>CM067170.1:61460179-61495179 GCA_034093135.1 Erigeron breviscapus | reverse complement strand
TCAGGGAGCCGTCCCAATCCTATGGGGTCAACGACACACAAAACTTCTTCGGGGAGCCGTCCCAATCCTTTGGGGAAAATATATATACATTCGGGGAGCCGTCCCAATCCTATGGGGTCCAAAATTTATACGGCTTCGGGGAAACGTCCAAATCCTATGGGGTCCAGTCTGACTAGCCATATTACAGCTTTGTTGATGACTTGTTCCGGGCACCACCGACACAACCTACGTATGCACCCATATATGAAACAATGGATAGGCCGGTGTCAGAGTCAGAGTCAGAGCCAGAGTCAGAGGCCAGTTGGGTTGGGTATGTTGCGGAACCAATGAATGCCAGGCTGTCCCGATCTTACGTATGGGCACTACCAGAGCTACCCGAGTACATTCGACCTTACGTTGTCGGCGCACAGGATGTCTTAGGAGATGGTAGTTGTGGATTTCGAGCTACCGCTGTTGCTTTGGGGCTAGATGAGAACCACGATTCAGAGTGGGTTCGTATGCAGATGCTCGAGGAGTTTGAATCTGACCTCGAGGGGTACATACGAATGTATGGGGATGAGGGCCCACGCATATTGGAGTCGCTGCGAACCTCTTATTATAAAAAATGGCGAGACAAAAAACATTGGATGAGTAAAGTGTGGTTCCATATCCTCCTGGCCAATAAGCTGGGTATAATAATCAACTGCATAAGCCTACGTGACCCCCGCACAGTATTCCCGATGCAACATGGCTTGGATCAATTAAAGTTGGCTCAACCGATATCTATTGCTCTTGTAAATCACGAAGGCCATTTTATTGTTGTGGAATTAGCAGGTGATTACCCAATGCCTTACAAGAATCCAGAATGGACTCACTACGCAACCCCGCCTGCACGTGCAGTGGCATCAATGTACGAACATCGAGAACAAGCGTTTCAAGAATGGCTGTATGCACACTGCCCAATAATACCACCTGGGCCTCCTATTGTTATAAATGATTAAATTCATTACATGTTGTATATATTTTGGGTATAATAAACATTTTATGTTGTATTATGAATGGTGATTCATTTTATGAATGGTCAAAGATAGATTGTATTATGTTTTTTTTTTGTATGTTTTTTTTAATAAATATTTGTTTTCCAATAAGATAAATATTATCTTTTTATATTATCTTATTTAATCGATATTTTTTTAAAAACATCATAGTCAAATATAAACTTACATTACAATAATACATATTCAAAATAATACATAGAAAACTTAGATAAAAATTATACATATTCAAAATAACGATATAAAACTTAGATAAAAAAACTACATATTCAAAATATTACATAATTTTTCTAACGGAAACCGTCTTCAGCTAGCTCTTTATAATATGTCGCAAAGTCGATTTTTTTTTCAACCAACTTTAGCAGTTTCTCAAGTTCAGAAGTTATTTCGTCGATACTTGGTAATGTCATTTCAAGATATTCGCTATGCTGCTCTTCACTTATAATGATTCCGCTGCCCCTTTATTTTCTTCTTATGTTCGAGCTTTCTTTGTTCCATAAGAAGCTTACAATCATTAATTTTGTGGTAAAGTTCATACCCGTCGTCTATATCCTCTTTACATTGCGCTTTCAATGCATGAAATGTTACCGTAGGAGGTGATGATGGGTTAGATGACGATGAAGAAGCCATAACCTTTGTTAAACCTCGCCTGGCCGGAAAATAGGTTGATGGCCGGAATATAGAGAGAAAATGGTTGATGTGGGTTTTTGTTGTTTGAGTCGTCTGGCTTCTATGGCTGGTATAAAAAGAAAATTAAGTGGAAGCATTAGCGGCGACGTCGCCGCTAATGCTTGGTCCCGACATGCTGAAACTGCAATGATGACTGACAATGTCGGATCCCCACGTCACAGGCATTAGCGGCGACGTCGCCGCTAATGCTCCCTGGTGGGGTTACCCTTTTGCCCTGGTCGTTCTACGCTCCTCGTTGTTTAATAATTTAAACAAACAAAGACACACACACTTATGAGTCCAGATAAACACACAAACATACAACCACGACCACCAAGATCGGATTGATTACGGGTTGTTTTGACGGAATTTTCGATGGCTGGATGGATGGGTTTCAATAACATCACTACCATGTACTTCCCCATCTAATCATCTATATATATATCTTTGATGGCCGGAGTTTTTTCTGACATGGGTTTCAATAACATCACTACCATGTACTTCCCCATCTAATCATCTATATATATATCTTTGATGGCCGGAATTTTTTCTGACCCCATGTTCTCCGCCTGCATCGTCGCCGCTATCTCCGCCTTACTCATCGACATCGGCTGTGAAATAACACAATTTGGGTGTGAAGAAGAATAGCATTTGAAACATACCACGGTGTTTCTGGTGGGGTTTTGTCGAACACGCCGAGACTCCATGGGCAGAAACATTGTGGGTGGAGATGGAGGACGCAATTTGTGCAGAGACGGCGGAAGTTGCCACGTAGACAGACGTTGTGAAGAAGCTATTTTTTTTTCTCGATTCCACTTTGGCCGCAAACTGTTGGGTGTTGTTGTGGTGGTGGTGGATTTGATCTTGATATTGTTTCATCATATTTTTTTGTGTTTTTTTAGGTGGTGATTTGTTGAAATCTTGGCAAAAAATTTTTCACAAGTTTTTTTTGTTGAAATTGTATGAAAAGAGGGATTTGTTGAAATCATAACTGGGTTTGGAATTTGAGACTTCTACTTGGTCAACGAAAAGGACATGGCCAGCTGGCATGTGACCGGAATGCAACATTTTTCATCCGGTGACTTACATGATTCGTTCAATTTGCCGGGTTGTTTACATACAATGAACCCGACTAAAGTTTCTTCCATACAATAGTACCTGAAGACAAGTTACATACATACACAGATACTTTTCCCTTCAAATAATGAACCAATAACCTTAAAATGTCCTTCTTTTTTTATTCACTAATTTAAAAATTCTTCACCTAATATATTTATAATATCCGTAATTAATTTATTATCAACATACACCCTCAATCCTTAAAATAAATACATGACCCATTTCACATCAATTATTTTTATTTTAATGACCACACCTCTACCTCCGCCGCCGCCGCAGCACCACCACCACCACCACCATTACCACCCATTACTTCCGTCATTGCCGTATTACGCGATATACCCTTTTAGTATGTACTTATACAAATCAATTGCAGGTATATAATAAGCAATAAATTAGATTTAAATTTTATATCTTTAAATGAAAATAACATCTTTACATTGGTTTTTTAATAATAAAACAAATATTAAAATAAAATAAATAAATAAAATATATTCTTTAACTGGAAATCATTGTATATTATGAAAATCTTCGTGCATCAATATATAGATTTGTGCTCTATGAATATCCGTATATGAGTTTATCATGATCCAATGATCAAAATTTTATCTTATTTGTTTTACTTTAATATTTGTTTTACATAATCGACCCCTTATATAAATTTATATCATATTGATAAGCATTTCAATAAACATGGTTACATCTTGACACATTAGAAGGAATAATTACACAGTAAAAATAAATGATAAGTAAAAAATATACCTCAAAAACTTTTAGTTAGTCTAAAAAAAAGCTCTTCTATATAATGATTGAAAAATATAAATATTATACATTCAATTGTTATACGTTATCCAAACATTGGGTTCTCATTGACCAAAATGAATTATTTTGTTGATTAAATGAAATGAAGAACACGAACCTTACAAAGCTCTCAAGGAGCATTATCTAAAAACTATTAATAGAGATATATAGGAATTTAATTAAATTAGGCGGTTAATGTGAAGTGAAGAAGGTAGATGATAAATGTTGTACCCTTTTGGTTAGGTGGGAGGTTGGTAGAAATTTATGTTTTGGCTTTAATATTTTTGGGATCGTAAGAAATTATTACTTGAATAAACAAAAAGAGGCCTATTTTACAATTAGACAGCTTTTAAAAACTTATCAATTTAGACAAAATACCCGTGTTTTAGGTACAAACCAACGGACTGTTTGACCCAATTAGAACTCACCATGTATGTCCCCTTCCTTCCCCCAATACCACCACATCTTCTCTCTTCTTGGCTAAACTTAAGAGGAAAGTAGTTGGGGGATACAGAAGTGGCTGGTTGGAAAGGAAACAAAGTAACTTAAGTTTATAGATCAATTTTTAGATGTCCAAGCAACCTCCACCCATCTCTTTTCTCAAATTCGGCGGTTGTATAAGTGTAAGGTGGTGGTGGCTAGATAGGTGTTGCATATAGATATGGTGTATGAGAGTTGATGATGGATGATTGTAAGGTTAAAATGAATAGTGATTGAAGGTGTGACAACCGCCAAAATTTCAGGTTGATTAATTTACTATTACGTGTACTATTTAAATTTTTGTTGATCAAACAATATGAACAAACATTTTATGGCATAATAAACTGAACAAATATTTTTTTGATAAATTATGGATAACTATTGCCAAGAACTCAAATAGTTATTTGAGAGTTGCTTGTAAATAATTTTTTAATACTTATACTATCAATAACTGTATTTATGAATAGTACCGTATTCATGAATAGTAACGTATACATGAATAGTACCGTATCCGTGAATAGTAATCGTATCTAGAAATTGTATTTATGAATAGTAATCGTATCTAGAAATTGTATTTATGAATAGTGAACGTGAATAGTATCGTGAATAGTGACTGTGAATAATAACGGTAAATAGTAAAAAGTAAATTTTAAATAGTAAAGGTAAAAGTAAATTGTAAATAGTAAAGGTAGAAAGTAAATTGTAAAAAGGGTAATAAAATAAAATAATATAAAGGCGGGACCCACGTCAAATAATTCTACGTTGAATCTGATTTCCGAATAATTTCAAAAGTAAATAGTGCTGAATAGTAAACATCGCTTTCATACTTTATTCTTATAATATAAACGTCAAAAACCCGCTCACAGGGGTTAGTTGAGTAAATATTATTAAAATGAAAGTGGTAGATCTTAATTTTCTGATCTTATAGAAACTTGAATTTTCTCAATAGGAGCCCGTATGCATAATTTAGGATTAATATAATGTATAAATATATACTACTAGTATAAAAGATTCTATCATTAGAAACGTCCAAGAAGTAGTGGGAAACACACCTTTATCTACTTTATAATTTAAAACTTATAAATTATGAATCACGGGTTTAGTTCACTAGATGTATGGACAAAAAGAATACTATAGCTGCACTATCCGAAAATTAATCACCTCAATAATTTTAACTTACCGACGATATGAATCAACTAATAATATAATATTAAATATATAAAACGTTTTTAGAATGTTTTTTTTTATGATTCAGTTGATTGATGAAATTATTAAACGCCGTCAACACCTACCACCAATTATAATATAATATGATACGAATAGATTTCTTCATTTATTCGACTATAAATAACTGATTGCATCCGATCTTAATACTTGCACAATCATATCTTATATTCTCAATTCTCTCTTATAATCACACAAGACTAATTACGTCCAAGTGATTTTTCTGCTATTATCACTAAGGTGAGTTTCCATATTCCCCTTTTCAAACTCTTTTATATATTGGGGCTGAGATACATGAAATAAAACTGTTTATTATACTTATATGTATATTTACAAAATTATATATATTATATATATTTTGTAACACCACTTTATTTATTTTACCTTCGGGGTAAAATACAAACTCTTTACTGTTATGATGAACACAAGTACTCCAGAAATGTATATATGGTTGATTCTAAGTTGCTCTGTTCACTCAAAGTCCTCACCATCATGAACGATTAATTATGGTAACATAAACGTGGGTATATTGAATAGTACTATTGGGGTAGGCACCCCCATCCGTGTTGGTCATACCAACTGGATACGGATGCATTATATTTGGAAAGCTTAGGGTACCCTGAACAAGGTACCTACTCTGGAGGCAAATAAACACACACTTGTCTAGTTTCGGTTCATGAGCTTAGAACTTGGTATATACAGTTTCAACTCTTGCTTATGTTTGATCCATTGTGTGATCAAATGGTTACTTTAAATCTTGTGGTTCATACTCTATATTTTAATTAAAAACATATGATACTCTTTGCTGATATTGTATCATAACTATTTGACATTGCGGTAAGGCAATGGTCACACTGAACTCTGGCATTTTGTGAAACTATATTTTCTATATGAAAACTTATGGAACTCACCAACTTTATGTTGACGTATTTTAGCATGTATTCTCAGGTAACTAGACGATACTCTGTGTATGGGACTATTTTCCGCTGCATACAACATACTGGACCATGGACTACCCTCAGACTCTAGTAAAGACAAGTCAATTTGCTAAAGTCTCTGTCTACTGTTTAATATTGTTTAATATTAAATAAATGTTTTCAAAAATAATATCTTTCATAAATTGTAATATAAATTTGTGAACAATGCTTTTATATAAATGTATTTTAAAACGACAACGTTTTGTGTCGTTCAGTATATCTTGTGTTGTGAATCCATGTACGTCATGCCCCGGATAGGGCGGGTGTGACAGATTGGTATCAGAGCCCAAGTTATAGTGAACTAGGTAGCAAATTGATGGACCTAGACTATAACCCCATATAGAACAACACCCACATACATGCATAATTTTATGAATAATCCCTACTTGATTATATATGTTTAGAATATATAATTTAATGTATATTATATATATATATAGCAACAGAGTAATGTCGGGATTCGTAGTGGAATACTTATCCGACCGTGAGGAAGAGATTATTTCCCGATCACCTCCACCTGTACTTGAACCCTCCGACTCTCCTCGTCATGTAGTAAATCAGCCAATGGAGGAGACCGATCACGTTGGAGAAGAAGCTGATAACGCACTTGTCCCTGGACCAAACACTACTGTCACCACTAATGCTTTTACTAGCACTACGCCTACTTTTACTTTTTCAAATCCATCTGGGGAAGGTCCTTCAAGCTCACCTCGAATCTTTAATACGAAGGATCCGAACGCCTAGATATCCGATGTTTAACCACCCTCAGTCACGACGTGCTCGACTTACTCATCCTGAACCACCCGCTCAGCGGCTGCGGAGATCTATTAATGCTATACCAAGATTCCTGGCGGAATGGAGATTTGAAGAAGGACTCCTTAACTCTGACCGGTTCAGAAGAGCCAACGGTCCAACCAATATTCCTGCATTAACTATGGAACCTTTGCATGACACTGTCCCTACATTGGTCCTACGCATAGTCCGAGCAGAAAAGTGTATTACGGAGTTGAGGGAAAGAACAAACATACTGCGGAGGAAGGCGGAAAATCAAGATAATATGATAGTCGCACTGGAAGGTGAGATGGAGGAAGCTCACTTCAGGATACATGGTCTTGAAGACACCGTGTTGGAACTACAGGAGAAGATAACAAGATTTGAAGCTATGTTTGAGGCTATATCGAGAGCCACTACTATAACCCCATCTACTCTGTCACAGTAGATATTGTCTAGTTACTTGCTATTTACGGCGTATATGTCGGGAAATGTAATTTTAGATAAAATAATGGATTCTTGAGATGTTTATATCTCAAAGTTTGTTATCCAATAAATCTACTATCTTTATCTTGATTTACACTTCTTTTAGTCATAACTATTGAATTGTGGTTATGGTATGATGTGGTAGTATCTCATCAATTTATTTATTTATATCTAAGGATCCGGCCGTCAAAAGAAGTACCAGAAATGGACGCAAGAGATATTGCTAGAATTGTAGCAGAAAGTATAGCAGTAGCTTTTGCAACTCAAGCCACAAACGAAAACAATAATCATGCCAATAATGGTACACCTAGAGGTTGTACTTACAGAGAATTTCAACAATGTAAACCCATTATATACAATGGTACTGAAGGAGCAATTGCACTCATCCGATGGTTCGAGAAGCTGGAGTCCATATTTCGTGTTAGTAACTGCGCTGAAGATAGTCGAGTAAAATATGCTACCTGCACACTACAAGATCAAGCTCTTACCTGGTGGAATGAGTACGCCACTACAGTAGGAATTGATGCAGCTTATGCAATGTCATGGGAAGATTTGAAGGAACGTATGAGAGCCAAGTATTGCCCGAGGAGCGAAATTCAGAAAATGGAGGTAGAATTTCATAATTTGAAGACGAAGGGATACGAAGTATCTGAATACACCAACCGCTTTCATGAGTTGGCACTTCTTTGCCCAACCATGGTTACCCCCGATTATAAGAAGATTGAGCAGTACATTTCTGGACTTCCACCAAAGATTCAGGATTTGATCACTGCTACCGAAACCACTGACATCGAACATGCGGTTCGGTTGGCAAACAGTTTGGCTGACAAAGCAAAACTTCGTGCAAATACAGAAGGAAAGTCTGGTGATCAAAAAGGGTTCAATAAGAAAAGGAGATGGGAAGATAACTTTGGGAAGAATCAAGGGGATCAACAGACAAAGAGACCTTCTCAGACCTCAGGACCATCATCAAATAATGGTTATATAGGAACCAGGCCATATTGCAATAGGTGTACTTTACATCACACCGGTCCTTGCACAGTACAATGCAATAATTGCAAGAAAATTGGTCATCTAGCCAAGAACTGTAGAATCCCTAATTCAACTGTCAACAATGGAACAAAAATAAGATGTTATGAGTGTGGTGAAGAAGGACATTTCAGGAATAAATGTCCAAAGCTGAGAAACAACAACAACAACGGAAACAACAACAACAACAACAACAACAATCGAAACAACAACAACAACCACAACAATAACAATCGAAACAACAACAACAGCAACAACAACAACAACAACAACAACAACAATGCTCGAGGAAGGGCATTCATGATCAATGCGGGAGAAGCCCGCCAAACCCAAACATCGTCACGGGTATGTTTCATCTGAATAATCATTGTGTCTCTGCTTTATTTGATCCTGGTGCCGATAGAAGTTTTGTGTCAAATAAAATTATTCACCTGCTTTCAATTATACCTACCCCATTAGATGCTAAGTATTCTGTAGAATTAGCAAATGGTAAAATGATCGAAGTCGAAAGCATAATCCAAGGTTGTACCTTAGAATTAGCAAAATAATTATTTTCTATAGATCTAATACCATTCGAAATAGGAAGCTTTGATATTATCATTGGTATGGACTGGTTGTCTAAAAACCAAGCAGAAATAGTCTGTCACGAAAAAGTTGTTTGAATTCCAATTGCAAACGGTGAGAAGTTGATTATCCAAGGCGATAAGAATGGAGTACGATGTAATATTATATCTTGCATGAAGACTCAGAAGTATCTCAGAAAGGGATACCAGGCAATCCTAGCCCATATATCGGAGAAAAGACTCCGGAGAAACGGCTTGAAGACATACCCATCGTACGAGATTTTCCAGAAGTCTTTCCTGAAGACTTGCCTGGTCTTCCACCAATCCGGCAGGTGGAATTCAAAATAGACTTAGTACCTGGTGCTGCACCAGTGGCACGAGCACCATATCGATTAGCTCCTTCCGAAATGAAAGAACTTGCAAGTCAATTGCAAGAACTTTTAGAGAAAGGATTCATTCGACCGAGTTCCTCACCTTGGGGAGCTCCAGTCTTGTTTGTCAAGAAGAAAGACGGATCTTTTCGCATGTGTATAGACTACAGGGAGTTGAATAAGTTGACGGTTAAAAACCGGTACCCACTTCCTAGGATCGATGACCTGTTTGATCAATTACAAGGGTCGAGTTGCTACTCAAAAATCGATCTTAGATCCGGTTACCATCAGCTTAGAGTTTTAGAGGAAGACATTCCCAAGACGGCGTTTAGAACCCGCTATGGCCATTACGAGTTTCAAGTGATGCCATTTGGTTTGACGAATGCACCCACAGTTTTCATGGACCTCATGAACCGTGTGTGCAAACCATATTTAGATAAGTTTGTTATCGTATTCATAGATGACATTCTAATCTATTCCAAAACCAAGGAAGAGCACGAGGTACATCTGAAGAAAATTTTGGAACTACTCAAGAAGGAAGAATTGTACGCAAAGTTTTCAAAATGCGAATTCTGGATTCGTACAGTACAATTCTTAGGCCATGTCATTGATAGTCAAGGAATTCATGTAGATCCTGCAAAGATCGTGGCTATTAAGAACTGGGAAGCACCGAAAACACCAACAGAAATACGACAATTTTTAGGTCTTGCTGGCTATTATAGAAGATTCATCGAGAATTTTTATAAGATAGCCCAACCTTTAACGTCGTTGACTCAAAAAGACAAGAAATTTGCCTGGGAAGATAAACAAGAAAAAGCATTTCAACTGCTGAAGGAGAAGCTCTGTAGTGCTCCGATTTTGTCACTACCCGAAGGAACGGATAATTTTGTGGTATATTGCGACGCATCTCATCAAGGATTGGGATGTGTGTTGATGCAGAAAGATAAGGTGATAGCCTATGCCTCGTGTCAACTTAAGGTGCACGAGAAGAACTACACGACTCATGATCTTGAACTAGGAGCTGTAATATTCGCTCTAAAGATTTGGAGACACTATTTATATGGTACAAAGTGTACTTTATTCACCGACCATAAAAGTCTCCAACATATTTTTGACCAGAAAGATTTGAACATGAGGCAACGTAGATAGGTGGAATTGCTCAGTGATTACGATTGTGAAATTCGTTATCATCCGGGCAAAGCAAACATTGTAGCAGATGCTTTAAGTCGTAAAGAAAGAATAAAGCCACTTCGAGTACGAGCTTTAAGTATGACCATTCATACTCATCTTACTTCCCAAATTCGTGAAGCTCAACTTGAAGCATTAAAGAAAGACAATCTCAAAGAAGAAGCTTTGAGGGGGATGGAAGAGCAATTTGAAGGTAGACCCGATGGAACCCGGTATTTTTCTAACCGGATTTGGCTACCAAGCTATGGAGATTTAAGAAACTTGGTGATGAACGAATCACACAAGTCAAGATATTCGATACATCCTGGATCAGATAAGATGTATCATGGACTAAAAGAATTATACTTGTAACACCCCAAGCCAAGGCTCAGAATATCACGGAAATCATATAGCACAAGGTGGAATTAATGTAGAACAAGAACTAAATGCAATTAAAGATTCAGTGAATCCCTTACAAAACGAAACAAGTACCAAATTACATGAGGAGCAAATAACCATCAAAGTTTACAAAATAACATTTCGATGATGGCAGGTCGATCCTAAGCATAATGCAAAAGAGGAGGTCGATGAATCCTTGATTCATAAAGTCCAAGGTCCGGGTTAACAGCAAGCATGCAACTAAACTCCACGTCCGGGGAGAACCTGATTACCTGAAAAGTGTACTAAGCATAGTCAACACAAGGTTGGTGAGTTCGTAGTAATGGTCCACAAGGAACCATAGACAGAAATCATAAGTACGAGTGGAGGCTAAACATGACTTACAGTGAGCCTCTAAGAAACACAATAATGTCCAACAACAAGATTACACAAGTACAAAAGCGTGTAATAAGAAATGCATAAATGATATGAATATCAATGCAATGCCATATGCGTAAGTAAGCCAAAATGCCTATCTTATGCGTGACCTCCAGTCACCAATGCAACGATACCCTTCTGTCATCACAATGAACAAGGCTGTATCTCAAAATCATCGAGATATATATGTCTATATACTCGAGTCAGGAACTACATCCAAAATGGGTGCATACATCTATACACCAGGATGTCGGCAATCCCCTGCCGAGGGCTCATCAGCAATGTATGCCATGCTTACAATCAATTGTAAATGCATCAATCACAAACCAACAATCAATAATCGTCAATCATAAACCAATAGTCAATAATCGTCAATCATGAACCAATAATCAATATTCGACGAACATGAGCCAACAATCAATAATCGTAATGGGGCTCACTTGACAACAGGGGGACAAGGCCGCATTTCAACGGGGCACACTTGTCAACAGAGGGACAAGGCCGCATTTCAACGGGGCGCACTTGTCAACAGATGGTCAAGGCCGCATTTCAACGTACATAAGTCAAATCCTCTATCAGTGGAATTTATGCACAACATATGCATCAATCAACATCCATTCATCACAATTCCATTAATCATCAAACATCAATTTAAGTTAAACTATACGTACATACACTTAAGAGGATTCTACTTCCTTCGAGTCCCAGATGCTTATGTATAGGGTCACCCGCAGCCTTCCCACCACATCTAAAACCCAATGAAGGCATAACCGACTTCCATGTATGTACGTCTATCCTAACATTAATGAAATACTTAACAAAACATAAACCAAGTCATTCAAGCGTAATAACCGTCTCGACACTTCAACATTTAAACCAAATCACTCAATCAATCAACAACGAAAAGAACCATCACATCAATCCAACAATCAAGCCCATCAATCAATAAATCAATAAAAGCAAGTAAACAAGCAAGGTTTACACTTTTCAGCCCGAATCTCAAGCGAGTAGGGAGATACGAAACTCACCTTGCCCGGCAAAGAAGCTAGAATAAGATTACAAACGAGTAGTAGGGTCCACACGTCCACAACCTATAATTATACATCATAATACCATAATGTCAACTCTACAATCATAAACAAGTTGGTTTATCACAATTAGGTCGAGTCACAAACCCTAAATGCCTTTACAATTTAAACGAGTAGGAACAAGACGCATTCGACTCGACCTTATTAGAAATGAGAAGAGATTCATGCAAAAAGAGTGTTACCACAAGAAAATAGACTCTCTTACGATTCCAATGATAGGTCATACGACTTATTTGGACTTACGGATCAAAAGTTATTAACGTTTAAAAATCGACGCGCAACATTTCCCAGAAACTAACCACTGCGCCGCAGTGAGCCTTTGCCAAGCTCACTGCGCCGCAGTGAGCTAACCCAAACTTGACCAGGCCCTAGCCACTGCGCCGCAGTGGGCTAGCCTAAGCCACTGCGCCGCAGTGGCCCCATACTGGACCAGAAGAGCAGCAGCACCAGCATATGCAGAAAACAAGACCAAAACCCTAAAAAACTCGACCCAAACCAACCCAAATCGATTTGTAGGAACTTGTAACTTAATGTGAAGCATAAATAAACACCATTAACCATAAATAAACATAACCCAATCCACAAATTCGACCCAAAACATCAAAATCATAACAAATCGTTCCAACCCTAATCGAAACCTAGTTTGACCTAAATCGTCTTTTGACTCGATTCAAGACTTGCAATTGTTCAAGATGACTAGAAATGCAATAACAAACATAAGTAGGTGTAAATGGGATGAATTTGACTTACCAAAACTTCTCCTTGAGCTAGAACCCGAAATTAGGTCAAATGGAAAATGCAAGACTTCCACCTTTTGATTCTTCGATATGACGATAATGTGGTATAGATGGCGATGAATCTAGTGTTATAACCTTTCTAAACACTAAGTAGATGGTAGAGAGGAGGGAGGAAATGGTCTTGCTTTGTTCTTGAGAGAAAGAGAGAAAGAGATAGATAGATAGAAATGAAAATGAGAGAGGGGGAAAAGGATAAGGGGGGGGGAAATGGGTCTTGGGGGCTGGTGGGTCATGGACTACCCACGGGCCGACCCATTTCCCTTCACAAGCCATAATACAATCGATTACACAACTAAACGCCAAACAACATATTAACGACTCGACTAACATACCACATAGTCATATAATCACAAATGGGCCCAATTATTTCATTCACAAGATTTGTTAGTCAAATTACACATAAAGTCAACGGGTCAAAATTCACGGATGTTACATTATTCCCCCATTGAAAGAATTTCGTCCCGAAATTCGACAAAATCCCTAGTTGATAAACTGTTTTAGGTATCCAACCCTTACACGGTCCCCTCACTCCCAAGTGAACTCGTTTCCGCTTCTAGTGTATCGTCCAACCTCTGAAATTCATGTAGCGTTTGTTCCTTAGCTTCTTGACCTTGCTACCTAGGATTCCTATCGGTTCCTCGAAATTACGACTCTCGCTCCCAAAAGATTCAAATCTCGCTAATGTTATCCGCCCTCATCACTTGTAACACGTGGCTCCGTTTAGTACTATAGGACAGCTCGGGGTTCCACTCCCATGCCATTCCCATTCTGATCATTCCATCTCGTACACGCCATGGTTGATTCCCTCGTTAAAAGAACTCTTTCATAAGTTACAATTTGTTACGCAATTTAATTTTTGAAAATCTCTAGGGATGTTTACCAAGGATTCATTTGTCTTTTCGTTTAGAATCATCGCATCTATCTCAAAAACATCTTACTATTATATTAGCAAAAAAAATTCATTCGATTAAAGGAACCGTATTATGTAACAAGTTGTTTTTTTTTTTTTTTTTTTTTTTTTTTTTTTTTTTTTTTTTTTTTATAGCTCGTTAGGTTATTTAGAACCGGGTGACGCCGCACGCATCCTTCATACCAAGTGTTAGAACCTTTTGCCATGATTCATCGATCTCCGGGTTATAATTCCAATTTTTTTTTTCTCAAACGAGTTTATTGTCAGTGTCCAGGAATTTATTATTTATTATTGTTATATATATATTATCGCGGCTAACATTAAGTGCAATTAGTTGTAAACAAGTAACACTTATTATGACGATTTGACTTATAGTTAGTGCACTAGTGACATGTTTCACCCACTGGTCGGCGGCTCAATCACTAAAGTCAACCGTTTGCTTTCACCTCCGGCCTTCCATTCTGGCAATGGCAGGGCTCGTGTCCACGACATCCACTCTTGACGGCACCACCTTTGTGTGATAGACAATGATCTAGGGATCCGTTTAGGCCTAAAAGATTTGAGAATCGTACACTATAAGGGCTCAAGCTTCTCACATCTCACTTGTGACTCTCACTACGACACTCAATTGGTTCATCGTTTCCCATCTTTATGAGCTCTCGGTTGCGCATTAAGTTAGGCATCCAATTAAATCAACCTTTACTAATCGCGTACGTGTTTATATACCACCCCATATCGTTTAGACCTCAACTCCATTCCCGCGACGCTCGTGCTTGCGCATATATTACATGTTGGGTAGACTTTTAAATTTTTATTTTATTTGTTCAATCTATGGTTAGCCTGACCAAGGTCGTTCCTTCTCACGCATAATAAGGTTTATAGTTGTATAGCAGCTCACAATGAATTGTTACGTTCCGTTGTCGCCATCGATATTGAATTCGCAATTAACTCCACTGTTATTCGTTTATTCTAATCAATCCACTTTAGTTAACTCAGGCATTTTCCTAAAGTTCAGTCTTAAGGACGTATAATACAACGGGGTTCTCATTTTCATAATATAACTATACTTATAGTCTCTATGTTACTGACTAAATCATACATTAAACAAGAGGAAATAACGTAGTCAAGTAGTTCATAATGGTCGTACCAGCTATACCATTTACATCTACGCATGCGTCTTCAATTCCTAACTATGTATTCCATAAGTAAGTCAGGCGACAAGATTTTCGAGATATTCAAATAATTGGGCTAACATGGCAACCTATACACGCAATTGTCCAAGATTTCAATTACCTTTACGCATGCATTACCAAGTTCTAACGATTTATTTCACCAAATTAGTTAGGCACGAAATTCAAGCATATTCGACAATTAGGATATCATGGCAATCATATTTGTTCTACCGCATTTCCTAACAATTATTTACATAACCTAGTTAGAAGGTAAGATTTTGTAGGTCTATCAACTAATCTCGCAATACCAAGCCGTACATACAATCTCTCATACGTTGGGTATAACTATGCATAAGTTTTCAATCATTACCAATTCTTCCTTAGAACTAGGTTAAGAATTTACATTTTGGAGCATACTCAAGTTGAAACATGTCTACCGTTCTTATTCATATAATTGTCCATTTATTAAATATTTATACATACATCACCGTATTCGCTTATCTCAGGTATACAATTTAGCCTAACAACCTACTTTATACATGCCAAACTATCAAACTAGTAAACCAATCCTTTCATGAAAGTGTTTGTTGATTAGCACACCTACATATGCATTATCTATTTCCGTTACATCATGCATAATGATCACGCTTAACCACATAGTTTCTCATACTTTTGCCACATAACTAATATGTTAAATCGATTCCTAAAATTCTCCATTGATTAATACATTTTACGCATGTATCACCAATTATCTCATAACCCGCATACAATCAAGTTTAACAATGTCTCATACGATTTTAAGTTCACATACTATTAAGCAACATACCCCCATTGTTCACCGATTACAATTAACATCTTAGTGTTGGAATATCAACCGTTTATAATACATAAGAGTTAGGATGCTTACAACCTTGATACCTTCTTAGGGTGCATATCAACATATTTATCACATTGTATCCTAACCGTTTATCAACATGTTTAAGTCGGACAACAACGAAAACATTTACAACATCCACGTGACCACTACGGGGCATACATACATACACATCACACATGCATAACATATAGGTTACTAAATCATACTAGTTAACATGTCATTCCACTAACAAATCCAATAATAGTAATAGTTCTAAAGTCTATGACCCGGGGGTTTGCTTCACAATTTAACTCAGGTTGGCCGCATTAATAGTTAGTGTTTTAACGCCGACACACTACACACGTTCACTGTCCTTTACTAAAGCCGACATATATATATCCTCAACTAACTGTCATATATCGTGTTATCATACCAACATATCCTACGTGTTTCATTTCACTATGTTAAGAACAACATATCAAAGTTCTCAAGTAATCGTTATCTATCATGTTCTCGCCATTTCTATAAAACAAGTGACAGGTTGACCCGAGAGTTAGTCTCAAATGCTCACATATTAGTCACACTATTAGTCAATGCTCTCATACCGATACTACATACTCATTTCATAACATTATGCTAAGGCAAAAGTGTTAGAATCCTAAAGGATTGTTACATATCATATCATCAAGTCGAATTCATTACAATAGTTCATCATTAATTTAAGTAATCATGCTCATTACATCATACCATCAAACAATTAACACAAAGGGTTCAAGCTATTAACACGAATGATTCAAAGTATAATCCGAATTTGATATACTCTCTAGTTATTGATCGGGTATGTATACAGGGTGTACCAACGGCTAACCCTCCACCCAATCAACTTCCATTAAGTATATCGGATCCTTATTATACTCTAAGCCACACGTGCGCAATCCACGATGTCATTAACTTGTTATAATGTTGGGTAACCATAAAAGAGTTGATCGGGTTCTTTTAGGGTTGCCACAATATTATACTAAGTTAATGGCATAACTTCATTTTGCTCTAAATCATCAATTAGCACCAATCAATAACAATAATTCAACAATATGCACATGACCTCATTGACTTCAAACAACCAAGTTGACCTCATGCACTAGACCATCACACAACCACACATTTTCCGCATCAACCAAGTTGTACTCATGTTACCACATTCATCACATTGTACTTGCCACAACATAACACATTGTTCACGTTGTACTCGTCACAAAACAACACGTTGATCACATAGTATCCATATCAAAACAACACATTGATCACATAGTATCCATATCAAAACAACACATTGAATTTAAGCTATCACACAAGAGGTCTTAACTACGAACTCACACGGGGATTCACATAATTCACATTGCACACAAATTTCCTAACCATGCATGCTATATGAAGAGTTTTAACTTAAGCCGTAGTCTAGGTCAAACCGCTTAATTCTCTACGACCACGCATGGGCCACCATTCTGTAACACCCCAAGCCAAGGCTCAGAATATCACGGAAATCATATAGCACAAGGTGGAATTAATGTAGAACAAGAACTAAATGCAATTAAAGATTCAGTGAATCCCTTACAAAACGAAACAAGTACCAAATTACATGAGGAGCAAATAACCATCAAAGTTTACAAAATAACATTTCGATGATGGCAGGTCGATCCTAAGCATAATGCAAAAGAGGAGGTCGATGAATCCTTGATTCATAAAGTCCAAGGTCCGGGTTAACAGCAAGCATGCAACTAAACTCCACGTCCGGGGAGAACCTGATTACCTGAAAAGTGTACTAAGCATAGTCAACACAAGGTTGGTGAGTTCGTAGTAATGGTCCACAAGGAACCATAGACAGAAATCATAAAGTACGAGTGGAGGCTAAACATGACTTACAGTGAGCCTCTAAGAACACAATAATGTCCAACAACAAGATTACACAAGTACAAAAGCGTGTAATAAGAAATGCATAAATGATATGAATATCAATGCAATGCCATATGCGTAAGTAAGCCAAAATGCCTATCTTATGCGTGACCTCCAGTCACCAATGCAACGATACCCTTCTGTCATCACAATGAACAAGGCTGTATCTCAAAATCATCGAGATATATATGTCTATATACTCGGAGTCAGGAACTACATCCAAAATGGGTGCATACATCTATACACCAGGATGTCGGCAATCCCCTGCCGAGGGCTCATCAGCAATGTATGCCATGCTTACAATCAATTGTAAATGCATCAATCACAAACCAACAATCAATAATCGTCAATCATAAACCAATAGTCAATAATCGTCAATCATGAACCAATAATCAATATTCGACGAACATGAGCCAACAATCAATAATCGTAACGGGGCTCACTTGACAACAGGGGGACAAAGCCGCATTTCAACGGGGCACACTTGTCAACAGAGGGACAAGGCCGCATTTCAACGGGGCGCACTTGTCAACAGATGGTCAAGGCCGCATTTCAACGTACATAAGTCAAATCCTCTATCAGTGGAATTTATGCACAACATATGCATCAATCAACATCCATTCATCACAATTCCATTAATCATCAAACATCAATTTAAGTTAAACTATACGTACATACACTTAAGAGGATTCTACTTCCTTCGAGTCCCAGATGCTTATGTATAGGGTCACCCGCAGCCTTTCCACCACATCTAAAACCCAATGAAGGCATAACCGACTTCCATGTATGTACGTCTATCCTAACATTAATGAAATACTTAACAAAACATAAACCAAGTCATTCAAGCGTAATAACCGTCTCGACACTTCAACATTTAAACCAAATCACTCAATCAATCAACAACGAAAAGAACCATCACATCAATCCAACAATCAAGCCCATCAATCAATAAATCAATAAAAGCAAGTAAACAAGCAAGGTTTACACTTTTCAGCCCGAATCTCAAGCGAGTAGGGAGATACGAAACTCACCTTGCCCGGCAAAGAAGCTAGAATAAGATTACAAACGAGTAGTAGGGTCCACACGTCCACAACCTATAATTATACATCATAATACCATAATGTCAACTCTACAATCATAAACAAGTTGGTTTATCACAATTAGGTCGAGTCACAAACCCTAAATGCCTTTACAATTTAAACGAGTAGGAACAAGACGCATTCGACTCGACCTTATTAGAAATGAGAAGAGATTCATGAAAAAAGAGTGTTACCACAAGAAAATAGACTCTCTTACGATTCCAACGATAGGTCATACGACTTATTTGGACTTACGGATCAAAAGTTATTAACGTTTAAAAATCGACGCGCAACATTTCCCAGAAACTAACCACTGCGCCGCAGTGAGCTAACCCAAACTTGACCAGGCCCTAGCCACTGCGCCGCAGTGGGCTAGCCTAAGCCACTGCGCCGCAGTGGCCCCATACTGGACCAGAAGAGCAGCAGCACCAGCATATGCAGAAAACAAGACCAAAACCCTTAAAAACTCGACCCAAACCAACCCAAATCGATTTGTAGGAACTTGTAACTTAATGTGAAGCATAAATAAACACCATTAACCATAAATAAACATAACCCAATCCACAAATTCGACCCAAACATCAAAATCATAACAAATCGTTCCAACCCTAATCGAAACCCTAGTTTGACCTAAATCGTCTTTTGACTCGATTCAAGACTTGCAATTGTTCAAGATGACTAGAAATGCAATAACAAACATAAGTAGGTGTAAATGGGATGAATTTGACTTACCAAAACTTCTCCTTGAGCTAGAACCCGAAATTAGGTCAAATGGATAAAAATGCAAGACTTCCACCTTTTGATTCTTCGATATGACGATAATGTGGTATAGATGGAGATGAATCTAGTGTTATAACCTTTCTAAACACTAAGTAGATGGTAGAGAGGAGGGAGGAAATGGTCTTGCTTTGTTCTTGAGAGAAAGAGAGAAAGAGATAGATAGATAGAAATGAAAATGAGAGAGGGGGAAAAGGATAAGGGGGGGGGAAATGGGTCTTGGGGGCTGGTGGGTCATGGACTACCCACGGGCCGACCCATTTCCCTTCACAAGCCATAATACAATCGATTACACAACTAAACGCCAAACAACATATTAACGACTCGACTAACATACCACATAGTCATATAATCACAAATGGGCCCAATTATTTCATTCACACGATTGTTAGTCAAATTACACATAAAGTCAACGGGTCAAAATTCACGGATGTTACATACTGGTGGCCTAACATGAAAGCTGACATAGCCACCTATGTTAGCAAATGTCTAACATGCTCAAAGGTGAAGGCAGAGCATCAAAAGCCATCTGGATTGCTACAACAACCAGAGATTCCCCAGTGGAAGTGGGAATGTATAGCCATGGACTTTATCACAAAGTTACCGAAGACTGCTAATGGTTGTGATATGATATGGGTAATTGTAGACCGACTCACTAAGTCTGCACATTTCTTGCCCATAAAAGAGACTGATAAAACGAGCAAGCTGGCTAGATTGTACATAAAGGAAGTAGTATCACGACATGGAATACCTATTTCGATTATTTCTGATAGGGATAGTCATTTTACTTCCAGATTTTGGCAGACTCTACAGAGAGCCCTAGGTACACGGTTAGATATGAGCACTGCATACCACCCGCAGACTGATGGTCAAAGTGAAAGGACCATTCAAATGCTTGAAGACATGTTGCGCGCTTGCATAGTTGATTTTGGGAATGGTTGGGAAAAACACTTGCCTTTGTGTGAGTTCTCATACAACAACAGTTACCACACTAGCATCAAGGTTGCACCATTTGAGGCACTGTATGGGAGAAAATGTCGTTCACCCATCTGTTGGGTTGAATTAGGTGACAAAATTCCAGTAAAGAAAAACAGTCCAATTACAGGTCCCGAGCTCATTCATGAGACTACTGAGAAGATCGTACAGATACAAAACCGATTAAAGGCAGCACGAGATCGTCAAAAGAACTATGCTGATATAAGAAGAAAGCCTTTGGAATTTCAAGTAGGAGACAAGGTTATGCTGAAAGTATCTCCTTGGAAAGGAGCCATCCGTTTTGGAAAACGAAGTAAGCTAAATCCTAGGTTTATTGGACCTTTCGAAATACTAGAAAGAATTGGTCCAGTAGCTTATAGGCTTAGACTGCCACAAGAACTTAGCCGTATACACGATGTGTTTCACGTCTCAAACTTGAAAAAGTGTTTATCTGACGAAACACAAATTATTCCACTGGAAGAACTTCGAATGGATGACAAGCTGCACTTTGTTGAAGAACCAGTAGAGATTATGGATAGAGACGCCAAGCAGTTGAAACAGAGTCGAATTTCTATTGTCAAAGTCCGATGGAATTCAAAGCGAGGTCCTGAGTTTACCTGGAACGTGAGGATCAAATGAAACAAAAGTATCCTCACTTGTTCGAAAAAGCCCTACATTCCGACCACACGCGCTAAATTTCGGGACGAAATTTAAATAACTGGGGGAGAATGTGACAACCGCCAAAATTTCAGGTTGATTAATTTACTATTACGTGTACTATTTAAATTTTTGTTGATCAAACAATATGAACAAACATTTTATGGCATAATAAACTGAACAAATATTTTTTTGATAAATTATGGATAACTATTGCCAAGAACTCAAATAGTTATTTGAGAGTTGCTTGTAAATAATTTTTTTAATACTTATACTATCAATAACTGTATTTATGAATAGTACCGTATTCATGAATAGTAACGTATACATGAATAGTACCGTATCTGTGAATAGTAATCGTATCTAGAAATTGTATTTATGAATAGTAATCGTATCTAGAAATTGTATTTATGAATAGTGAACGTGAATAGTATCGTGAATAGTGACTGTGAATAATAACGGTAAATAGTAAAAAGTAAATTTTAAATAGTAAAGGTAAAAGTAAATTGTAAATAGTAAAGGTAGAAAGTAAAATTGTAAAAAGGGTAATAAAATAAAATAATATAAAGGCGGGACCCACGTCAAATAATTCTACGTTGAATCTGATTTCCGAATAATTTCAAAAGTAAATAGTGCTGAATAGTAAACATCGCTTTCATACTTTATTCTTATAATATAAACGTCAAAAACCCGCTCACAGGGGTTAGTTGAGTAAAAATTATTAAAATGAAAGTTGTAGATCTTAATTTTCTGATCTTATAGAAACTTGAATTTTCTCAATAGGAGCCCGTATGCATAATTTAGGATTAATATAATGTATAAATATATACTACTAGTATAAAAGATTCTATCATTAGAAACGTCCAAGAAGTAGTGGGAAACACACCTTTATCTACTTTATAATTTAAAACTTATAAATTATGAATCACGGGTTTAGTTCACTAGATGTATGGACAAAAAGAATACTATAGCTGCACTATCCGAAAATTAATCACCTCAATAATTTTAACTTACCGACGATATGAATCAACTAATAATATAATATTAAATATATAAAACGTTTTTAGAATGTTTTTTTTTATGATTCAGTTGATTGATGAAATTATTAAACGCCGTCAACACCTACCACCAATTATAACCAATTATAATATAATATGATACAAATAGATTTCTTCATTTATTCGACTATAAATAACTGATTGCATCCGATCTTAATACTTGCACAATCATATCTTATATTCTCAATTCTCTCTTATAATCACACAAGACTAATTACGTCCAAGTGATTTTTCTGCTATTATCACTAAGGTGAGTTTCCATATTCCCCTTTTCAAACTCTTTTATATATTGGGGCTGAGATACATGAAATAAAACTGTTTATTATACTTATATGTATATTTACAAAATTATATATATTATATATATTTTGTAACACCACTTTATTTATTTTACCTTCGGGGTAAAATACAAACTCTTTACTGTTATGATGAACACAAGTACTCCAGAAATGTATATATGGTTGATTCTAAGTTGCTCTGTTCACTCAAAGTCCTCACCATCATGAACGATTAATTATGGTAACATAAACGTGGGTATATTGAATAGTACTATTGGGGTAGGCACCCCATCCGTGTTGGTCATACCAACTGGATACGGATGCATTATATTTGGAAAGCTTAGGGTACCCTGAACAAGGTACCTACTCTGGAGGCAATTAAACACACACTTGTCTAGTTTCGGTTCATGAGCTTAGAACTTGGTATATACAGTTTCAACTCTTGCTTATGTTTGATCCATTGTGTGATCAAATGGTTACTTTAAATCTTGTGGTTCATACTCTATATTTTAATTAAAAACATATGATACTCTTTGCTGATATTGTATCATAACTATTTGACATTGCGGTAAGGCAATGGTCACACTGAACTCTGACATTTTGTGAAACTATATTTTCTATATGAAAAACTTATGGAACTCACCAACTTTATGTTGACGTATTTTAGCATGTATTCTCAGGTAACTAGATGATACTCTGTGTATGGGACTATTTTCCGCTGCATACAACATACTGGACCATGGCCTACCCTCAGACTCTAGTAAAGACAAGTCAATTTGCTAAAGTCTCTGTCTACTGTTTAATATTGTTTAATATTAAATAAATGTTTTCAAGAATAATATCTTTCAAAAATTGTAATATAAATTTGTGAACAATGCTTTTATATAAATGTATTTTAAAACGACAACGTTTTGTGTCGTTCAGTATATCTTGTGTTGTGAATCCATGTACGTCATGCCCCGGATAGGGCGGGTGTGACAGAAGGAATGAGGTCTTGGTCGGAGATGGTGAATTGGATTTAGGGGATGGTGGAGAGAAATATGGTTTTGAAATTAAGATCGGAAGGTGGGGAAGGTGGGAAATTAATGGAGAGAGAAAAAGAGGGAGATAGGATATAAAAAAATAAATATTTTTCATTTACTCTATATGATTTAATTAAAAATTAAATGTATAGTCAGAAACTATATAGTTAAAAATAAGATTACTTATGAACAAAATGTGTTATGATAAGACTATTCATTTACAATCCAAAAAAAAAAGTATTCATTCACGATCCTAAGTTAAGAAGGGACAACATTTACCAAAAAAAATTATTAACAATCTTTACCCAAAAAAATTGATTCACAAGCCAATAAAACTTTATTTTTTAATTTAAAACTATTTAATTTAAAGTTATTATTGTTTGCAAATAAATATATTAATAAACTACATTCTTAGTTGCAACTAATGATTGACAACCTTATAAAAATAATAATATCACCATAGTAATAGTCTAATAGATAGTGATATACAGGTTCACATTATTATCTTTGAAAACACGGTGTTCATCAAACCGTTAAAACCGGACCTAACCGAGATACTTGGATTGGTTTGGTTGGATTGAGTTGCTAAAGTCTGGTCCGACGGTTTAAGTTTTGAAAAACCCGGTTTCTTGGTCCGGTTACGGTTTGAGCAAAGAACAAACCGTCAAAACCGGACCGGGCCGAAATATATATATGTATATATATTTTTCTTACTAACAACATATGATTTTGTCTCTTGTTTTACTTTTTGCAAATGGACATATCGAATATCAGAAGTATTTGTCACAAAAGCTTTCTTTAATTTACAAAGCATAATGCTTAACTATAAACATAGAATGCTTTGCAATGATACAATATAAAAGCATATTAGTAATGCATAATGGTGATCTTACTGCAATTTTTTTTGGATTTGCAATGGATAAAATATAGAAGCATATTAGAAATGCATAATGGTGATCTTACTGTAATTTTTTTGATAGACATGATATATATAACCTGAAAGGTCTATGCAATTACGATATATATCTATATATATAAATTAATTTTTTTTATTACTAATCATAGATTTGGTATTGCATGTTGTGAAAAAAAAAAAACTAAAACTAGCAAACCGGCCAAACCGGACCGGCATACATGGTTTGGTTTGGTTAGACAACACACTTGGTCTAATTTGGTTTGATACATATTGAAACCGGAAATGCCGGTTTGGTTTGAGATTTAGTAAAAACCGAACCAAACCGGACCACGAACACCCCTAGAAAACACGGTCAAAGGCTTGATCCTCATTTTATGCAAAAGCTAGAGGTCTTTTTCAATTATTTAGTTACAACTTGAAAGTAGCATCTCTACCTTGGTAGAGGTAAGACTGTCTACATTTCAACCTTTCTCATACACCATCGAGGTATTAAGACCCAAAACCCGTAGTAAACAACATTGGGTGTTTACTTTAATTTATTATACCGTTTGAGAAAAAATGACTTTGTCACTTTAAAATTAATGACTTTATCACTTTTGTATTGTATTTGCAGCAGTTGATAGTTTGTTTAGTCGGAAATGGTCTTTATTGCACCGAAGGTGATTGTTACATATTTTCATGTATATAACTCAAGCGCATTAGACTTTTGGACTTTAGTAAGTTTCTAACGGGCCGATGAATTCCATACACGCTACACACATGTGATCGACACACGTACTGATTACGCAAATGATACCTACCTTTACATCTTAGAAAAGTTTCGGTGACACAATATCATCAAAAACCTAAACTTTGGCTTTTTTTTGTTACATCCATATATGTCTTATGTGTCTGTTGCTCCCCATGTGTCTCGTGCTCCTTTTTACTAGATGAATAAAACGCAGCAATTCCTAGATAGAGACTTATATTCAGTCTCGTGCTCCTTTTTACTAACATACAGTCTAGAATTACCCACATTATATAACAGAGTGGAAAATTATCTCCTATTTATTTGAACGTCTTTCTATCTTCAAAGTCTTTGTTTGATTGAAATTCTTCATCTTTTAGCTCTTAACCTTGGTAAAACTTCAGACTAAGGAAAAAGTGTGACTTCATTTGGTCCGGAATGGCATCATACCTAGCAGCTTGATAAGATTTATAGCTAACTCATCTAGAGTAGAAATGCTTTAAAACATTTTCTCTCAGACACAAACATTATACATTTTAAACATTTAAAATTAATCTCCAAAAATAATCAACTCAAATTCAAGAATATAACCAAAACACAATCACAACATCATATTAAAATTAGCATTAGTCGCAACAAAAACATTCTTAACAAGTGTCATCAAAGGTATCAAAACAACTCCACAAAAAACATTTTTAACACGACTAAAAATGTTTGAGAAAGGAGTTGTCCTACATGCTTCACGATATATAACATTTCTCTGCACTTTTGTTAATATGGGCTAAACCACTGGGTAATAGCCCAGTGGTCACTTCCCAGGAGGATATTGGGTTCGAGTCTTGTCAAAGGTAAAAAAATTTTTTTGTTAATATGGGCTTCGAGGCCCAAATTCTAAATTTTCTAAACAAAAAACAGTTATACGCGACTCATTGGCTTAGGCAGAGGGCTTTTGAGATTAAATATAGTAAATAGTAAATCTATTATACTGGCTGGGCTAATTGTTTGGAAAGTCCCTCAACTTGTCACTTAAACCTTTTCTGGGGCTCAAATAAAAAAAAGTTCTATTCGGGGGAAGAAAACCGGCTAAAACTACTATAGTAGGACCGTGACCACTTTTTTGCTGACGTGTACAGTAGCTAGCCGGTTTTATCTTTATTTTTAAGGGCTAATTACTTGAAAAGTCCCTCAACTTGTCACTGAAACCTTTTCTGGGGCTCCAACAAAAAAAAGTTCAATTTAGCCACTTCTTTATATTCCCTTGTATCATATCAGCATTTAGCCACTTCCATTTCAAAACCACCGCTACCGACGTCGGAAACTTCATTGGATACGAAGTTACTAAAATCTGAACAATGGTTTCACTGGATCGGCAAAACCCATCTACCAATTTCACAAACACACACAACTATCAAAAAATACCACTACACACCTTCGATTTCCCTGCCATCCCAATTGTCCCTTGTTCCGCCTCTCCGACAGCGACCACCGGTAGCTTCGCTACCCTTTGATTCCAGATCTAATTTTGGCTTCCTCACAAGTCACAACTGATTAGGTTTCTCGTGAAAAACTTTTTTGGGTGAAAAACAAATAAGATTGATTAACTTAAAAGTTTCAGATTTGGGTATTAAGGTTCGTTGTCGGAAAAGTAGCGGTGTTTATGGTGGCGGCTATGGAGACTTCACGGTGGTGTTAAGTAAAAATTTTAGCCGTTTTTGACCGGCTACTTACACGAGACCCAACAAAAATAGTTTTAGCCGTTTTCATACCCTCAAATAGAACTTTTTTTTGTTGGAGCCCCAGAAAAGATTTCAGTGACAAGTTATGGGACTTTCCAAGTAATTAGCCCTATTTTTAACTGGCTACTTGTACGGAACCCCATAAAAGAGATTTTAGCCGGTTTTCTTCCCCCGAATAGAACTTTTTTTTGTTCGAGCCCCAGAAAAGATTTCAGTGACAAGTTGAAGGACTTTCCAAGTAATTAGCCCTATACTGGCTCCCTTAAGACATAAAAGTCCTCTACTGTTAGTTTGAGAGATGCTACATTAGCAAACTTATGTGTCGCAAAGAAACATGATATAGAAAAAAGATATTAATATAATTGGTACACCTCACATGAAAAATAAGTTTGTAAACATTTGTATTTGTTTGTCATTCTAGCATTTTTCTTTTAGTTTTCTGTGTGCAAGGAAATTTACTCAAATTATCTGCTCGATAATAATTATAAATAAAAAATGTTATGGCCCTTTGCTGTGATTTTGTGGAGTTTATTAATTTTATTTATTTTTACAGCAGCTAAATTACACCAAATTTCATACAATTCCTACCACTACTACTCCTAAAATTACTCCAAATATACATATATCAAGGCTTGAACTTCGGTCTTCTCTTCAAAAGGCAAAAGCCTTTGAGCAATATGTGTTTACATCTCATTACAAGTTTTAATATTAGGGTGAGAAACTTAGAATGTAATGTTTATAAATTTTGGGAAATAAGTGTTTTACATCTCATTACAAATTTTAATGTAAAACATTAAATGTTTTACAAATACGTTGTGATTTTTAAACATAGAAACTGATGTTGATATTCTCAATGAAGAAAATTAGTATACTTAATGTAACTTCCCAGATCGGTCGAGAAGAGAACGAAACCTTCTTTATAAGGAGCTGGATACCTTCCTTATCAATCGCTTGCATTTAATATGTATAAAAATTGTTTTGTCTTGTCCTTTTTTCAATATATAAATAAATAACAAACATATTATATTAAGTTAGAAGAAGTTATCTTTGGTTAGGATATGTGTTATAATTTTTTTATATTAAAAGAAATGGGAAAAAAAAGAGTGTGATGGGTAATCAATGGTATACGTGGTTACTATACAACTACTGCATCCGATATTGGATTTGGGAGCTTATATTTGACGGTTTAATTTGTATTCGTATCTAAAACATCTTTTAAAGAGAAACTAATTAAAGTTTTTTTCCTAGTCACTACATAATATATGATGACTAGAGTGTTAGTTCACTAAAAATGTTGTTGAAGTTGAACTTATTAATTGATAATATGAAGAGGAAATCACATAGTCAAGAGATAGTTTAGAATATTTATTAGGAAAGAAGTAATTACTTGAAAAGTCTCTTAACTTGTCACTGAAACCTTTTCTGGGGCTCCAACAAAAAAAAGTTCTATTTGAGGGTATGAAAACGGCTAAAATTACTATAGTAGGACCGTGACCACTTTTTGCTGACGTGTACAGTAGCTAGCCGGTTTTATCCTTATTTTTAAGGGCTAATTACTTGAAAAGTCTCTCAACTTGTCACTGAAACCTTTTCTGGGGCTGCAACAAAAAAGTTCAATTTAGCCAATTTTTTATATTCCCTTGTACCATATTAGCATCTTGCCACTTCCATTTTAAAATCACCGTTGCCGGCGTCGGAAACTTCATTGGATACGAAGTTACCAAAATCTGAACAATGGTTTCATTCCAAATCACTGGATCTGCAAAACCCATCTACCAATTTCACAAACACACACAACTATCAAGAACTACCACCACACACCTTCGATTTCTCCGCCATCCCAATTGTCCCTTGTTCTGCCTCTCCGACAGCCACCGTCGATAGCTTCGCTACCCTTTGATTCCAGATCTAATTTTGGCTTCCTCACAACTGATTAGGTCTCCCGTGAAGAACTTTTTTTGGTGAAAAACAAATAAGATTGATCAATTTAAAAGTGTCAGATATGGGTATTAAGGTTCGTTGTCAAAATAGTAGCGGTCTTTACGGTGGCGGCTATGGAGACTTCACGGTGGTATTAAATAAAAACTTCACATCTTTAACTTGGGTTGTTTAATAAGAGTTGAACATGAGAATGGTTAGATGGGGACAAAGATACAATAACGATTATTCAAATTGTTTTATGAGTTTTGTGGCCGGATCTTTGGTGTTTTGTATAGAGATATGACTTGGAATTTCCATGTAATCCATAAATGAAATAAAAATAAAAGAGAAATTACATTCAAAAAATTTTTTGACCGGCTACTTACACGAGACCCCACAAAAGTAGTTTTAGCCGTTTTCGTACCCTCAAATAGAACTTTTTTTTGTTCGAGCCCCAAAAAAGGTTTCAGTGACAAGTTGAGGGACTTTCCAAGTAATTAGCCCTATTTTCTACCTAGTCTATACATGATTTTTACAAACTGATATGTTAATTCATGAAAAGTATTGTTGAAATTTGATTCGTTGAATGACATGAAGAGGAAATCACATGGTACAAAAGTAGTTGGATATTTATTAGACAAATGAGGTTGTTGTATATTTATTGATTTGTAAAATGACATGAAGAGGAGATCACATGGTAAAAAGATAGTTAAAAGTTTATTGGAAAATAAGGTTTTTTTTCCTACCCAGTTTATACATAAGTTTGAAAACTAGAGTGTTAATTCACAAAAAGTGTTGTTGTAATTTGATTGGTTGGATAACATGGAGAGGGATCACATAGTACAAAAGTAGCTGAATATATATTAATTTTATTAAATGAGGTTGTTGTATATTTATTAGTAGGGATGAGCCAAAAGTCCCAAATCCCGATCTTGTCCCGATATCAATATCGAAAAGTTGTACCGATCAGGACCGGTACCCAGTTTTGATAGTTTTCAGGACCAGCACCGGCCAGTTTTGATAGTTTTCAGGACCAGCACCAATCGGTACTGGGACCGAGAAAAACTGAGCAAATCCCGATATTCCCATTTGGTCCCGAAATGCACGAAAAGTAACATTCTATCTTAAGATTAGCAATAAATAACAAACAAGTGTGATCATTTTTATTTTTAATAATGCATATACGTAGCTATATTTAGAAAATAAAAACTCCATATCACACTCTGCACTTGAAAGTTACACAGATTGCATGTAATACAAAGTATCACATTGGATATTAATGTTGTTTCTCAAAGTTTCAAGCCATTCATATCGGTTTTGAAGATAAGTAATATTATCTTTCACTGAAAAGAATTTTAAACGTAATAATGTTTGATTCAAAACTAATGTTTGTTTCAAAGAATTATATAGCCATAAATTAATGTATAAATAACTCAATGTTTTCTAGATGAATGAATTTTTTCAAAACTTACATAACAATGCACCAAAGTTCTAACAATGGTAAATGGATATATTAATTGTTTTTGGTAGATAAAAAGTTAATTGTCTCTCCTCATTTTTGTGTAGTTCAATCACTTATAAGGAATTTAATAACCCACTTCCTAAACTTGATAGATCAAAAAATTAATTGTTTATCCACCAAAATTCATTGCAAGTTTGACAATTTAATAAAACTTGGTAGATCCGTATAATTTCAAAAATATTCAAGCTTTCCAGATTTACTAATACGTTGTATATATACAATGACTTTATTTACTACTCATAAATTTCTTTTGACTTTCATTTGTATAATAATTATCTATTTCTCATTTCTTGTAACTATGCGTATAGGTATATGTTGTGTGAATTACTTGCAAATGACAGGAGGTTAATCAAAAGTAATTTTAACTGCACTAGAGAGCCCTCTCTAGAATAGATACCCAATTTAAATTCGTTGATAAGAAACCCCTATCACGAGAGATCGCGAAGGGAAACTCACCCAGGCCACCGTTGATGGAAATTAAGTGTGGTCACTCCCAAATATACATCTAGAAATTAAATTCCTAAATATAGGTAAGTAGGTATATATGAAGTGGGTTTAGGTATAGCGGATCATTTAAAAGATGCCACGTGATATGAGTTGTTGTGTGTTAGGAACCATTCATTTAATATTAGTAAATACTCGTACCTATTACCTTGTAATATGTGCAACACATTAATTAACTCCAAAAATAAAATAATATCACTTATTTTTTGTTTTATATAGATATTGATAAACTCTCTCCATTTTTATTCACTTTTTGTTTAACCTTGCAATCATCTCTCAACAACTGTGATACACCCTGAAATACTATATTCAGCCACCACCGTCTTACACTTATACAAACACCGGATCCGAGAAAAGATAGGGGTGACTACTTCATGCAGATTTAAAAATGGATATATAAACTAGTTGGATCTATATACTTTTAGCCATCTTTCTTCTTTTTTCTTTTTCTCCACTTAAGCTACTTCATTTCAATTCTGACCAACCACCTGTACATTCTCGGCTACTTTTCTCTTAAGTTTCTTCCGGTTAATATAAGCTAAAACTAACAATCAGCAACTCTGTGATAGCATTTGATTTTGTCAGACTCGATCTACCATCAAATTATTGACCGCGATTTCTTTGTTTAAACGAAGTCAGTTTCTTTTTTAAACTTTCATTTAACTAGTTGATTTTATATTATTTTTTTTTGTTAATGAAGTTTTTTGTGTGCTTAACTTTTATTTAGGCCACATAAAGTTCAGACATTCCTTGCACTCCTATAGTTACTTCTATTGTATTCATTATTATAAGCTTATATAATTAAATAGTCAGTAACTTTGTGTAGCTGAACTTGATAGGGCTCGCAACTTGTTTGTGGAGGCCCATGGTGGAAAAATTGGATTAGTTCTTGCATTTCCAACGAACAATTGATTATGTTTGCTTGAATGATGGTATATAATAGATAATGAGTTTTCTTTTTCTTCTTTTATTTTAGAACTTTTATGGGATATTTCTGGAATTTAATTAATAGGAGAAACGAGTGACCAAAGTAAAAAACAATTCCCTTCATAATAACTGTTCGACCAAAGTATAAAACAATTCAAATATTTAGTTTATTAAATATTGTTCTAATGAGGGAATGAATGTATATGCTGTTTTTTTTTTGGGTATATACTTGTAAGCTGTAACTTGTTATTGAATAATACTAGGTGTAACTTAATATGTCTTGATTATGTGGTAAGTTTTTAGCATTTAGTCTTTTATCAATCCTTTTAGCATATGCGGCCTAGACAAGTTTACTTTGTTGTAATGTTCCGTTCGATCTTGTTATATATTGTTCTAATTAGGGAATGAATGTATTGCTGTTTTTTTTTTGGTATATACTTGTAAGCTGTAACTTGTTATTGAATAATACTAGGTGTAACTTAATATGTCTTGATTATGTGGTAAGTTTTTAGCATTTAGTCTTTTATCAATCCTTTTAGCATATGCGGCCTAGACAAGTTTACTTTGTTGTAATGTTCCGTTCGATCTTGTTATATATTGTTCTAATTAGGGAATGAATGTATTGCTGTTTTTTTTTGGTATATACTTGTAAGCTGTAACTTGTTATTGAATAATACTAGGTGTAACTTAATATGTCTTGATTATGTGGTAAGTTTTTAACATTTAGTCTTTTATCAATCCTTTTAGCATATGCGGCCTAGACAAGTTTACTTTGTTGTAATGTTCAGTTCGATCTTGTTATATATTGTTCTAATGAGTAAATGAATGTGTATGATGTTCTTTTTTATGGATGAGGGAGCACTAGTCATAGATACAGGGAACACTAATGAGTGAATGAATGTGTATGCTCTTTTTTTAATCGGGATGGGTTTCAATTTAACATTTGATGGAAAAATTTCTAGAAAGATATATAAAAAATATTATATATTACAGGATGAACTTGCCAAGTTTGATCACCTTCCTGCAAATCGGTAGTGTGTCGCCTTCTGTCAGACCTACTCTGAAAACCTTGATCACTTGGTCTAGCTGGTTGATGAAGTAACCCTAAGGCTTGAGGAGCATCATCTCCGACATGACGGAAATGGCTATTTGCATTTGCTGATTGTTTGTCACTACCGCATGGGCAACTATTGGGTGACTTGGCAACTTCGTGATCAACTCGACTTTGTATGATTTTTTTTAATTGTCTAGTTAGTGTTAAATGCTTCAAAATAGTTGATCCGAATAAATTTAATTGTCTACACAGGATTTTCCAACGGGTATGGCTGAATGGGAGTTCTTGCGGTTGCTACACCGCAAGCTAGAAACCCCGTTTGCCATCAGAGTCACTGTAACCGGGGCAAAGTTAACGGGCTTGATTGGTGGGACATAGTATTCATATTATGGCTGCCGCACTTTGGGACCCCCTATGGTAAGAAAGTAGTATGATTTGTTGGTTCCTGTATTCCAAGTGTATCATATCATCTTACCTTACGATCAATATATGTAGGTCACATGTGTGAGAATGCTAATCAGGCACAACCTCTTTCTTTTAGCTGAGCCAGGAAAGTTAGCTGTCAAGTTTGGGGTTGTCCTCAAATTTCTTGGTAAGTTGTTATCTAACCATTATTATCAACTTGAGTTCTTTTTTTTGTTAACTAAAACATTGAGAAATTGTTTTTAGTATCCTCCTTTGCAAGTGAATGAGTTATCTACATGCTTTTGTTGAGTTGTCAGTGGTGTTTATGAGGTTTTCTCATGTTAATTTTGCTACCACTTGGTTCTGATTGATTATGTTCTATGTTGCTTAATTACTCCTTTCATGTATGCTTGTCTTTCGATGGACAAACATTAAAGATGCTCTTAGTTTGAATTTGGATAAAGGTGGAACAATTAATTAATACTCCTTTTTATTGTAATTGTCTTTTAATCGTTTGTCTTATTTGGGCATGTCTTCTCTTGATGCAAAAACGAAGGATACACTATATTTTCGACATTTTAAAAGTGAAATGCTTTTTAGAAAAGGCGGGGATTAAAAAAACACACACAAAGTCGAGTTGATCACGAAGTTGCCGAGTCACCCAATAGTTGCCCATGCGGTAGTGACAAACAATCAGCAGATGTAGATAGCCATTTATGTCATGATGCTCCTCAAGCCTTGAGGTAACTTCATTAACCAGCTGGACCACGTGATCAAGGTTTTTAGAGTAGGCCTGATACTCTTGACGCTCTAGAAGGCGACACGTTGCCGATTTGTAGGAAGCTGATCAAACTTGGCAAGTTCATCCTGTAACATATAATATTTTTCATATATCTTTCAAGAAATTTTTCCATCAAATGTTAAAATGAAACCCATCCCGATTAAAAAAAACAGCATACAGATTCATTCACTCATTAGTGTTCCCCGTATCTATGACTAGTGCTCCCTCATCCATAAAAAAAAACCAGCACATTCATTCACTTATTAGAACAATATATTAACAAGATCGAACTGAACATTACAACAAAGTAAACTTGTCTAGGCCGCATATGCTAAAAGGATTGATAAAAGACTAAATGCTAAAAACTTACCACATAATCAAG
>CM067170.1:61335179-61455179 GCA_034093135.1 Erigeron breviscapus | reverse complement strand
ACGAATTACCCTGAATTAGAAGACTCCTACGTAATTACACCTACAGAAGACATTGCCAAATACATTGGTTCTTTTACTTCTTTCAAAATTAGGTTTAATGGGCAATTCAGGTTTCTGACTGGTCCACAATAGTAAATGTAGCTGCCCAACCACCAGGTTTTCAAAACCAGGCTGTTACATCCATTTACTATGTGAATCTGAAGTAACCGGCTTTACCAAAGCCTTCTTATGGGAACTGACCACTGCCAATTTGGGTGCTAATGTGTTGCCCGATAGAAGCTGAGTTCACCTCCCAGGTAAAACTTCTTTTATTAGGTATCTTGCCTCATGCTCATCAAGTGTCAAAATTTTATAGAAGCCAAAACACAAAAAGGATACATATATAATCTAAACCAACCTTAACAACTATAAACAATGAATGAATGATCTAGATATGATATATAATCAGTTTAGAGCCAATATAACATGTGGTCGCCTGTTTGAACTAATTGAAGAATAGGGGTATACGAATGTGCATCAATACTGATACGATCATCAGTTTAGAGCTTATAATTCCATGATCATCACGTTATCTGATTATTCAAATACTACTAATTCTTTTTAGTGCACATCTCCTTAAGATAGCTGACCTGAGCTTTATCAAGATATATCCCCGACCTCGTTTGAACCTCATTTTATGGGTATTCAAAAGATAAAATCAAAGCATTGTCAACAAAGTATTTAAAGTTCATCAAAACCCTAGTTTACTCTATACATGCCAAGAGAAGTCTAAATTTTTTCATCTCCCTTGCATTGTAGTGTTGGCATTTTCTCTTAATGGACCGATTGAGGTTATGCTTTAAAATAATTAGCAAAAAGGAAAATGGTTTAAACAGGGTGAGAGTTGCCTTGAGTGTATTTCTAGCGCAAGGTTTTTATAGCGTTTTTATTCAAGTTATAAGATTATTTTTGAAATAATATACTATCTTATAACCATATTTGACATTTGAAAAGGAAATATTTACTAAAAAGATGGGATCAAAAGTGTTCACTATCTGACCGGTCTATTTTGCCACCTTTATGTTCTATCTGTTCAAATATTTAAAGTGTTCGTTCATGTGGTATTTTGGAAGAAATTAAGGAATCAATATGTTTTATAGAAACAAACCTTTGCTAGAGCATTTGCAGAGATCACCACGTTGTCCATTGATGGTGTAAGCATCAGAAACATTTGGAGCTGCTCCTGTTTTTGTGGCTTCTCTTATAACATCTATCGGGTTTGCATCCCACCATTAACCTAGTGATCACAATAACCTATTCATCAGTGTTGTAAATAACGGACTTAGCGGCCGTTATAACGGTAATAGAGGTCCAGCGTTACGTTAAAGGGGTTGGGGGTAAATTTGAAGGTCTTAGTCAATAAAGGTCAAATAACGGATTTAACGGTCAAATAACGGGATTTAACGGTCAAATAAGGGATTTAACGGTCAAATAACGGGATTTAATGGTCAGATAACGGATTTAATGGATTTAACGGTACAATAGTATTCATATCTTGATTTGGAACCGACGCCGTCTCGGAATCAACTCTTATTAACGCTCTCCTATGTTTCACCAGCCCCATCTCAGAATAAACCCTTGCTAAGCCCTTTTATCTTTATAATCTGTAGGGATTTCCGAATTAGCCCTAAGCAACGATCTCCTGTCTATCTTATCATCACCAGGATACTGAAAACTCTGTAACTGACTATAACTCCCATCATTATTATTATTAGCACCTAAAACCGTCAAATAATGAGAAATCTCAGCTTCTTTATCCTCAATCCTTTAACTAAATCCGTAACTTGTTCCAACTCCCCTTTAAAAAAACATCATTTGGTTTCCAACCATTTCTAGTTGTGTATATGAACACACTGATCAAAACCCATTTTAACAACCAAATTATGCAACTTAGAACCCTCAACCGGGCATACAATAGTTATTTGCAACCAAACTCGCCTAGTTTGACCAGTACAAAAGCTAGCTATCTGACTCCCATTCCTTGTCATACAACCTTCCGGACCTGTCATTGTTCAACTTCTGTTTCTAATTATAGAAATTAGAAAAGAAGAGAAACATATAGACAGCTCTTCAATAGCCTATGTAAAAACTCGAGGGATCTTTTTAACTTGTTCCACAAACATAACAGATCAGATCTTCGTGGTCTCTCACCATGGAATATGCACATGACTATAAAACGAATGTCAAATAGACTTTCATATACATCTACGAACACTTGTAGCTACAAACCTAATTGAACTCCAAAATCTATAACCTGATGTGATCTTAGACTTAGTCTCTCTTAGAAAACTATATAAACCCAAAATATTATTAATAGATAACTACATTACCTTTGACACCAGTAGTGTCAGTTCTGCACGAAAAAAGTAGCCAAACCAGCCTTGATCTATAATGATAATTAGTCATCAATCTAAGATATATGCCATCTCCCCCGTTGTATCAAATGTGAATTTTAGTTAAAGCTTTCTACATTAATAGCTAAAGTGTTGAATAAACCAAATACAGGTACTACAAATTTTTTTACCAATCTTCAGACTTCAAACAAATGCTAGACCTGGTTTGCAGATATCTTTTTCTTGGCATAAAGAGGCCTTGAAACACCAAGATCTCTTACACAGTTACACGATTGACCTTATCATTTCCAAACGCCATCAACAACGACCTAGAAAAATGATATCAAAAACTATATTTTATTGAAAAAAACTAAGATATTTGTCGCGCTTCTCGGCGTCGTTAAATTTTTTTAAAATAAAGCTATCATAATTTACCTATAGTATGTGTTACAGAAACGCATTTAAACTTTAAGAAGTTCACCAGATTGAAAGTAGAAAATGCGAGTTTCGTTTTTTTACCTAATCGTATCTGTGTCATTGTATGTCTTTCTGTCGTGTCAAGTGGTGATGTTTGTGTTGCTGTTGGAATTGCTGTATTTGCTTGACTTGAGTGCCTGTTTGTGTCGGTTACTCTCTTTACAGTGTCTCATAGTCTGTTAGTTATGCTTTCTCGTTGAGCTTCAATATGGAAGGAATATCACGGACCTTCCTTTATATAATTGGAGATCAGAACATTGAATCCCAATCACTGCAGTTGCTGGCTCGTGGTTTATTATGACCTGGAATTGTCTAGTGTTGTCTTCAATTGTGGCAGAAATTGACTTCGTTAATTACCCATTTAACGGAATACTATTAAACTTAAAATAAATAGGAAAATGAAGGTGACTAATTTAGTTTCTTTGAGGCATTTTATCAAACATTTGGGCTGCATAACATGTTTTTTGCGTAATCAGTGGAAATCAATGTATACACCATACAAACTGATGATACCCAATTACCGACTTTACTATAATATTTTCAAGAAGACAATGGTAACAGGAAGATGGCAAAAGAATGGTTACCTTTTGTTTGGAAAGCTTACCTCGGCAAAAGCCCATGTACTTTTGGACCTGAGATGCATCCTCTCTATACCTACTGTTTAAAAAACATTACAAACTCACAAATTATCAAATTAAATATAATTAATTTTTTTTATTTAATGATTTAGGAAAACTTATTTTTTTGACAAGTGAATTTTACCTCAGACGCGTATGATGTGTGCTAATCGCACAACGAAAGGGTCCCGCACTAAGCGGATCTTAAATAGTCTTTCTCACCATACCACCTCCTTAATTAGAAAATACCGTCGAGGAGAACCTACCAAGGTTCGAACTCGAGACCTTGGAGTAAACTCCCCCGGGGCCCCACATAGCAGGTTTAGTGAAACACCCCCGGCGGGTTTAACCAGTGGTTATTTTAACAGCTAGACTAGGAGAACATATATAGTTTAGTTAGATTTTGTTAATTGATGTTTGAATTGTGGAATATTATAGTGTTAGATCGATATATTGCTTCAAGAAATGAAAGGAGAGCCGTGTGATTTATCTAGAAATAAAAATATTTTTTTGGGTCCCAAATAAAAATATAAACTTAAACTAGAATATATATAACTTTGTTTTTCTTGTCAAAAACATTTATCGTCGTAATAATACTATATTATATTTTATTATTGACTCGTTATTAGAGACCCATTTTTATTCTCGAGCCACACCATGAAGTTTTTTTATTTTTTTAGAGACGGTCAACGGGCAAAAACCTATACCAAATGGGTCAACCCCACATTGGCATAAAGAAATTAGTTAAATTATTCATTTATTATTTTAATTAAGAATTTCCTTTCAAAAGTTATGTTAATTAAAAATTATTTAATTAATAATAGTAATAGAACTATATAAGTATTTTTATGAGGTTTGTTTTCATTGTAATGTAGATCGTTTACTTCTTCATGAAAACCTTAGTTTGTTGTTAGTAGTGTTATGTAATAAGTTGTTTATGTTTATTCTCAATGGTCCAATTTCTTGAATCTTATGATTCTTGTCATTGTCTACTTAGATATGAGGTTTTGTGAAATTATTACATACCCGGTTAACTTCTTATTCGTGCAACATGTCTTATCACCAAAGTACTTTGAATTTTCTAAACTTTTCATGTCTAAGAACAAATTGTTAAGAGCATGGGGTATGGTGCTTTAATGCCGGCCACGATCAATGACATGGCAGTCGGCACCGTGCACTTCTCCATAACACCTCATTCGGCGCCGATCAAGAATTCAGGGTTCTTCATGTATATGCCGATGTCCGGCGTGAAACTTTCTTCTTGGCTTTTAGTGGAAATCAAATTCAGTATGCCTTATTATAACATGATGGGTTATTTATTTAATACGAGAGTAAGTACCCGCGCGTTGCGGCGGTGAGATAGTGGGGGTGATAGGTCATAAAGTGTGATAGATCATAGAGTGTGATAGCCAAATGCCTTAGCCATACGGGCTTCGCCCTCGGATTTAAAAATTCGTCTAAAGTATATCGAATGACATCTCTAATGAAAGAGCATGAAATTTTAAGAACACCCATATAATTTTTATAATTTATCGATGTACGGTTTTTGAGATAAAAGATTTTGAATGAATTAGAGGAATAAAATGATTTATGCAGGAGAGAAAAAAAAATGAGTGGTTGAGATTTGAGGAGAGAGATGAAAATAAAAGTTGAAAGTTGTGGGGCATTGATGTATGGTACATCATGCATTATCATGTGTACATTGTTGAAATTGAAAGTTGAAAGTTGAAACCTTATTTGCTTTATAATATAGTATAGAAAAATGATTTATGGAGGAGAGAAAAAAAAATGAGTGGTTGAGATTTGAGGAGAGAGATGAAAATAAAAGTTGAAAGTTGTGGGGCATTGATGTATGGTACATCATGCATTATCATGTGTACATTGTTGAAATTGAAAGTTGAAAGTTGAAACCTTATTTGCTTTATAATATAGTATAGATAGGATAGTAAAGGTGAGACATAATGGTTTATTTAAACCTTACCTTATACTTAAATGGAATTGGCTTAAGGCCGGATTCATGTAACTATCAACCTCGATCTGCTGCTTTTTTTTTTCTTCTTGACTATGGTTGAACGCACATTGTAGGAAAAGATGATGATTTTTAGAATCATTATTAAACTATAATCGTTATTATTCTGGGTTTCTCGATTCATTATTCATGAGAAATATTTCTGGAATTTAGAAAACGAAATGAAAGATCAATTAGAATGGAATTAAGTATTGAAAAAAGATGAGTTATTCATAAAATGAAACTAGGGAGTAGGGAAAGATAAGGTTGTCCATAAAATGAAACTAGTTGCTGGCACTTGATTTTGTTAGCCACGTATATTACACTCTCAAGTTTATAATAATCTTTTAATGGTTAAACATCCACATAACCACATCTATTTTAAGACAATTTCTTTGTTCCTAGATTATACGAGTATGTGATATATGTAAAGTTAATATTTTTTTTACTTTTCACTAACCGAGTTGTTATAAAGAGAGTAAAAAAATGTATTTGTTATTGGCATGTTGTTAGTACTTTTGAAGTGGTTTATTATCATTTGTGTTATTTTTATAATTGATGTGTGTTTATTTTATTATTAAGAATTAAAAGAATAAGCGACCGGAGAAGAAGACGATAATAACGAGGAGTAGTTTTAAGTAATGTATTTACCTAGGTATATTATTAATGTAATTTTAGGTTTAATATTAATGTGTGTTTAGGACGATTGTTAATGTACTTTTAGTTTAGTTTTAGTGTGTTCTACTTTTTATTATCAAATAATATATGTGATGTATTAAATAGAAAATGAAAAAAATGGTGTTCTGCGTTCTGGATGATGTTACATCCATAACTGTCTATAATTGATGGAATGGTGAAAGCTGATGTGGTGCTGAGCTGACATTCTGGATGATTCTGTGTTATGGATCCATACCTGATGCTCTAAGGGTAATGATGTAGTGCCAATCGGTAGGTTCTGATAACATTTTGTAGCTGATCGTAAGCCGGCACATGTACAAGCTAAAATGTGCCAAAATCTGTTAAAAAACATCTTTAATTAACTAACACATCCACCAAAACACAAAAGGTTAGACTAACTAACAATTAGGCTTTGTATACACACTAAACTTTCTATTAAAGTAACTTGATGAAACTTGCAAAAAAATGAAGGATTATAGCTAATTCACTAACCTTTTTGCGGTAATGATTGTTAAGGAATATAACATTTTCATTATAATAGTAATAATACTGTAATATTTATAACACAAACTATAAAATACGTTATTTCCAACAGAATCATATAGAGCCACATATTTCCATTTACAATAAGTCAAAGTTAGCATGTGTCACATTTTTGGACTCAAAATGGATTAATTCATTCAAGCGTGACGCCATTAAAATTTGAATATCATGTATTTCCAAACATTTGACCAACTCCAACTATACCACTTTCATTATTCTTTCAAGACTTCATAATTTTATCCCATGAAAAAATGTCAATTTTAGGCAAACCCAACAACAATGAAAATCTGGGATCATCATCTTTCCATGAATTTAAAAAACAAGCCTCTTTTTTCTTTAAAGAAAAGATCAAGACTGCTAGATTAGCCTTGACTGATGTCACCCCTGCTCAATTGTAATCTCATATGTTTTTTTTTTTTTACGTATTTGGATTAGTTTATTTTCTGGACTTATCGGCTTATTGAAATTTCAAGACCGATAAGTTCATAGCTAGTTGGCTTATATAAGTATAATCAAAGTGATAAACTCATAAGCCGGGCGGGGGGAAATGAGTATATTGGTCTTTTGAAATTTCGATTAGCCAATCAGCTCAGAAAAAAAGCTGATCCGAGCATCCCATGTTTAAAATTTTGTTTATTTTTCCTTAGCAAAGTTTAACTTACTTTCTTTTATTGGTTATTAAAGATTGGTTGAAGAGTCAACAAATGGCAACCAATGGGCACCAGATGCAAGAACCTTAAAGATGATATCAAAAGCTGCTTTTGAAATTGATGATTATTGGAGGATTGTTAATGTTCTTCACAACAGGTATATAGTATATATTTTGACCTTTTGTATGTATCTGTTTTTGTTTATTTTGTATTAAGTGTGACTATTTGGACTTAAACAACAGATTAGTGAGATTTGATGCAAACAATTGGAGGATGTGTTATAAAGCTGTATTGGTATTAGAACACTTGTTAACACATGGCCCAGAAAGTGTTGCACAAGAATTTCAGACACATAAAGATGTTCTTCAAGAAATGACTAGTTTTCAATATATTGATGAAAAAGGGTAACTTTTTTCTTTTTGTTTTTGGATAATTTGATGTAAAAGATTAATCTTTATTGTTGGTTTAGTTTTTTTATGATATGGGTAGCAATTGTTTGTTATATAAGATTTTGGTTTTTTGACTGTGTTTTACGGTGTAGATTCAATTGGGGGCTTAACGTAAGAATGAAATCAGAAAGAATATTGAAGTTTTTAAATGAAGGGAATGTTTTGAAAGAAGAAAGAACAAGAGCAAGAAAATTAAGTAGAGGGATTGAAGGTTTCGGAAGCTTTAGCCATAGAGTTTCATCTGAAAACGGTGCTCTTCAACAATCTTCAGCCGAAAAATACAGAAGGTCTAACACACAATTTAATGAACATGGAAATCTTGAAGAAAATCAGATTATAGATGCGAAATTGGAAGCAGGAAACTCCATCAAGAAAGTAACGCCGAATTTGGGTTCTGGTAGTGGATCCGTTGATAACTTAATAGTAGAAAAGTTTGGAAGTGAGTTGAGTGTGAAAGAAAATATGGCTCCAAAGGAGGATGTTGTTCTTGCTCCAATAGAGGAATCAAATCCGTTATTGGGTGATATAAAAAATAATTCAAAGATTATGGTAGATGCAGAAGAAGATCATCCATTCAACGATGAAGAGAATGAAGCGAAAATGTCCTTGATTTGATTATATGGAGTTGACAAAAGTGTTTGCTTATTTATTTACTTGTAGCATTTATCATGCTATAAAGATGTGTTTTGATTAAAAGAAAAATCATGATATCTATGTACTCAAAGTTTTTAAAAGTAGAATATGATGAAAACAAATAAAAATGGATTTGGGTCTGACTTTAGATATATGTTAACCTGATGTTTTCCTAGTGTATCTGTATCGGAGAAAGGTGGTCCACAATTTTGTTATAAAATAGATACCCGAAAGAGCCATCAAGCTCATAGGACGTAGAATCCTCTTCTAACAAGTTATTTCTTGTTTGCAGCGAAATCTAAGCTTGAGACGGCAAAAGGAATAGCCCATCTACTTCATGAAGTCCCAACTTGCCAGAATTATGATTTGTTGGATATTTTAGTGTAATTGAATTAATTTGCTTGATCAATTAAATCATAATAATACACGGATGGTAATTCCCTCAAGTTAGGACACTAACTTGAGTCAAGTTAGGAGAATTTTGACCCTTGGATTACAATGAAAGGCCAAGATTCAATTATCATCTTTGAATCTTGACCCTTGATTATAATCCAAGGGCTATGATTCTTCTAACTTGACCCCTCGAGTTGTTTTCAACTTGAGGGAATCTCCATCCATAATACACCATATGAGTTTGGTGGTGCGGAATGCACGCTTATATGTATTTATTATGTTATTAGGGGCAAGGGACAGGGGAAGCACCCCTGGGAGCAGGGTCCAAGGGGCAGGTCAGCTTGGAAATCTTTTATTTCCGAAAAATTATTTTCAGAACTTAAGGGACCAAAAGTGACTATTAAAAAACCTTGGAATAACTGTATAGAAATACAGTTAATGGGCTAAACATTTTATATCCTGGTCGTGATCTTCTTCTTTCTTCTCTCTAGTTCTCTCTCGAACATAATCATACAGAAAATTCTCTAATCTCTGATTGTATCCGCTTGAATATTTTGGGATGAATCACCGAATTGATTCAATCTGAAAGTGTTACACTCCTTCAGAGATTGAAATTTATATCCTGCTTTTTTGTTAGTTGTGCTATATATATCCAACATGATTCACTAGTATGTAAAGGTTGGGTGTAAAACCAACCCAAAAACAATGTCGTTTAAGATGTAAGTCCCAACTTAATAGATGGTACCACTGAAGACACCTCTATGTCAATAGTGAGATTACTTTGCAATACACACACTGATCTGGAGACGACCAATTGCAGTGTGTAGTATACCAGGTTAATCTGGAGAGTTACTTATAAGATGACAAACGAATAATAAGTAACGACAATGAAATAAGTAAATACTTGTAAAGTAAATTGGTGAGACAATATGTAATTTTCAAGTGTAATTTATTTATTAATGTTAAATAAATTACAAGGTTGTTGCGGAACCAAGATAATACAATAATGTAAATATCCTAACAACCTATGAACTACAATTGATCTAAACTTGGAAATTCTCTTCAACAATCTAAACACTTAAAGTTGTGAAATGTTCCTTTTTGCGATTGAGAGAATATTGCACAAGTCACCAAGAATATGCAAAAGTCTGAATATGCAAAGTTGTTTCTTGGTTGTGCAAAGACCTCTATTTATAGATGAAGTTGGTATTGGGATTCCAACTTCATCGTACAAATATGGTTGAGAGCATTTAAGGAAGCAATTTGACTTCCTTTGAAATGCTAGATAAAGTATGACATAAAGTCACTTTATCCAACCTGCTTTATGTACTTTTGTACTTTATACATAGATAAATGCTATTATCCGGATAAAGGTACATAAAGCAAAAGGTCTTCCTCGTAATCAGTGTAAAGCATTGTAAAGGCTTTAAACTGACAATCTCCAGTTTCTATCTGAATAGAATGTCAACTGGGCTTCGCTGCCATTGTCATTCTTTGTCTTCCATTTGTTGTCTTCGACTTCAATTGGAATGTTTTCACATCTGGTCAGATCTCAACTGGAGGAAGTCTTCAGTTGCATTAACTGTACATTGCAACTAGACTTCATATATTTCTGGACAATTCTTCAGGTCTCTAGATGCAACTGGAGACGCTCCAGTTTATCAGTAAACTGGACCTAACAAATTCTCCCTAATTGTCCTGAAATATTGCCAAGTCTTTTCAAGTTCTTGTATCTATACAAGTATGAACTTGAAGGACTAGTTTGACTAAATCTATCTAAATTTTCCAAGGCATTTTTATAGATCAATAAATGCCTTGGGTATTTCTTTTGAGTTTGTTAGATTTAATCTGTTATCTATCTTGTGGTGACAATCTGGCAACTTCATTTATACAGGGAAATGAAATTTACATAAGTTACAAGAAAGTAAATAATATAAGATAATAACTGGAAGAAGAACTTAAACAGATGGCCCTTCGCCAGTTCTCCTTCTCTTGTTCAATGAACCAATAGGTTGAAAATCCTCTAGGTCAATATGCAGCCTATTTTCCAGTTGTTCTTTATGCTGTATCTTGCCCTTTAACAGATTTATCCAGGCCTTCTCAAACCTATTCTTTTGTTCCTTAGCTTCCAAAAATTCAACCATCTCAACCCATTCACTGAACCCATACTGGAGAACTGATGGATCTTCAGTTGTCACTAGTGGCCCTCTAGTGTAACTGACTTGTACTCTAAAAACCTTGGTGCCTGGCTTCACAACAACACTTACACCATTGATCTTGCCGTTATGTTTTCTCTTAGCCATTATCGATGAATAATAAGCTCTGGCTTCAGTTTCATTGGCGATATTGATAGATCCAGTTAAAGCAGAGTGCACAGCAGCCTTTATGTCATCATTTGACACCTCTCCAGTAGGTTCAACAAAAGGTTCTTAAATCAGCATCCCTGTGCAAAGGCTTCAGTTTCGATTGTGCCCTGGGCCTTGGTGGATTCAATACTCTTTTCACAACCTTTTGAACATTTTCAATACGCCTTTGAATCCCACCAGCCCTAAACTCTCTAGCCTTCTCCAAAGATACATTTGTGTTTTTGGCATTGAAAGCAGCTTCATCATCTGGATATACTTGGTCAAGTTGAATGTCAAGCATTTCATTCACCATGCCAATTATCCTTTGATCATTTTTTATTCTTTGATACTGCTCCAGTGTAATGCCCAATAAGGCAGCATCATTGACATCCAAGTTCAAGATTGGAGACCTGGCTACCCTTTGGTCTTCCTTTCTTTGTTTCCTTCTTTCTTTAAATGTATTGCCAATAGTAGCCAGTCTCTTGCTTTCACTTTCAGTCACTGGAGGAAGCTTATCGATGTTGCCAGTTTCTAGCATTGGTGTATCAGTGGCCAGCTGGGCAGTTTCATCAGTTGCCATGCCTTGCCTTTATCAACATTCCCCCTATCACCAGCATCATCCTAAATGATCTCCACAAGTGGTTGGTCTCTCTAGACTGGGTCAGAACATTTGCAGCAACTTGTGTCTGACCAGTCTTCAGTTATTCCAACAATTTAGCATTATCTGGAGAGAGACCAGTAACCACTCCTTCCGTATCAACCTCTTTTTCCTTCAAACTTGCAACTTCATTAACCAGATTATCAATCGAAGTAGTATGAGAAGACAACTGGGTGTTAACAGCATTAAGAGCACCTCTCAACTGGTTGATCTCATTAGTAAGTGGGGCCAGATCAACCGGAGGAGAGGCAATCTTGGTAATCTCAGACATCACCCTTTGAATCAATTGTTCTTCCCTTTCTGCCAAAGTATCCTTGATAGTCTGCCTAACTGAAGTTGCCAACTGCTGCCCAAGCTCAGTCACATTGAGAGTAGGTCTATCAACCAAATCCTTGACCTGTCTCTCTATCTCTTTCAGTTTAACCTCTCTAAGACTAGCATGAATGTCAAGCATTTCATTCACCATGCCAATTATCCTTTGATCATTTTTTATTCTTTGATACTGCTCCAGTGTAATGCCCAATAAGGCAGCATCATTGACATCCAAGTTCAAGATTGGAGACCTGGCTACCCTTTGGTCTTCCTTTCTTTGTTTCCTTCTTTCTTTAAATGTATTGCCAATAGTAGCCAGTCTCTTGCTTTCACTTTCAGTCACTGGAGGAAGCTTATCGATGTTGCCAGTTTCTAGCATTGGTGTATCAGTGGCCAGCTGGGCAGTTTCATCAGTTGCCATGCTCTTGCCTTTATCAACATTCCCCCTATCACCAGCATCATCCTCAAACTGTTCAATTACATGCTGACTGGCATCAGTACCAGCAGCTACCACTATTTGCCTTTGTTGTTCAGATGAAGCACCTTCAGTTACGGTTGGTGCAAGGACTGCACTTCTTTCCCCCTTGGCAGCATCTAGACCTGCCCTTATAATTTCCCAATCAGCATTATTGAATGGCAACCGGTCAAGAGGCTGCCATGATTGCACGTCCTCGCACTCCTTAAAAATGGTGCACATCATCCTAAATGATCTCCACAAGTGGTTGGTCTCTCTAGACTGGGTCAGAACATTTGCAGCAACTTGTGTCTGACCAGTCTTCAGTTATTCCAACAATTTAGCATTATCTGGAGAGAGACCAGTAACCACTCCTTCCGTATCAACCTCTTTTTCCTTCAAACTTGCAACTTCATTAACCAGATTATCAATCGAAGTAGTATGAGAAGACAACTGGGTGTTAACAGCATTAAGAGCACCTCTCAACTGGTTGATCTCATTAGTAAGTGGGGCCAGATCAACCGGAGGAGAGGCAATCTTGGTAATCTCAGACATCACCCTTTGAATCAATTGTTCTTCCCTTTCTGCCAAAGTATCCTTGATAGTCTGCCTAACTGAAGTTGCCAACTGCTGCCCAAGCTCAGTCACATTGAGAGTAGGTCTATCAACCAAATCCTTGACCTGTCTCTCTATCTCTTTCAGTTTAACCTCTGATGATCTGACAGTGTTTCCCAGCAAGTTGGAGATAGATGTTGTGACTTTTAACTGAGTTAGGTCAAAGGCTTCTTTCAAAGAACTATACAGATTGTTGCAGCCAGTGACCAACTCATTGAGCTTGTGAAATACCAAGTCTTCATTCTCAGCAAACTTATTGATCCCCAGGTCCACCACTTTTTGATTGGTCAGACTGTCTTTGTTGTACCTGGAGATTGACTTGGCATTTTTCTCAATTGTCTTATGAACATCCTCCACCCGTTTGATCAGGTTTTGGATGTCGGCTGTAAAGGAGACAAATTGAGTGTCCAGTGACGGAGGGGAAGATGTCACTGGACCAGCAGCAGGTACCATTGGAGCAATTGGAGGAGGCACACTAAGGGAAACCTCCTCATTCAACAACTCAGTGGTTGAGAGAGAAATAGAACCAGGTGTTGGAAAAGAGAAAGAACGTCTAGTGAGATCAAGTTGTTGGACATGCTGAGTATGCTCAGGTGTGTCCAACGGCGGAAGTGGTGGTGGCATATCTCGAAGAAGTGAGATCATACCTGATGGTGGTGGTGCCATATGTCTATTACTAGACACATAGATGGATGTGAAAAGAGGAGTTTCAGTAGGCTCATTTGTGTGAGATGGTAAAACTGAAATTGAAGCATCTGGAGGCGAGACACGAGATGACGGGCCTTGATCTTGTACAGAAGAATCAAGAATCTCAGTGTCTGAAGTTGTTCCTTCAGAGTCCGAAGACTCTATTTGGATTTCATCGTCATTAACATCCATGTCCAGATCCATGAATGTAACTGATGGCTGAACTTCAAGTTCAGTCTCCTGATGTACTTGGCCAGTTTCCTGGAGAGTAACATCAGTTGTTGGCTCAGTCGTGGTGACATCATCGCCTGGAATAGAGGTAACTGGAATTGCCTCAGTAATGGTTGCTCTAACCTCAACCAAAACATCACTGGCCGAAGAGATTGGAACTTCAGTTGTCGGTTGTGATTGGTCAGCAACATCATCAGTTCGTGCATCAGTAGTGTTAGAAATTTGGCCATCGACACTAAATTGTGCAGACTCTAACTCTACTCTGGGTTGGGCTAGCCTAGTATTCTCTTCACCACTTCCTCCTACAGAAATTTTGGAAGTGGTTGCTTGCAAGTTTTCCCTTTGACTTCTTCAGCATCCTGTTGGGAGGATACTGAAGGGTTGGCTTGGGTACTAATGTCAGTGGCTCGTGCTGACTGAATCCTAGGGCGACGGGTTCGAGGAGCCTTTTGTATAACTGGAGGACCTGTTTGGAGGCCTCCAGTTGCATCTGTAGGAACTGACAGACTGGAACTGGCGGGGTTTGGCTGTTGTTCAGGCCCAACAACTGCCATAGTGCCAGAGGACGAACCGGTGGGTCCCTCATTGTTTTGAGGCCCGCCCAGTTGCCTTTCTGACTCACCTGGTATTGGTGCATCAGTTTTAGCGAATGAAAGTTGCATTCTATCTGGAATCTCAACCTCTCCAGTTTCAGATACCAGAGTGTCAAGATTCCTCAACAAATCTGGGACAGTGAATGGTGAAGTTGTATTTTTATACGCTTCACTGCCCAAGATAAGTTTAAAACAGAGAGAGAGATACCTGGAGAAAGGGATGCATAATCCCGTGGTGCCCTTCAGTTTCTGCACCAGACTTCTGAACAGTATATCAGCGAAGTCAACTCTCAATCCGTTCCACAAGCAGTATGTCATCTCTGCTTGTGAGGAGTTAATCTGGTCCAAACCACCAGAACTCCCACCCATACTCTCAACAAGATGTATGAAAAAGTACCTCCAGGATGGTGTGAGGCCTTTCATTGTCATGGCTCCTTTTGTTTTAGGACGCCATTTTCCGTACACTCAGTGTGTCCCATTTCAAAGAGTGTTTGACGGAAATTAACATTTTGAGAGATTACCACTGGAGATTCTCCTGGTCTCCAGTAGTTGAGATTTAGGGCATCTCTCAATGTTTCTGCAGTGATTGTACACTCGACTGTTCCACTTTTGAGTGTAAAGTTGATGGCAGAACAGTCGTTATTCAGTTTGGCAGTGTACCAAAACTCACAAAGATAGTCGTGAAACATCTTTCGTGGGTTTCCAGAAAAGGAAGGCCCGATTGGAGAATCCTTCAAAAAGCTTTGGATTCTCCCGATAAGAGTATCGGCGCCTTGTGTTCCCTTTAAACTAGCCAACGGATTATTTGGGTTTAATTTGATGAGCGTAGTATTACCAGGAGCACCAGATGCCTGTTTGACATCTGGTGAGGGAACATATGGGGCAGTAAGGAGATTAATATCTCGAGATCTAGAAGTTTTAGGTGCCATTTTACTACAAGGAAAAAATGAAACGGAGTAGTATTTGGGAATTAGGGTTCTTGATTTATTGAGCAGAGAGAGAAAAGAAGCAATGGTTGATGATTGTAATTGAATGAAGGAATGTGAAAGAAGTAAATGGGTTGCTGAGTAAATGAGGGGTATTTATAAGTGAATTGTAATTCCAATGAAATACCAAGAATATTTTATTACCAAAAATCAAATTTATAAGATATTTTTATAAATGATAATTTGAATTTTGAAACAAAAATTTAATTCTCCGTGTCAGCATTAAATGCTACGATGGCTTAACTTCCCCACGCGCCCACTAACTTTTCATGATCCCAATAAAAAGTGTTCATCTTTTCAAAAATGACCTTGACACGTCATGTGACGGTTGTGAGTGGGTTAAAACACTCGAGTCCCATCACGTGTCACAAAACTTGACCAAGTATTTTACAACGTTATGAAAATCTGGTTGACCGCCAGTTTTAAGACAAGACCAAATATGTACACTGGAGGATTAATCCAGTGCCAGTTTCCAACTGGAGAGCTCTCCAGTTGCCATTTTTCAAACAAAATTAATTTTAGTCAGAAAAATACTTTGAGTCTTTCCCCCTAGAATGATGATCCAGAAATCAATTAGTGTCAGGATAGTATCACAAAGGCATTCGATAGCCTGGCGAGCAAAGATTATCTGGACTTCCTCAACTGGAGAACTTTGGCAGTGTCACTGATGCGTTCATAACAAAGTCTCCAGTTTTAAGGATTTAGCATTCCCAGTTCACTGATGAGATGTTTAAAAGTTTTCTCATCAAGAGGTTTTGTAAAAACATCAGCGAGCTGTTTGTCAGTGGGGATGAAATGTACTTCAATGTCTCCTTTCATAACATGATCACGAATGAAATGATACCTGATGTCAATATGTTTTGTCTTTGAGTGCATTACTGGGTTGTGAGATATAGCAATTGCACTGGTGTTGTTACAAAAGATTGGTGTTCTTTTGTATTTTAGATCGTAATCTAACAACTGGTTCTTGATCCAGAGAATCTGGGCACAACAACTGGCCGCAGAAATGTACTCTGCCTCAGCAGTGGACATAGAGACTGACGTCTGCTTCTTGCTGGTCCAACTCACTAGTTTTCCTCCAAGGAAATGACAACCTCCAGTGATGGATTTCCTATCTATCTTACAACCTGCAGGATCTGAATCTGAATAACCCATTAGAGCTAACCCTGAGCCTTTGGGATACCAAAGACCAAGGCTAGGACACCCCTTCAGGTATCTGAAGATGCGCTTAACAGCATGCAAATGTGATTCTTTTGGGTTAGCCTGAAATCTGGCACATAGACATGTTGCAAACATTATATCTGGTCGACTGGCAGTTAAATACATCCGTGAACCAACCATACCTCGATATTCAGTTGTATTCACTGGTTTGCCATTTGGGTCAGAATCCAAATTTAAAGGTGCTGCAATTGGTGTGGTTTTAGATGGGATTGAATCATATTTGTATTTTCTTAACAAATCTCTGACATATTTTTCTTGGTTTATAAAAATTCCATTTTCAGTTTGCTTAATCTGAAGACCCAAGAAAAATGTTAATTCACCCATTAAACTCATTTCATACTCAGATGACATGATTTTAGAAAACCTTTTACACATTGCATCATCAGTTGACCCAAATATAATGTCATCAACATAAATTTGTAACAGTAAGATATTACCTTTTTCTTTTAAGATAAACAAGGTATTATCTATTGCACCTCTTTTAAAGCCATTTTTGAGAAGATGTTTGGTTAAAGTGTCATACCAGGCTCTTGGGGCTTGTCTAAGACCATACAAAGCTTTGTTCAGTCTATATACCCAGTGAGGATGCTTCTCATTAATGAAGCCTGGAGTCTGTTTAACATACACTTCTTCTTCCAGTGTTCCATTAAGGAATGCACTTTTGAAATCCATCTGGAAGACTTTGAACTGCAGATGGGCTGCATAAGCCAAGAATATTCTGATGGCTTCAAGTCTTGCAACTGGAGAAAAAGTCTCATCAAAGTCAACGCCCTCTGCTTGACAATAACCCTTGGCAACTAATCTGGCCTTGTTTCTTACAACATTGCCATCTTCATCCATCTTGTTTCGGTAGACCCATCTTGTACCAATGGGTTCTTTCTTCAACCCTGGTGGACAAGGAACAAGCTCCCAAACATTGTTCCTTTCGAACTGGATAAGTTCTTCTTGCATTGCCTCTACGCAGCTTGGATCTGCCATAGCCTCGTCAATCTTCTTCGGTTCAATCAGTGATAGGAAGGTGACGTTCAAGCATTGCTCACTTGTGGCTCTTCTAGTCTGAACCCCACTATTTGGATCTCCAACAATCTGTTCAATTGGATGTGCTCTTGTCCATTTAGTGTATTGACTAGGTTGGTGTACAACAATATCAGTGCAAGTCACCAGGGGATCCTCTTCAGTTACAGCAGCTTCTGGAGGAGGATCAGCCCAAACCACTTCTATATCCTCATCAGAATCAATGAGGTCACGATTTGCATCATGAAATTCTTCAGTTAAAGGCATTTCTTGAAGAACTGGAGAAGTTGGAGTTTGAACTGGTGCTGATACTGGATTGGCACGCACATCTGATCCAATCACCAGTTTCTGTGGTAAATTGAAACTGATGGAGGGATAAAATGGAGTCTCACTGGTTGGTTTCTTCTTTTGTACTGGTTCCAGTTCTTTGTGACTGGAAACATTTTCTGGTGAAGCAACTGACTGATGAACTTGGTCAGTTTCACCAAAATTCAATGGAATGACTGGAGAAATATCAAGGCTTGGTCTTTTATTGATTGCATCATTATAAACTCTAAAGGCTTTTTGAATATCTGAATAGCCTAGAAATACACCTTCATCAGCTTTTGCATCAAACTTCCCAAGCTGACTGGAATCATTCAGAATATAAACTGGACAACCGAATACATGGAAGTATCCAATATTTGGTTTACGATTCCTTAGCACTTCATAGGCAGTCTTCTTATGTCTTTTGATGTAGACTGACCGATTTTGGGTGTGACAAGCTGTTGCCACTGCTTCAGCCCAAAAACTGGTGGGAAGACCTGATTCAGATAGCATACTTCTGGCCGCTTCTATTAGTGTGCGATTCTTTCTTTCCACAACTCCATTTTGCTCTGGAGAGTGTGCTGATGAGAAGTTTTGAGAGATGCCATTGTCAGTACAAAATGTGTCAAGTACTTTGTTCTGAAATTCAGTACCATTATCACTTCGTAACTGACAAACTTTTCGAGTATACTTGAGCTCAATTCTTTTGATGAGAGAGATGATTTCAGCAGGTGCATCACTTTTGGATCTGAGGAATACCACCCAACAATATCTGGTGAATTCATCAACCACAACTAGAGTATACTTCTTTCCAGCTCTAGTTTGAACATTCACTGGACCAAAAAGATCCATATGAAGCATGCGAAGAGGTTCAGTGATGCTAAAGTTTTGCCTTGTCTTGAAACTGGCCCTTTTCTGCTTGCCCATCTCACACCCTGGACATGGCTTTTCTTTATTAAAAGAAATCTGAGGTATCCCATCCACCAGTTGTTTACGAGACAACTTGTTGATGTTCTTGAAATTAAGATGAGATAACCTTTTATGCCATAACCAGTTGGTGTCCTCATCAGCCTTGGTATAGAAGCACTGCTCTTTTGGAGCTGGTTCCATATCCATGATGTACACATTTCCCTTTCTTGGTGCAACCATCACCACTTTCCAATCCTTGTTAAATATGGTGCCTTGAGCAATATCAAACAATACCTTATATTCAACATCACAAAGTTGACTGACACTGATCAGGTTATATTTCAAACCATTCACAAATGCAACTCTGATGAACTGGACTTGTCCATTATTGATTACACCATATCCTTCAGTTTTTCCATTCTCATCATTACCAAACGTCACTGCCGGTCCATCTTGGACAGTGAACTCTTCCAGCAGGGGCTTACATCCGGTCATAGTCCGGCCAGCAGCGCTGTCCAGATACCAGGTGTTCTTTTTACGATCGCCCTGCACATCCACAAAAATCATTAGTTATTTTTGTGAACCCATCTTTTCTTGATGGGTTCACTGGACTTCACCTCAGAAGTCTCAGTTGATTGTTGTGGTGTTGAACTGGAGTCTGGAGCTGGAGCCTTTTTATCAGCTTCAGGTCCAGGAGTAAAAACGATTGGTATTTGATATTTACTCCCCCTTTTCTTTTCAGATTTTGTTCCAGAAGGAACTTTTTGTTTTGGTTTTGAAGGGGTTTTGATATTTTGTTTTTCAACTGGAGAAGACGAGGCTCCTTCCAGATTTTTAATTCTGGCAGTGCAACTCTGAACCTGCCTAGACAAAAGTTGGAGTTGACTTTCCAGTCTTGACAAAACATCATTTTCAGTAGGCGGCTGAACCTTAGACCTGGGTTCAGCTGGAGTCTTAGTCTTAGGATTCTTGGGCTCCTTGGACTATTGAGGTAAAGGCTTATTACAAGCAGCCTTTTTAACTGGAGATTTAGTCTGATCAGCTCCAGGTTTAACTTCAGATGGGGTGGTCTCAATGGGTTCAGTTTTGATAGTCTTAGGCTGGTCATACTCAGTCTCTGGCCTAAGAGCTGGAGGCATGGTATGGATATCTGGAATGATACTGGCCATGTGCACATCTCCAGATTTGTAGGCAGATTTTTGTGCATCCATGGTTTTTGAAAAAGCATCATAGTTTAATCCAGATGCCCTTATCCAGGATTTGATGATCTTTTGTTCCTTTTCAAGATCAGATTTTAGCTTTTGGTTTTCAAAATCCAATGCCTCATTTTTCGAAAATGACTCCTTGAGAGCCAACTGGACACTTTGCAAGTTTGAGATTTGAGGTTTTAAATTATTTAATTCAGTTAGAACTGTTTCCAAATATCTTTCACTGTTAGTTCTAACAGTTTCCACAAAAATCAAATCACTGTTGAGTGATTCTGCAAGGTCCAGTTTTAGTTCGGGGTCCAGTTGATTAATCACACTGGTGAATCTGGTATAAGTACCAGTCAGGCTCTCATTGGGTAAAGCAAAGAAGGATTCATACTTCTTGTTCAAGGCAACTTTCCTGGTGACAATGGTGTCATCACCTCCTTCAAACTGAAGGACCAACTCATCCCACATTGCCTTGGCACTGGGAAACAGCACAAGTGTTGGTATGAGGTCCTCAGGATCAGCCCCAAGGATCATATTCTTGAGTCTGGTGTCCAGATCTACAAGTCTACGATCCTCATCAGACCAATGGTCTTCAGGCTTTTCTCTAGTACCTCTTCTAGATCCAGTAGGGTCAAGAAAAGGACTAACCCCTTGAGACATGGGTACATGTGGACCATCCTTAAGGATTCTCAACATGTATCTCTCTATCCCACCAAAATGCAAGAGCATCCTGGCCTTCCATGTACCAAAAGTCTCACTGTTTCCATCGAATTTGGGAACAGGAGTATTTGAATAATGTACATGGACATGGTTAGGGGCATTAGGAGGAGGAGGAGGAGGAGGAGGATTGGAGGAGGAGGAGGAGGAGGAGGAGGAGGAGGAGGAGGAGGAGGAGGAGGAGGAGGAGGAGGAGGAGGAGGAGGAGGAGGAGGAGGAGGAGGAGGAGGAGGAGGAGGAGGAGGAGGAGGAGGAGGAGGAGGAGGAGGAGGAGGAGGAGGAGGAGGAGGAGGAGGAGGAGGAGGAGGAGGAGGAGGAGGAGGAGGAGGAGGAGGAGGAGGAGGAGGAGGAGGAGGAGGAGGAGGAGGAGGAGGAGGAGGAGGAGGAGGAGGAGGAGGAGGAGGAGGAGGAGGAGGAGGAGGAGGAGGAGGAGGAGGAGGAGGAGGAGGAGGAGGAGGAGGAGGAGGAGGAGGAGGAGGAGGAGGAGGAGGAGGAGGAGGAGGAGGAGGAGGAGGAGGAGGAGGAGGAGGAGGAGGAGGAGGAGGAGGAGGAGGAGGAGGAGGAGGAGGAGGAGGAGGAGGAGGAGGAGGAGGAGGAGGAGGAGGAGGAGGAGGAGGAGGAGGAGGAGGAGGAGGAGGAGGAGGAGGAGGAGGAGGAGGAGGAGGAGGAGGAGGAGGAGGAGGAGGAGGAGGAGGAGGAGGAGGAGGAGGAGGAGGAGGAGGAGGAGGAGGAGGAGGAGGAGGAGGAGGAGGAGGAGGAGGAGGAGGAGGAGGAGGAGGAGGAGGAGGAGGAGGAGGAGGAGGAGGAGGAGGAGGAGGAGGAGGAGGAGGAGGAGGAGGAGGAGGAGGAGGAGGAGGAGGAGGAGGAGGAGGAGGAGGAGGAGGAGGAGGAGGAGGAGGAGGAGGAGGAGGAGGAGGAGGAGGAGGAGGAGGAGGAGGAGGAGGAGGAGGAGGAGGAGGAGGAGGAGGAGGAGGAGGAGGAGGAGGAGGAGGAGGAGGAGGAGGAGGAGGAGGAGGAGGAGGAGGAGGAGGAGGAGGAGGAGGAGGAGGAGGAGGAGGAGGAGGAGGAGGAGGAGGAGGAGGAGAGTTGGAGCTGGAAGCATTGTTGGGGCCATTAAATCTATTAGATTTATGCTTAAACCTGTTAAAGGTTTTAGCAATCATGGCAACCAGATCATCATCGTCAGTTTCATGACAGTCATCATTGATTTCAGTGGTCAGGCCAGAGTTCAATAAACCATTTAACATCTCCTTCATTGAGTGTGACTGGACACTCTCTATAGACATTATAGCATCACAAGGTTTCTCAGTTATACTAGCAACCTTGGAACTCTGGGCATGATTTAAGGCATCCTGCTCAGCCACCAGTCTCTGAGCATTATTATCTTCAGTGAATCTGAAGGCTCCATACAGAGATGCAAGAGTGTGGTTGTGCAGGGTCTTACCTTGTCTTAGGACAAGAATCATGTTTTCCCATTTGGAAGGAAGAATATCACAAAATTTCTTAAGAAAAATATCTTTATCCTTCTCTACACCAAGCCCTCTCAGTTGATTAATCACACTGGTGAATCTGGTATAAGTACCAGTCAGGCTCTCATTGGGTAAAGCAAAGAAGGATTCATACTTCTTGTTCAAGGCAACTTTCCTGGTGACAATGGTGTCATCACCTCCTTCAAACTGAAGGACCAACTCATCCCACATTGCCTTGGCACTGGGAAACAGCACAAGTGTTGGTATGAGGTCCTCAGGATCAGCCCCAAGGATCATATTCTTGAGTCTGGTGTCCAGATCTACAAGTCTATGATCCTCATCAGACCAATGGTCTTCAGGCTTTTCTCTAGTACCTCTTCTAGATCCAGTAGGGTCAAGAAAAGGACTAACCCCTTGAGACATGGGTACATGTGGACCATCCTTAAGGATTCTCAACATGTATCTCTCTATCCCACCAAAATGCAAGAGCATCCTGGCCTTCCATGTACCAAAAGTCTCACTGTTTCCATCGAATTTGGGAACAGGAGTATTTGAATAATGTACATGGACATGGTTAGGGGCATTAGGAGGAGGAGGAGGAGGAGGATTGGTGTTAACATTTTGAATAGGTGGATTATTAACATCAGTTTCATTTGGACCAAAACCATTCTCACTTTCAGTAGTAGTCATCTAAACAGATATAGGAAAATATATTAGCCTTCTGCTCTGATACCACTTGTAAGTCCCAACTTAATAGATGGTACCACTGAAGACACCTCTATGTCAATAGTGAGATTACTTTGCAATACACACTGATCTGGAGATGACCAGTTGCAGTGTGTAGTATACCAGGTTAATCTGGAGAGTTACTTATAAGATGACAAATGAATAATAAGTAACGACAATGCAATAAGTAAATACTTGTAAAGTAAATTGGTGAGACAATATGTAATTTTCAAGTGTAATTTATTTATTAATGTTGAATAAACTACAAGGTTGTTGCGGAACCAAGATAATACAATAATGTAAATATCCTAACAACCTATGAACTACAATTGATCTAAACTTGGAAATTCTCTTCAACAATCGAAACACTTAAAGTTGTGAAATGTTCCTTTTTGCAATTGAGAGAATATTGCACAAGTCACCAAGAATATGCAAAAGTCTGAATATGCAAAGTTGTTTCTTGGTTGTGCAAAGACCTCTATTTATAGATGAAGTTGGTATTGGGATTCCAACTTCATCGTACAAATATGGTTGAGAGCATTTAAGGAAGCAATTTGACTTCCTTTGAAATGCTAGATAAAGTATGACATAAAGTCACTTTATCCAACCTGCTTTATGTACTTTTGTACTTTATACATAGATAAATGCTATTATCCGGATAAAGGTACATAAAGCAAAAAGGTCTTCCTCGTAATCAGTGTAAAGCATTGTAAAGGCTTTAAACTGACAATCTCCAGTTTCTATCTGAATAGAATGTCAACTGGGCTTCGCTGCCATTGTCATTCTCTGTCTTCCATTTGTTGTCTTCGACTTCAATTGGAATGTTTTCACATCTGGTCAGATCTCAACTGGAGGAAGTCTTCAGTTGCATTAACTGTACATTGCAACTAGACTTCATATACTTCTGGACAATTCTTTAGGTCTCCAGATGCAACTGGAGACGCTCCAGTTTATCAGTAAACTGGACCTAACATAAGAATTTAAAAAATAAAAAGGAAAAGGAACAACACAAAAACTTGTATATGATCTCCAAAACACAAGGTGGTTCTTTCATTTATTGTGATATGTTAAAGTTAAACATCATAATCCATGTGGCAGTTACGTGGCATGGTCATTTAAATTTCTGCTCGTTAATATATGGGAAATGATAAATCTTTCTTAAAAATTCTTTTTATAATCCTCGTAATACCCTAATTATTTGACAAGTGTCATCCACTAATTTTCTCTCTTAATCTCATTCTTTGATTTTGACAAATGTCACAATCTTATTATTAAAAAGTTTTTTAGGTCATTTGGTTAGGAGGATTAATCATTTTTCTTAATATATTGTTTTTAGCTTGTAGTTCAAGAATAAGTAATGGTATTCTGTTTGACTTAGCTTAATTTTAGGAAGTAGTGGTAGATTGATTATGTACGTTGCCATACTGCCTATATAAGTTGTTCCATTTGTGCAGTTTTTAATATCATCATCACTTTGAAAAAAATACCAAAACCCTTTCCGCCTTTTTTTTCATAGCATTTATTTGTTTGTGAATTGCAAAGTTCAGTGATTGTGAGTGTATTATTATTTTTTCAATTCATCATGATCGACCCCTGAACTCACGTTTCCAATAAAAATGAGCCTTCGAGTCTTTTCTTTAGTTTTTTTTTTACATCCATGTCTAGGTGTCGATTGCTCACCATGTAAGTTTAACAAATGAGGTGTAGTGCAACAATTTGATACTTTGACAAGTTTTGGTAAGTTTCTTAGCTAATAAGAGTGTATCATGTGTCCAACCAATTTTTTTGCCAAAAAGTGACGAAAATAGCCAAATTGTAGGGTGTTGCGCCAATTTTTGCCAAATCTTGCCAAACTAAAAGTTACCAAACAAACCCTACACTTTCATTAAACTTAAGTACTAAAACATAAACACTAAAACAACATAACTAGACCAATCCAGCGTGAGGCCATCCATATTTGTCGGCGATGTCGTGTTTTCGTTGCAAGACTAAGCCATATACGGGTTCGGTCAAATGATCGTGAGGTTGCACAAGAATTTGGATGTTTTGATCCATCACCTTTTGTCGTTGCCATTCAAGTTGAGATTGTAGCAAATCCCGCGCAAGCTTCTCCCTCGTTCTTCAATGGCGGCCATCCACATGTTCCAGGCGAGCCTCTTTTCTTCTTTGTGTGCCAATTTCACCTCCTTATACTCCTAAACAGATTCAAGCAAAACATGTTTGTTTTTGCTAGGATCCGCTTTGTTACGGGGTTTGCAAGGAAGTGTCGGCATCGAGTTCTCATTCAAATCGGGCACACGATTGTAGTGGCTCAACTCATTGGTTCGAACCTGCTACGAAGCGATTGCAATTTCTTCCACTTTGTGTGGACTTGATGGTACGAACGTTGATTTTTTTTGTAGGCTATTGTAGTGCACAAGAATTTGGATGTTTTGATCCATCACCTTTTGTCGTTGCCATTCAAGTTGAGATTGTAGCAAATCCCGCGCAAGCTTCTCCCTCGTTCTTCAATGGCGGCCATCCACATGTTCCAGGCGAGCCTCTTTTCTTCTTTGTGTGCCAATTTCACCTCCTTATACTCCTAAACAGATTCAAGCAAAACATGTTTGTTTTTTGTTTGGAGGCGCTTTTGTTTTTTGTTTCCCTCGACCACGAACAGGCTGAGGTGGCGCCTCCTCTTTGTCATAGTCAGTGTCTCGCACATCGTCAAATGCATCGTCGCCTTTTACATCGTCTTCATCTTCAACAAGCTCGGTCGTCAGCTCGGATCTACGTAGTCGGATATGGCCGGGTGAGACTTCCATGGGGAAATCATCATTTGGTTGACTTTGGTTTTGACTTTGATAGAAATATTGCTCATTGAGGTATTGTGAGATGTATTGGTCATTGAGGGTTTTACTAGATGAACCGCCCATATCATATTGTTGTTAGATAGGTTGCGGCGGACGGAATAGTTGTTGATTTTGTAGCGTGTAAAGCTTGGGTCGGGTTCTTTTGGAAGTTTTTTTAGTGTTTAGATTCACTTTGCTGAGTAAAAATGAAAGAGTGAAAGTGATAATGTAGAAGTATAAAAGAGGTAAAGATATTGAGTGAGAAAGAATGAAAGAATGAAGAGATATATATGAGTAAAGTGGAGGGTAAATTTTGTAAAGTATTTAAAAAAATGGCCAATTAACATATTTCAAAAAAAAATGGTAACATAGACGCTCCCCAACGTTCACTACAATTGGCCAAATAAAGCTGATGCTTGAAATGCCAAAAAGTGCCGATGGAATGAACCGAAGAAACTAACCAACTACATCCTTTCCCTTGAAGAGATAGATCAAAATACTAATTAATTAATGCTAGCTAGTCTCAAAGTCAAAATAAGAAAACTCGTTGCCTTTTATTTAGCATAAAACATAATCAAATCTATTTCTTTGGGAAACTGAGGGCCAGAGGCCAATTTTTCATGATGCGACTCAAATTGTTTTTTTTATAAAAAAAAAATAGAAGGGATAACTAACTAACTAACACCTTTGGATTTGGTGCGTCCACCTCGGCGTTTGATTTCTGGTTACACCCTATAGGGTTTGTTCTCCCAATTTTAATGGGTATGGCGTAACTAACGCCCCCTCACCAAATTTACATTTAGCATGATCCGAACTCTCCCCCCTAAGATGCGACTCAAATGACCAGTTGTGTTTGAAAATAAAAAAAAAAAAAAAAAAAAAAAAAAAAAAAAAAAAAAAAAAAAAAAAAAAAAAAAAAAAAAAAAAAATTTTGTAAAGTATTTAAAAAATGGCCAATTAACATATTTCAAAAAAAAATGGTAACATAGACGCTCCCCAACGTTCACTACAATTGGCCAAATAAAGCTGATGCTTGAAATGCCAAAAAGTGTCGATGGAATGAACCGAAGAAACTAACCAACTACATCCTTTCCCTTGAAGAGATAGATCAAAATACTAATTAATTAATGCTAGCTAGTCTCAAAGTCAAAATAAGAAAACTCGTTGCCTTTTATTTAGCATAAAACATAATCAAATCTATTTCTTTGGGAAACATCCTATATTTATTAAGGTATTATATATAATAAATGAGTTAATTCCCTATGAGAATTAAGTTATAAAAGTGAAATATTAGATAGTCACAAGGGTATAAAGTGTAGCTAACAGTATAAAATACCCATAATAAATAGTAGACAACAACGAGACCCAACCCCTGAGCGGGGTATGGGGGAGGTGAGTTGTAGACAATCTTACCTCTACCCAAACGTAGAGAGACTGCTTCCATAAGGACCTCCGACCACAATGAGGTAAAAGACGGAAAGTGTGAAGAGTTTGGATACCATACCTGTCGGTCGAAAAAAAAGCATAGTAAAATATACATGTCTTCTGAGTATCACCCGGCTACCTAAAGAGTAGAGAAGAGTAGCAAACATGCGACCTAGCATACTATAGCGTAGGTTCGACAATACATATACAATAGCCATCATATTGAACATATTAAACAACATACATGTGTAACAACATAATACACATAGGCTCCTGCTTGAAACCCAACATGTGATGTGAAAACAATCATGCAAAAATACATATAAAAAGTAATTAACTAAGAATTTCTAGGCTCGATGGCCCCCAGAAAGAGAACGGGTGCCAAACAACCTATGAAACAAAGTAACTTAGGCCGCCTAGCTAAACTACTTCTAGTCCTCTCACATAACTCACAAAACCACTCAAACTAATCCTAGTCCTCTAAACTTTCTCATTGGTCATGTCCTCCGACAGACAAAGCATTTTGGGGTCAACGTAAACGCTAGAGTAACCTACCCCCTCGGTTTAGGCTACCAAACCACTACGGAGGTCACATAGAACCAAGTCTAAGTAAAAAGTCTACATAACCTATTCCCATATGCCTTTCACTCCTTGTCCACGTCCTCCGCCAGGAGACTCCTTTGGAGCGTTCAGTATTCTGTCTTTCCACCTCCGTCGACCTACCTCTTCTCCTGTCGGGTCAAAGCCCTATGTAGCATCGAGACGCCTTAGTTGGACTCACTTCTCCTGGCGAAACCATCACCAACATCTTTGGGCAAGGCATTATGGGAAAAGAAGTCGATCTTAGTCACTCAAAAAAAAAACCTACCCTAACCTAATCCTCTACTCTAATCCTAGTTCTCCGAGCCGCCCTATCCGACGTCATGTCCTACGATAAGCCAAGCTCTTTTAAGTCCTTCGCTAGTCGCTCCTCCCACCTTATCTTAGGTCTTCCCCTTCTTCGTATGCCGTCAAGGTGAATAGATTCTGCTCTCCTTAGTGGTGTTGTTTGGTCTTTTCTCCTAACACGGCCAAACCATCTCAAGCGTCCTTCCCTTATCTTGTTAATGATGGTCCCTACTTCAAGTTCGTCTCTAAAAACTCCCATGGGGACCCTTTCTAATAGGGTCTTCCTGCAAGTCCACCTTAGCATTCTCATCTCAGCGACCTCTACCCGGGACGCTTAGGCTTTCGTCATCGGCCAACATTCCGACCCGTATAACATAGCCGGTCTAATAGCCACTCTGTAGAATTTTCCTTTCAGTTTTAGTGGGATCCTCTTGTCGCACATGACTTCAGTATCTGCTTTCCACTTCATCCATCCAGCTTGGATCCGATGTGTCACGTCTTCATCTACCCCCCCGATTTGTGTATCACCGATCCTCCGCCAGGATCTAAAAGACTCCTTTGGAGCGTTCAGTATTCTGTCTTTCCACCTCCGTCGACCTACCTCTTCTCCTGTCGGGTCAAAGCCCTATGTAGCATCGAGACGCCTTAGTTGGACTCACTTCTCCTGGCAAACCATCACCAACATCTTTGGGCAAGGCATTATGGGAAAAGAAGTCGATCTTAGTCACTCAAAAAAAAAACCTACCCTAACCTAATCCTCTACTCTAATCCTAGTTCTCCGAGCCGCCCTATCCGACGTCATGTCCTACGATAAGCCAAGCTCTTTTAAGTCCTTCGCTAGTCGCTCCTCCCACCTTATCTTAGGTCTTCCCCTTCTTCGTATGCCGTCAAGGTGAATAGATTCTGCTCTCCTTAGTGGTGTTGTTTGGTCTTTTCTCCTAACACGGCCAAACCATCTCAAGCGTCCTTCCCTTATCTTGTTAATGATGGTCCCTACTTCAAGTTCGTCTCTAAAAACTCCCATGGGGACCCTTTCTAATAGGGTCTTCCTGCAAGTCCACCTTAGCATTCTCATCTCAGCGACCTCCACCCGGGACGCTTAGGCTTTCGTCATCGGCCAACATTCCGACCCGTATAACATAGCCGGTCTAATAGCCACTCTGTAGAATTTTCCTTTCAGTTTTAGTGGGATCCTCTTGTCGCACATGACTTCAGTATCTGCTTTCCACTTCATCCATCCAGCTTGGATCCGATGTGTCACGTCTTCATCTACCCCCCCGACTCGTGTATCACCGATCCTAGGTATCTAAAAGACTCTTTTGGACACAATATTCGCTCCCCAATGCGAATATCCTCACATTACAAAATACTAAAAAAAAACTCCCGAGGATTCATTTTGATACGTGCGTGAGATGTTGAGAAGATAAAAACCGACTTCAATCCAAGATCTAAAGAAGAAAGCTTAATCTCTTTAATTTTTTCTAGTAATCTTGAAAAAAATCATCATTCATAATTCCAAGTAAAACCCTAACTTTCTTACGATAAGAATAATCTAATTACTAGCTTGATGTGAAGAAATTGAAGAAGATAATATTTAGGGTTGGTGTTTTTGAGTTCATAGATGAAGGTATTATTCTTTTCTTTGTTTTCTATCTTAAGGTTTTGTTAATGAAAATGGATTCTTGTAAATGAACTCATGATGTGAAAGGACCAAACTCGATTCAAGCATTTTATATGATTTTTTTTTAAAGAATGTACTCAATTATAAATCTCAACAAATACATTTACCAAAACTCATTATAAAAGACAATGCACAAAAATTAGAAATTTCGGCATGACCTTTTCGTAAAATCTAGTATCCATGCTTATTGCTAAGCATCAAAACCTGTTACGGATAATGAGTTTTACATTTGATCATAATCATTACATTACTATTACAAAATGACCCATTATAAATAGCCAAAAACTCCTTGAATCGAACACTTGACATAACAATAACTTTACCAAAATGACATATCATGAGCCAAGATCAAGAGGGACACTACGGGTTCTAGCATCAATACCATTTTTCCGTAATTAGCCAAATACTTCAAGTTTTACAATTCAACTTCAATAATCTTCAAAGCACTAAATCTTGTTTCCACAACCGGGACAACCTATAAAAAGGGTAAACACAACTAAAAGGTAAGCAAAGCTTAGTGAATAATCTTGCATACGTTTATACACACGAAGGAGGGAAATGCGCAAAGGTCTATTGCATATAGCCTATGGCACCGTCGTATCTATATACTCGCATTTATACTAACGCATTACATGGATCCATATAAGCAAATGATTTCAATCTCAAATAAGCAATATCAATGCCCCTACTTAGGCTCAACGCCAAATCGATTACTACACACGGAATCCACCATCATAAGGTAATCGACCCGACGCATATATAAAAGTATGCAAGAAAACTCATCTCCTTCGCGACCATAAATCAACAATCAAGATGACCGCAAGAACACAATATATATGCTTTCAACCTAGCAATAAATCACAAGTACATAGAAGATCATCAATCACATACTAGGCCACCTAGCCACAATCAATAGCATCTTAGCACCAAACTCATCTTTTATAATCTCACATTTTTCTTGGTTTGATTTACAAAACATTAATCTATTATATCATTATCATATTGCCAAACTCACTTTTATAATCTCACATTTTTCTTGGTTTGATTTACAAAACATTAATCTATTATATCATTATCATATTGCCAAACTCACTTTCATACAAAAATTACCATTTTCATATTTGACCAGGCTGACTTCAAACAAGCATAACTCGAGTTCTACTCAATCTTTTTACGTGATTCCAGAGGCCAATTAAAGAAGACACATATATATACATTTTATGTTTAGTGACCAACATGTGAATTATTCCTCAAAAGTGACTTCTGCTCGTTTTAAAAACAGGTACAGTTGTTGTTCTTACTGACAAAAACAGATTTGATGTAACACCCGTCATTCTAAAACCTGGATTTTCAAAAACTTTGCAAAACGGAGTTTAAACGTAGCAGAAAGGATCACATAAAAACTGCCACCTCCGTAACGGATGGTACCTTTCATAAAATGGTGTTACTAAGTGCATCATCAAAACAATGTAAATGAAATCCAAGTCTTGGCACCAACATAAATGCCATCAACATTACATGAAACATAAATCATAAATAGAGTAGCCAAACACACGGCTAAAGGTGAAGTCTAAGCATAGGGAAACTAATGCTAATCTTCCTTTATTCTTCTACCCATCTCACGAGCTAAATCTTTCTCTAGCTCAAATCTGCTTATCCTGAAGGACACAACATTTTCATAAAAGCAAGTGTTAGCTAATAAAATTAGCTAAATAAGATACACACATTTTCATAAAAGCAAGTGTTAGCTAATAAAATTAGCTAAATAAGATACACACATTTTCATAAAAGCAAGTGTTAGCTAATAAAATTAGCTAAATAAGATACACACATTTTCATAAAAGCAAGTGTTAGCTAATAAAATTAGCTAAATAAGATACACACATTTTCATAAAAGCAAGTGTTAGCTAATAAAATTAGCTAAATAAGATACACACATTTTCATAAAAGCAAGTGTTAGCTAATAAAATTAGCTAAATAAGATACACACATTTTCATAAAAGCAAGTGTTAGCTAATAAAATTAGCTAAATAAGGATACACACATTTTCATAAAAGCAAGTGTTAGCTAATAAAATTAGCTAAATAAGATACACACATTTTCATAAAAGCAAGTGTTAGCTAATAAAATTAGCTAAATAAGATACACACATTTTCATAAAAGCAAGTGTTAGCTAATAAAATTAGCTAAATAAGGATACACACATTTTCATAAAAGCAAGTGTTAGCTAATAAAATTAGCTAAATAAGATACACACATTTTCATAAAAGCAAGTGTTAGCTAATAAAATTAGCTAAATAAGGATACACACATTTTCATAAAAGCAAGTGTTAGCTAATAAAATTAGCTAAATAAGATACACACATTTTCATAAAAGCAAGTGTTAGCTAATAAAATTAGCTAAATAAGATACACACATTTTCATAAAAGCAAGTGTTAGCTAATAAAATTAGCTAAATAAGGATACACACATTTTCATAAAAGCAAGTGTTAGCTAATAAAATTAGCTAAATAAGATACACACATTTTCATAAAAGCAAGTGTTAGCTAATAAAATTAGCTAAATAAGATACACACATTTTCATAAAAGCAAGTGTTAGCTAATAAAATTAGCTAAATAAGATACACACATTTTCATAAAAGCAAGTGTTAGCTAATAAAATTAGCTAAATAAGATACACACATTTTCATAAAAGCAAGTGTTAGCTAATAAAATTAGCTAAATAAGATACACACATTTTCATAAAAGCAAGTGTTAGCTAATAAAATTAGCTAAATAAGATACACACATTTTCATAAAAGCAAGTGTTAGCTAATAAAATTAGCTAAATAAGATACACACATTTTCATAAAAGCAAGTGTTAGCTAATAAAATTAGCTAAATAAGATACACACATTTTATATAACAATTAGTATCAGAGCAAAATCAGTTAATCTGAACGATCCATAGCTCGATTTGTTGCAATTTTCATTCAATTTTCGAATTTTTTTTCAAAATCGTTTTCACTGTTCATCAAAATTCACACTCAAATCCCCCCCCCCCCCCCCCCCCCCCCCCCCCCCCCCCCCCCCCCCCCCCCCCCCCCCCCCCCCCCCCCCCCCCCCCCCCCCCCCCCCCCCCCCCCCCCCCCCCCCCCCCCCCCCCCCCCCCCCCCCCCCCCCCCCCCCCCCCCCCCCCCCCCCCCCCCCCCCCCCCCCCCCCCCCCCCCCCCCCCCCCCCCCCCCCCCCCCCCCCCCCCCCCCCCCCCCCCCCCCCCCCCCCCCCCCCCCCCCCCCCCCCCCCCCCCCCCCCCCCCCCCCCCCCCCCCCCCCCCCCCCCCCCCCCCCCCCCCCCCCCCCCCCCCCCCCCCCCCCCCCCCCCCCCCCCCCCCCCCCCCCCCCCCCCCCCCCCCCCCCCCCCCCCCCCCCCCCCCCCCCCCCCCCCCCCCCCCCCCCCCCCCCCCCCCCCCCCCCCCCCCCCCCCCCCCCCCCCCCCCCCCCCCCCCCCCCCCCCCCCCCCCCCCCCCCCCCCCCCCCCCCCCCCCCCCCCCCCCCCCCCCCCCCCCCCCCCCCCCCCCCCCCCCCCCCCCCCCCCCCCCCCCCCCCCCCCCCCCCCCCCCCCCCCCCCCCCCCCCCCCCCCCCCCCCCCCCCCCCCCCCCCCCCCCCCCCCCCCCCCCCCCCCCCCCCCCCCCCCCCCCCCCCCCCCCCCCCCCCCCCCCCCCCCCCCCCCCCCCCCCCCCCCCCCCCCCCCCCCCCCCCCCCCCCCCCCCCCCCCCCCCCCCCCCCCCCCCCCCCCCCCCCCCCCCCCCCCCCCCCCCCCCCCCCCCCCCCCCCCCCCCCCCCCCCCCCCCCCCCCCCCCCCCCCCCCCCCCCCCCCCCCCCCCCCCCCCCCCCCCCCCCCCCCCCCCCCCCCCCCCCCCCCCCCCCCCCCCCCCCCCCCCCCCCCCCCCCCCCCCCCCCCCCCCCCCCCCCCCCCCCCCCCCCCCCCCCCCCCCCCCCCCCCCCCCCCCCCCCCCCCCCCCCCCCCCCCCCCCCCCCCCCCCCCCCCCCCCCCCCCCCCCCCCCCCCCCCCCCCCCCCCCCCCCCCCCCCCCCCCCCCCCCCCCCCCCCCCCCCCCCCCCCCCCCCCCCCCCCCCCCCCCCCCCCCCCCCCCCCCCCCCCCCCCCCCCCCCCCCCCCCCCCCCCCCCCCCCCCCCCCCCCCCCCCCCCCCCCCCCCCCCCCCCCCCCCCCCCCCCCCCCCCCCCCCCCCCCCCCCCCCCCCCCCCCCCCCCCCCCCCCCCCCCCCCCCCCCCCCCCCCCCCCCCCCCCCCCCCCCCCCCCCCCCCCCCCCCCCCCCCCCCCCCCCCCCCCCCCCCCCCCCCCCCCCCCCCCCCCCCCCCCCCCCCCCCCCCCCCCCCCCCCCCCCCCCCCCCCCCCCCCCCCCCCCCCCCCCCCCCCCCCCCCCCCCCCCCCCCCCCCCCCCCCCCCCCCCCCCCCCCCCCCCCCCCCCCCCCCCCCCCCCCCCCCCCCCCCCCCCCCCCCCCCCCCCCCCCCCCCCCCCCCCCCCCCCCCCCCCCCCCCCCCCCCCCCCCCCCCCCCCCCCCCCCCCCCCCCCCCCCCCCCCCCCCCCCCCCCCCCCCCCCCCCCCCCCCCCCCCCCCCCCCCCCCCCCCCCCCCCCCCCCCCCCCCCCCCCCCCCCCCCCCCCCCCCCCCCCCCCCCCCCCCCCCCCCCCCCCCCCCCCCCCCCCCCCCCCCCCCCCCCCCCCCCCCCCCCCCCCCCCCCCCCCCCCCCCCCCCCCCCCCCCCCCCCCCCCCCCCCCCCCCCCCCCCCCCCCCCCCCCCCCCCCCAAGACGATCTTCAATCAAGATCGTCCCAGTTTTTCAAGACCGTTTCATTTCTTATACTTAACCAAATTTTCATCAAAATTTCCAAGACGATCTTCAATCAAGATCGTCCCAGTTTTTCAAGACCGTTTCATTTCTTATACTTAACCAAATTTTCATCAAAATTTCCAAGACGATCTTCAATCAAGATCGTCCCAGTTCTTCAAGATCGTTTCACATTCTGTTTTCCAAGATCGTTTCATTTTTTAGACTTAACCAAATTTTCATCAAACTCCTAGAACGATCTTGCTCAAGACGATCTTACTCAAAACGATCTCACCCTAGAACGATCTTACCCAGGACGATCTTATCAAGATCGTTTCAACCAATCAAAAAAAAAAAAAAAAAAAAAAAAAAAAAAATTAAAAATAATTTTTGCCCAGGATCTTAAAAAGGGATAATTCATGAAGATTTAAAATTTGATAGCGTTAAAAAAATTTTAGGCCAATTTTCATCCGTTATCGACGCGGTTTTGGCGAAAATTTTTTAGAAATTATCAAATTTTTCCTACGTTCATGATATCCAAAGTTTACATGAAATTCAAAGTTTCGTGAGAACATATTTCGGCGAAAAAATTTGGAGGGAAACCTGAAGTTCAAAATCTCCAAATTTCAATTTTAATTCTTTCACTTCAATTTCAATCACAACTACCTTTTCATTTCATTTCACCCTTTGCTTAACAAAATGTCAATTGAAATATCCAAAGATTTTATTCATTCCTTAACAGAAGATTTAACGGGCTTAGAACCAAGTTGGAAAGAGATACATTATCATGGTACTCAAACTTGTTCATGTGGTGACAAGTATCGTTCAACGAATTGTATTGTGGCTGAATATGAACGAAAACAAGCTAATTTGGAAAAGCTTCTTAATATTTTGGAACAACACCACAATTTCCAACTTGAAGTTCAACATCTCAAAGAAGAAAACAAAGAGCTCAAACATGCAAATGATCTAAAGTTGTCCAACATGGAAAGTGTTCAAAAAGAACATGATCTTTTGCAGTCCAAGATTTCAAAAATGTCAAAAGAATTGGAAACTTCCAACAAAAGCTGAATGATAGTATCTTGGAGAGCAAATCAAGAGAACTTATTTTGCAAGAGAAGATTTCAAGTCTTCAAATTCAGTTACAAAATGAGACATCCATTTTCTTAACCATGGAGGGAAAATTCGTTGATGAGATGAACAAAGTTGAGAAGGAGAGACAAGATGTTTGCAACAAAATCAAGATTCTTGAAGAGAATTGTTTACAATTTCAATCAAATGAAACATCTCTACAAAAGAGAATCTCTGAACTTGAGATGGAATTGCAAACACAATCAACATCTTGTGACACTCAAAGTGATGATGGATCAGTTTATCATGATGCAAGTCCAATACTTCCAACTAAACTTGATGCTCCAAAGAAAGTTTGCACTGAGTCCATCCCAAAGAACTCAAAGATCAAAGTTTCATCACCTGCTGAACGTAAAGCTTCTCAATTTACTAACTATGCCTTATTCAAGGATAGAAAGTATTCGTCGAAGCCTACTATAGATGGAACACAGACTCTCATTCCATTCTTGTCATTTGAAGACAGTACCAAGTTCATCTCTCAAGCAAAAGCTCAGTTGACCAAGATCAAATGGAAACCTGTCTACAAACCAAAGTCAACTGAGTCAAAGACAATCAATACTCACTTTGGCAACTCTATGAACTTGCACCAAAACCAATTACCGTGCAAAAAGTGAATGTCTTTGCATCTCCACTGCGTCCACAAAAACTCAACTTTTCAACAACCTCGAGTTTTCACCTACCATGGACTGCAGATTCTATTCGTCGAATCGATGACACGTACATTTGGAATGTCAAGACAAAAACCGTTGGACCTACACAAAAATGGGTCCCAAAGGTTGTTCATAAGTGATTCGATGAAAATGGCTTATACACATGTCAGTGTATAACCCGGGCTAAAGATGTTGTTTATTGGACTACTACTTCATAATGGTTGATTCCCCAGTTTCGACTTCAAAGAGACATGATGAACATGTTGCCACACATTCATCATGAGGGGAAGAAAGAGGATAATGAAGTCGAAAAAGTCAAACAAGTGTGTGTGCTTTCTTGAATTTTGATGGGAAGAAAGAAGAATTCATCAGTTGAGGGGAAGAAAGATAAATTGTTGACTAAAGTGATCCCCAAATTTTTCATTGAAGATAGTTATCGCCAACGTGGTGGGTACGCCGCGGGTACACCCTATACATAAGCGTTGGTGGTACGCAAATATGATTGTTTGATCGAGGGGAAGTTTGTGATGAAAAAGATGTTTGTCCAAATGCTTCAAGAGAAATATTCATTAATTAAGGGGAAGTGTGACAAAGTTAAGATTGTCAAGAAGATGCTTTCATGTTCAAATCTAAAGAGCCAAGATCAAGTTTCCGCAATGCTCATACTCTGAGAAGTTCAAGACTTAAAGATACATCTTTAAGGTAAGTGTGAAGATTAAAGACGTAAAGCCAAGTTTGATGGAAGATCTTGAAGACAATGAGAAAGCTTCGAAGACCTTCATCAACAAATTCGTATTTTATATATCAAAACATGATCACATTATATATCATCCACAGTCAATCTTAAGATAATTCCCATCTTTACTTATTCCCACATCCCAACACATTTCATATCATATTAACATCTACATACAACTTAATCAACATGTCACGTCTTACATATCTTGATCAACTTATTCTCACGAATCACATCTTTACATCTTATCTTAATAAACTTATTCTCACGAATCACATCTTTACATCTTATCTTAATCAACTTATTCTCACGAATCACATCTTTACATCTTATCTTAATCAACTTATTCTCACGAATCACATCTTTACATCTTATCTTAATCAACTTATTCTCACGAATCACATCTTTACATCTTATCTTAATCAACTTATTCTCACGAATCACATCTTTACATCTTATCTTAATCAACTTATTCTCACGAATCACATCTTTACATCTTATCTTAATCAACTTATTCTCACGAATCACATCTTTACATCTTATCTTAATCAACTTATTCTCACGAATCACATCTTTACATCTTATCTTAATCAACTTATTCTCACGAATCACATCTTTACATCTTATCTTAATCAACTTATTCTCACGAATCACATCTTTACATCTTATCTTAATCAACTTATTCTCACGAATCACATCTTTACATCTTATCTTAATCAACTTATTCTCACGAATCACATCTTTACATCTTATCTTAATCAACTTATTCTCACGAATCACATCTTTACATCTTATCTTAATCAACTTATTCTCACGAATCACATCTTTACATCTTATCTTAATCAACTTATTCTCACGAATCACATCTTTACATCTTATCTTAATCAACTTATTCTCACGAATCACATCTTTACATCTTATCTTAATCAACTTATTCTCACGAATCACATCTTTACATCTTATCTTAATCAACTTATTCTCACGAATCACATCTTTACATCTTATCTTAATCAACTTATTCTCACGAATCACATCTTTACATCTTATCTTAATCAACTTATTCTCACGAATCACATCTTTACATCTTATCTTAATCAACTTATTCTCACGAATCACATCTTTACATCTTATCTTAATCAACTTATTCTCACGAATCACATCTTTACATCTTATCTTAATCAACTTATTCTCACGAATCACATCTTTACATCTTATCTTAATCAACTTATTCTCACGAATCACATCTTTACATCTTATCTTAATCAACTTATTCTCACGAATCACATCTTTACATCTTATCTTAATCAACTTATTCTCACGAATCACATCTTTACATCTTATCTTAATCAACTTATTCTCACGAATCACATCTTTACATCTTATCTTAATCAACTTATTCTCACGAATCACATCTTTACATCTTATCTTAATCAACTTATTCTCACGAATCACATCTTTACATCTTATCTTAATCAACTTATTCTCACGAATCACATCTTTACATCTTATCTTAATCAACTTATTCTCACGAATCACATCTTTACATCTTATCTTAATCAACTTATTCTCACGAATCACATCTTTACATCTTATCTTAATCAACTTATTCTCACGAATCACATCTTTACATCTTATCTTAATCAACTTATTCTCACGAATCACATCTTTACATCTTATCTTAATCAACTTATTCTCACGAATCACATCTTTACATCTTATCTTAATCAACTTATTCTCACGAATCACATCTTTACATCTTATCTTAATCAACTTATTCTCACGAATCACATCTTTACATCTTATCTTAATCAACTTATTCTCACGAATCACATCTTTACATCTTATCTTAATCAACTTATTCTCACGAATCACATCTTTACATCTTATCTTAATCAACTTATTCTCACGAATCACATCTTTACATCTTATCTTAATCAACTTATTCTCACGAATCACATCTTTACATCTTATCTTAATCAACTTATTCTCACGAATCACATCTTTACATCTTATCTTAATCAACTTATTCTCACGAATCACATCTTTACATCTTATCTTAATCAACTTATTCTCACGAATCACATCTTTACATCTTATCTTAATCAACTTATTCTCACGAATCACATCTTTACATCTTATCTTAATCAACTTATTCTCACGAATCACATCTTTACATCTTATCTTAATCAACTTATTCTCACGAATCACATCTTTACATCTTATCTTAATCAACTTATTCTCACGAATCACATCTTTACATCTTATCTTAATCAACTTATTCTCACGAATCACATCTTTACATCTTATCTTAATCAACTTATTCTCACGAATACATCTTGAACATTAAAGTTTGCATCCTGATGTAGTTAACCAACTCAATTAACGATTTTATTCACGAAAACGTCGTTTTCAACCGAAAACATAAACTTTAAACGACCCCAACCCTTATGGTCGAATCTACAGGGAAAAAACCAAATTAAAAACTTAATCAACAATCAATCAATGATATTATACCTGTAAGGTTGATTAACGGATCGAAGAGCAAGCAAAAACCCTTCCGAAATCCCCCGAAATCGACTAGAACTTGAGGAATTGACCTAGGGTTTTGGGTGTGAGAGTTTTCTAGGGTTTTGATCAGATTTCTAAGCATTAGGTTCGTGCATGGGGTCCCTTATATACTGGAACAACTTTCAAAACTTTACATCTAGGCCCTCGCACTTCCTTACAACTCGTTTCATCACTTAACTGCTCGTTTAACGCATACGGGAAGACTTAACTACTCTTGTATCCTATCGGGAACCCTAAATGACTTTATTAATCATTATCAACTTTAATTTTATTACTTTTAATCACTTTAACACATATCTCACGTTAATCATTTAATCACATAAACACATATAAAACATATATCAACTAACGGTCACTAACGACGAGTTAACGGTCAATGTCAAAAAGTTTTGGGATGTTACAATTCTCCCCTCCTTAATAGGATTATGTCCTCAGAATCATCTCACGATATCAACACCTCCATTCATCTTCTCACCATTTTCCACACACGTATAAGTTAAGTATAAATCAACATTTTACCACATTTACCACTTAAACCCAACCAAACTTCCAATCAATCCCTTCTCATCACCTTTCATTTCATCTCTTACATTATTCAACGTGAATACCGTTAAATGAACACGCCCGCATCATGATACATTTACAATTATGTTCCGGACCATAATTGCAACTATATCATTCCTCACACGTGTACCTTTAACTATACTCACACATCATAATGTCCAACATCTCCATCACAATCTACGATGGCATAAATATACTAACTCATCATCACGCTCATCTTCAACAGTAGTCATCTGATATGCATGAGCCTTGGCTTTTTGAGTGTCATCCTTCTTCGTATCATCTTTCCATTGAGGACAATCAACAATCAAATGTCCCGTCCAACCACACTTGTAACATCGAATCTTATCTTCGCAACTAGAAGCAACATGTCCCTGCTTACCACACCTATCACATCTTCTAGTTTTCTCAACATGGTCCACTATGATGAGCTCTACAAACTGAACACCACTGTCTAGCTTTACCATGATCTTTGCCCTCATAAGTCGAACCATTCTTAAACTTCTTTTCCGAATCTGATGACTCATCTAACCTTCTCTTAAATCCAACCTTCGTGTCATTCACAGTCTTCACATTTGTCTTCTCGGACTTATAATCATCATCCAACTTCTTTGATTCCTTGATAGCACCCGCAAGAGTAGTATGTTGCCTACAAATGCCTCGATAACTAGCCAGAATACCATCCACATATGCAGCAACCTTATCTTCTTCATTAGGAACCAAGTGCCCTACAAACTTAATCTTTGACATGAACGAACGAGCATACTCGGCCATGCCTCCAACATCGGCTTTAAGAGCACGAAATTCCTTCTCAAGTAACCTTTCTCCCGTGTACCAATATATTCCTCCAACCTACACTCCCACTCTTCCCAACTCGTCCTAAAATAATTCAACATAAGGCTAAAGCGTTCACTACTTAAGCCTATCGAGTCCTTATCGGTTGAAGTCCAAAACCTATGGCTTTTGGTGGGTCTTTGGTTCACTTAAACCATTTCTCTGATACCACCATGTAACACCCGTCATTTTAAAACCTGGATTTTCAAAAACTTTGCCAAACGGCGTTTAAACGTAGCGGAAAGGATCACATAAAAACTGCCACATCCGTAACGGATGGTACCTTTCATAAAACTTCTTCGTATTTTATATATCAAAACATGATCACATTATATATCATCCACAATCAATCTTAAGATAATTCCCATCTTTACTTATTCCCACATCCCAACACATTTCATATCATATTAACATCTACATACAACTTAATCAACATATTCTCACGAATCACATCTTTACATCTTATCTTAATCAACTTATTCTCACGAATCACATCTTTACATCTTATCTTAATCAACTTATTCTCACGAATCACATCTTTACATCTTATCTTAATCAACTTATTCTCACGAATCACATCTTTACATCTTATCTTAATCAACTTATTCTCACGAATCACATCTTTACATCTTATCTTAATCAACTTATTCTCACGAATCACATCTTTACATCTTATCTTAATCAACTTATTCTCACGAATCACATCTTTACATCTTATCTTAATCAACTTATTCTCACGAATCACATCTTTACATCTTATCTTAATCAACTTATTCTCACGAATCACATCTTTACATCTTATCTTAATCAACTTATTCTCACGAATCACATCTTTACATCTTATCTTAATCAACTTATTCTCACGAATCACATCTTTACATCTTATCTTAATCAACTTATTCTCACGAATCACATCTTTACATCTTATCTTAATCAACTTATTCTCACGAATCACATCTTTACATCTTATCTTAATCAACTTATTCTCACGAATCACATCTTTACATCTTATCTTAATCAACTTATTCTCACGAATCACATCTTTACATCTTATCTTAATCAACTTATTCTCACGAATCACATCTTTACATCTTATCTTAATCAACTTATTCTCACGAATCACATCTTTACATCTTATCTTAATCAACTTATTCTCACGAATCACATCTTTACATCTTATCTTAATCAACTTATTCTCACGAATCACATCTTTACATCTTATCTTAATCAACTTATTCTCACGAATCACATCTTTACATCTTATCTTAATCAACTTATTCTCACGAATCACATCTTTACATCTTATCTTAATCAACTTATTCTCACGAATCACATCTTTACATCTTATCTTAATCAACTTATTCTCACGAATCACATCTTTACATCTTATCTTAATCAACTTATTCTCACGAATCACATCTTTACATCTTATCTTAATCAACTTATTCTCACGAATCACATCTTTACATCTTATCTTAATCAACTTATTCTCACGAATCACATCTTTACATCTTATCTTAATCAACTTATTCTCACGAATCACATCTTTACATCTTATCTTAATCAACTTATTCTCACGAATCACATCTTTACATCCCATCTTTACTTATTCCCACATCCCAACACATTTCATATCATATTAACATCTACATACAACTTAATCAACATGTCACGTCTTACATATCTCACATAAACATATCACACATATACGTATAGCACATGTAGAGTATTTACTTCTAATTGTGCCTATCCAACCTTATTATTATCTTGATCAACTTATTCTCACGAATCACATCTTTACATCTTATCTTAATCAACTTATTCTCACGAATCACATCTTTACATCTTATCTTAATCAACTTATTCTCACGAATCACATCTTTACATCTTATCTTAATCAACTTATTCTCACGAATCACATCTTTACATCTTATCTTAATCAACTTATTCTCACGAATCACATCTTTACATCTTATCTTAATCAACTTATTCTCACGAATCACATCTTTACATCTTATCTTAATCAACTTATTCTCACGAATCACATCTTTACATCTTATCTTAATCAACTTATTCTCACGAATCACATCTTTACATCTTATCTTAATCAACTTATTCTCACGAATCACATCTTTACATCTTATCTTAATCAACTTATTCTCACGAATCACATCTTTACATCTTATCTTAATCAACTTATTCTCACGAATCACATCTTTACATCTTATCTTAATCAACTTATTCTCACGAATCACATCTTTACATCTTATCTTAATCAACTTATTCTCACGAATCACATCTTTACATCTTATCTTAATCAACTTATTCTCACGAATCACATCTTTACATCTTATCTTAATCAACTTATTCTCACGAATCACATCTTTACATCTTATCTTAATCAACTTATTCTCACGAATCACATCTTTACATCTTATCTTAATCAACTTATTCTCACGAATCACATCTTTACATCTTATCTTAATCAACTTATTCTCACGAATCACATCTTTACATCTTATCTTAATCAACTTATTCTCACGAATCACATCTTTACATCTTATCTTAATCAACTTATTCTCACGAATCACATCTTTACATCTTATCTTAATCAACTTATTCTCACGAATCACATCTTTACATCTTATCTTAATCAACTTATTCTCACGAATCACATCTTTACATCTTATCTTAATCAACTTATTCTCACGAATCACATCTTTACATCTTATCTTAATCAACTTATTCTCACGAATCACATCTTTACATCTTATCTTAATCAACTTATTCTCACGAATCACATCTTTACATCTTATCTTAATCAACTTATTCTCACGAATCACATCTTTACATCTTATCTTAATCAACTTATTCTCACGAATCACATCTTTACATCTTATCTTAATCAACTTATTCTCACGAATCACATCTTTACATCTTATCTTAATCAACTTATTCTCACGAATCACATCTTTACATCTTATCTTAATCAACTTATTCTCACGAATCACATCTTTACATCTTATCTTAATCAACTTATTCTCACGAATCACATCTTTACATCTTATCTTAATCAACTTATTCTCACGAATCACATCTTTACATCTTATCTTAATCAACTTATTCTCACGAATCACATCTTTACATCTTATCTTAATCAACTTATTCTCACGAATCACATCTTTACATCTTATCTTAATCAACTTATTCTCACGAATCACATCTTTACATCTTATCTTAATCAACTTATTCTCACGAATCACATCTTTACATCTTATCTTAATCAACTTATTCTCACGAATCACATCTTTACATCTTATCTTAATCAACTTATTCTCACGAATCACATCTTTACATCTTATCTTAATCAACTTATTCTCACGAATCACATCTTTACATCTTATCTTAATCAACTTATTCTCACGAATCACATCTTTACATCTTATCTTAATCAACTTATTCTCACGAATCACATCTTTACATCTTATCTTAATCAACTTATTCTCACGAATCACATCTTTACATCTTATCTTAATCAACTTATTCTCACGAATCACATCTTTACATCTTATCTTAATCAACTTATTCTCACGAATCACATCTTTACATCTTATCTTAATCAACTTATTCTCACGAATCACATCTTTACATCTTATCTTAATCAACTTATTCTCACGAATCACATCTTTACATATTATCTTGATCAACTTATTCTCACGAATCACATCTTTACATCTTATCTTAATAAACTTATTCTCACGAATCACATCTTTACATCTTATCTCAATAAACCTGTATAAAACCGTCCTAATAAGGTTATAAAACCATCCATTAACTTAGGTACACTTATAGGACCCTTAAACGCTTGTTTCGGACCTCAAACGGACTCACATACACTTTATGCGGCGCATGCTTTGAATATGCGTCGCATATTTGCCAAAAATCACCCCCCCCCCCCCCCCCCCCCCCCCCCCCCCCCCCCCCCCCCCCCCCCCCCCCCCCCCCCCCCCCCCCCCCCCCCCCCCCCCCCCCCCCCCCCCCCCCCCCCCCCCCCCCCCCCCCCCCCCCCCCCCCCCCCCCCCCCCCCCCCCCCCCCCCCCCCCCCCCCCCCCCCCCCCCCCCCCCCCCCCCCCCCCCCCCCCCCCCCCCCCCCCCCCCCCCCCCCCCCCCCCCCCCCCCCCCCCCCCCCCCCCCCCCCCCCCCCCCCCCCCCCCCCCCCCCCCCCCCCCCCCCCCCCCCCCCCCCCCCCCCCCCCCCCCCCCCCCCCCCCCCCCCCCCCCCCCCCCCCCCCCCCCCCCCCCCCCCCCCCCCCCCCCCCCCCCCCCCCCCCCCCCCCCCCCCCCCCCCCCCCCCCCCCCCCCCCCCCCCCCCCCCCCCCCCCCCCCCCCCCCCCCCCCCCCCCCCCCCCCCCCCCCCCCCCCCCCCCCCCCCCCCCCCCCCCCCCCCCCCCCCCCCCCCCCCCCCCCCCCCCCCCCCCCCCCCCCCCCCCCCCCCCCCCCCCCCCCCCCCCCCCCCCCCCCCCCCCCCCCCCCCCCCCCCCCCCCCCCCCCCCCCCCCCCCCCCCCCCCCCCCCCCCCCCCCCCCCCCCCCCCCCCCCCCCCCCCCCCCCCCCCCCCCCCCCCCCCCCCCCCCCCCCCCCCCCCCCCCCCCCCCCCCCCCCCCCCCCCCCCCCCCCCCCCCCCCCCCCCCCCCCCCCCCCCCCCCCCCCCCCCCCCCCCCCCCCCCCCCCCCCCCCCCCCCCCCCCCCCCCCCCCCCCCCCCCCCCCCCCCCCCCCCCCCCCCCCCCCCCCCCCCCCCCCCCCCCCCCCCCCCCCCCCCCCCCCCCCCCCCCCCCCCCCCCCCCCCCCCCCCCCCCCCCCCCCCCCCCCCCCCCCCCCCCCCCCCCCCCCCCCCCCCCCCCCCCCCCCCCCCCCCCCCCCCCCCCCCCCCCCCCCCCCCCCCCCCCCCCCCCCCCCCCCCCCCCCCCCCCCCCCCCCCCCCCCCCCCCCCCCCCCCCCCCCCCCCCCCCCCCCCCCCCCCCCCCCCCCCCCCCCCCCCCCCCCCCCCCCCCCCCCCCCCCCCCCCCCCCCCCCCCCCCCCCCCCCCCCCCCCCCCCCCCCCCCCCCCCCCCCCCCCCCCCCCCCCCCCCCCCCCCCCCCCCCCCCCCCCCCCCCCCCCCCCCCCCCCCCCCCCCCCCCCCCCCCCCCCCCCCCCCCCCCCCCCCCCCCCCCCCCCCCCCCCCCCCCCCCCCCCCCCCCCCCCCCCCCCCCCCCCCCCCCCCCCCCCCCCCCCCCCCCCCCCCCCCCCCCCCCCCCCCCCCCCCCCCCCCCCCCCCCCCCCCCCCCCCCCCCCCCCCCCCCCCCCCCCCCCCCCCCCCCCCCCCCCCCCCCCCCCCCCCCCCCCCCCCCCCCCCCCCCCCCCCCCCCCCCCCCCCCCCCCCCCCCCCCCCCCCCCCCCCCCCCCCCCCCCCCCCCCCCCCCCCCCCCCCCCCCCCCCCCCCCCCCCCCCCCCCCCCCCCCCCCCCCCCCCCCCCCCCCCCCCCCCCCCCCCCCCCCCCCCCCCCCCCCCCCCCCCCCCCCCCCCCCCCCCCCCCCCCCCCCCCCCCCCCCCCCCCCCCCCCCCCCCCCCCCCCCCCCCCCCCCCCCCCCCCCCCCCCCCCCCCCCCCCCGTGCATGGGGTCCCTTATATACTGGAACAACTTTCAAAACTTTACATCTAGGCCCTCGCACTTCCTTACAACTCGTTTCGTCACTTAACTGCTCGTTTAACGCATACGGGAAGACTTAACTACTTTTGTATCCTATCGGGAACCCTAAATGACTTTATTAATCATTATCAACTTTAATTTTATTACTTTTAATCACTTTAACACATATCTCACGTTAATCATTTAATCACATAAACACATATAAAACACATATTAACTAACGGTCACTAACGACGAGTTAACGGTCAATGTCAAAAAGTTTTGGGATGTTACATGATGGTGATAAAATGAAGAGATTGTTGAAATGAGTTTTTCATATAATGATTATGGGTTGGGTTATTTTTGAAAGAAATTGTTAGTTGTGTGACTTGGTCATTTTAATGATGATTTTGAGTTGGCTGGTAATCTAAAAGTTAGATTTTTGATATTAAAAGTGTTAAGAAATGACCAAGAGTGCATTTAGTAGTATGATTAGTGTTTAATGGTCATTTTGTGTGAATTATGGATAGGTGATACAAGCTAAAGAAATTACTCGATAAAAATCATATCCATTAGCAAGGTGAGTTCTTTAACTATATAGAAGTCTAGAGCTCGGTTTGCATAGACTTTGGTGCGTGGCTCGCACATGACGCTAATTCTAGTACTCGGTTTGTATAGGCTTTGGTGTGAGATTCGCACGTCTTGGTTGAAGTCTAGACTTGAGTATGCGGTTCACACATGAGTGTTGAGTTTAGTACTCGGTTTGTATAGGCTTTGGTGTGAGATTCGCACGTCTTGGTTGAAGTCTAGACTTGAGTATGCGGTTCACACATGAGTGTTGAGTTTAGTACTCGGTTTGTATAGGCTTTGGTGTGAGATTCGCACGTCTTGGTTGAAGTCTAGACTTGAGTATGCGGTTCACACATGAGTGTTGAGTTTAGTACTCGGTTTGCACATGATTGTTAGGCTTTGGTGTGAGATTCGCACGTCTTGGTTGAAGTCTAGACTTGAGTATGCGGTTCACACATGAGTGTTGAGTTTAGTACTCGGTTTGTATAGGCTTTGGTGTGAGATTCGCACGTCTTGGTTGAAGTCTAGACTTGAGTATGCGGTTCACACATGAGTGTTGAGTTTAGTACTCGGTTTGTATAGGCTTTGGTGTGAGATTCGCACGTCTTGGTTGAAGTCTAGACTTGAGTATGCGGTTCACACATGAGTGTTGAGTTTAGTACTCGGTTTGCACATGATTGTTAGGCTTTGGTGTGAGATTCGCACGTCTTGGTTGAAGTCTAGACTTGAGTATGCGGTTCACACATGAGTGTTGAGTTTAGTACTCGGTTTGTATAGGCTTTGGTGTGAGATTCGCACGTCTTGGTTGAAGTCTAGACTTGAGTATGCGGTTCACACATGAGTGTTGAGTTTAGTACTCGGTTTGTATAGGCTTTGGTGTGAGATTCGCACGTCTTGGTTGAAGTCTAGACTTGAGTATGCGGTTCACACATGAGTGTTGAGTTTAGTACTCGGTTTGCACATGATTGTTAGGCTTTGGTGTGAGATTCGCACGTCTTGGTTGAAGTCTAGACTTGAGTATGCGGTTCACACATGAGTGTTGAGTTTAGTACTCGGTTTGTATAGGCTTTGGTGTGAGATTCGCACGTCTTGGTTGAAGTCTAGACTTGAGTATGCGGTTCACACATGAGTGTTGAGTTTAGTACTCGGTTTGTATAGGCTTTGGTGTGAGATTCGCACGTCTTGGTTGAAGTCTAGACTTGAGTATGCGGTTCACACATGAGTGTTGAGTTTAGTACTCGGTTTGCACATGATTGTTAGGCTTTGGTGTGAGATTCGCACGTCTTGGTTGAAGTCTAGACTTGAGTATGCGGTTCACACATGAGTGTTGAGTTTAGTACTCGGTTTGTATAGGCTTTGGTGTGAGATTCGCACGTCTTGGTTGAAGTCTAGACTTGAGTATGCGGTTCACACATGAGTGTTGAGTTTAGTACTCGGTTTGCACATGATTGTTAGGCTTTGGTGTGAGATTCGCACGTCTTGGTTGAAGTCTAGACTTGAGTATGCGGTTCACACATGAGTGTTGAGTTTAGTACTCGGTTTGTATAGGCTTTGGTGTGAGATTCGCACGTCTTGGTTGAAGTCTAGACTTGAGTATGCGGTTCACACATGAGTGTTGAGTTTAGTACTCGGTTTGTATAGGCTTTGGTGTGAGATTCGCACGTCTTGGTTGAAGTCTAGACTTGAGTATGCGGTTCACACATGAGTGTTGAGTTTAGTACTCGGTTTGTATAGGCTTTGGTGTGAGATTCGCACGTCTTGGTTGAAGTCTAGACTTGAGTATGCGGTTCACACATGAGTGTTGAGTTTAGTACTCGGTTTGTATAGGCTTTGGTGTGAGATTCGCACGTCTTGGTTGAAGTCTAGACTTGAGTATGCGGTTCACACATGAGTGTTGAGTTTAGTACTCGGTTTGTATAGGCTTTGGTGTGAGATTCGCACGTCTTGGTTGAAGTCTAGACTTGAGTATGCGGTTCACACATGAGTGTTGAGTTTAGTACTCGGTTTGCATAGGCTTTGGTGTGAGATTCGCACGTCTTGGTTGAAGTCTAGACTTGAGTATGCGGTTCACACATGAGTGTTGAGTTTAGTACTCGGTTTGTATAGGCTTTGGTGTGAGATTCGCACGTCTTGGTTGAAGTCTAGACTTGAGTATGCGGTTCACACATGAGTGTTGAGTTTAGTACTCGGTTTGTATAGGCTTTGGTGTGAGATTCGCACGTCTTGGTTGAAGTCTAGACTTGAGTATGCGGTTCACACATGAGTGTTGAGTTTAGTACTCGGTTTGCACATGATTGTTAGGCTTTGGTGTGAGATTCGCACGTCTTGGTTGAAGTCTAGACTTGAGTATGCGGTTCACACATGAGTGTTGAGTTTAGTACTCGGTTTGTATAGGCTTTGGTGTGAGATTCGCACGTCTTGGTTGAAGTCTAGACTTGAGTATGCGGTTCACACATGAGTGTTGAGTTTAGTACTCGGTTTGTATAGGCTTTGGTGTGAGATTCGCACGTCTTGGTTGAAGTCTAGACTTGAGTATGCGGTTCACACATGAGTGTTGAGTTTAGTACTCGGTTTGCACATGATTGTTAGGCTTTGGTGTGAGATTCGCACGTCTTGGTTGAAGTCTAGACTTGAGTATGCGGTTCACACATGAGTGTTGAGTTTAGTACTCGGTTTGTATAGGCTTTGGTGTGAGTTCGCACGTCTTGGTTGAAGTCTAGACTTGAGTATGCGGTTCACACATGAGTGTTGATTTTGACCCTCAGTTTTAATCAAGGTTGCGAACTCGGGACTCGGGATCGGATCGGCGAGAGGGGGAGTCAGGATTTTTGAAAACTCGGATCGGATCGGGAAAAAAATCGGGTTGGGTTTTTTGTATATAAAAATAATAAGGTTTGTATTTATATGTAAAATCCATCAAACATAAACATAATTTTTAGAAATATTAACATAATATTTCAAAGTTAGAGAATTAAACATAATATTAGTTAATATATGTGTTGTAAATACATCTTAATTATGACATTAACTTACTAAATCTTTATGCAAGTGTAAATAAAATTGTCGTTTTTGGGTTGGGTATTACATAAATAGCAACGAAATTACCGACTGAATATATAACTTATACGACATTTTGACATTGTTTTCTATCGGGAATTTTTCAACGGATTGTCGGCAGCCGACAGACTTCCGTCGACTGAGTTACCGACGGACACCCTTTTCGACGGATTTTCATTGAAAATTTTCCCTCTGAATATATACTTTGTTTATATTTTGTAACATGTTCAAAAAATTTTAATAAACATTTAATGTTATAGTCTGAAGCCTCAAAATATGAGGTTGTGCCTGAGGTATGAAGCCAAAATTTTCAAAGCAGTTGAAGTATTACCAGGTACATCCCCAAAAGATGGCTCAAATCCATGTAGTTCTGGATGAGTTGGACGGTTGGCTCATGTTGAAGGACCCCGTGGAAATTTTGTGTGGTATATGCTGAATGTGTGCTACTATAGGCTCAAGGACATGGAGCAACGTCTTCAGATGTTAAACCAAATTAACTTGGTATTTTTGTTTTTTATTTTTTTTTGTTGCTCATCTTCTATACTTTTATTGTGTGTTCATACGGTCTCCCTGTAGAAACCCAACATCCAATGGTTCATGAGGTTTATTTAGACACCCGCTTATCAGCACGTGGGCAGTGCCATTAAACGTGTGTATGAATAAACTTCATGAACCATTGGATGTCAGGATCTTCGGGGAGACCCTATAAACACACCATCACTACAATCAAATATAAGTAACCAAGACGAGCAATAAAAAAAATTAGAAAACAAAATTACCAAATCAACTTGGTTTAACATATGAAACACATCGTTGCATGTGACTAAGTCTATAGTGGCACACACTCTATAGATAAAACACATAGTGTTCATGGGTCTATCAACAGGAGCCCCCTGCCAACTTATCTAGAATTGCATGGACATGAGCCATGATTTGTGAGTGCACTTGGTAGTACTTCTACTACTTCCAAAATTATGGCCTCATTGCCACAGGGATAGCCTCATATTTTGAGGCTTCAGATTGCAACACAAAATGTTTATCAAAAACTGTCGAACATGTTACAAAATAGAAACAGAAAATACCCTCTCTATAGTAAAGACAATATCTCAATAAATTCAGAAGGAAAAAGTTCGAGTTCATCTACGAATAATCCGCGAATCCTTTCCGTATCCTGAGAACAAATAAAAAATATATATATATATATATAGGATGTTAAAAATATATATATATATATATATATATATATATATATATATATATATATATATATATATATATATATATATATATATATATATATATATATATATATATATATATATATATATATATATATATATATATATATATATATATATATATATATATATATATATATATATATATATATATATATATATATATATATATATATATATATATATATATATATATATATATATATATATATATATATATATATATATATATATATATATATATATATATATATATATATATATATATATATATATATATATATATATATATATATATATATATATATATATATATATATATATATATATATATATATATATATATATATATATATATATATATATATATATATATATATATATATATATATATATATATATATATATATATATATATATATATATATATATATATATATATATATATATATATATATATATATATATATATATATATATATATATATATATATATATATATATATATATATATATATATATATATATATATATATATATATATATATATATATATATATATATATATATATATATATATATATATATATATATATATATATATATATATATATATATATATATATATATATATATATATATATATATATATATATATATATATATATATATATATATATATATATATATATATATATATATATATATATATATATATATATATATATATATATATATATATATATATATATATATATATATATATATATATATATATATATATATATATATATATATATATATATATATATATATATATATATATATATATATATATATATATATATATATATATATATATATATATATATATATATATATATATATATATATATATATATATATATATATATATATATATATATATATATATATATATATATATATATATATATATATATATATATATATATATATATATATATATATATATATATATATATATATATATATATATATATATATATATATATATATATATATATATATATATATATATATATATATATATATATATATATATATATATATATATATATATATATATATATATATATATATATATATATATATATATATATATATATATATATATATATATATATATATATATATATATATATATATATATATATATATATATATATATATATATATATATATATATATATATATATATATATATATATATATATATATATATATATATATATATATATATATATATATATATATATATATATATATATATATATATATATATATATATATATATATATATATATATATATATATATATATATATATATATATATATATATATATATATATATATATATATATATATATATATATATATATATATATATATATATATATATATATATATATATATATATATATATATATATATATATATATATATATATATATATATATATATATATATATATATATATATATATATATATATATATATATATATATATATATATATATATATATATATATATATATATATATATATATATATATATATATATATATATATATATATATATATATATATATATATATATATATATATATATATATATATATATATATATATATATATATATATATATATATATATATATATATATATATATATATATATATATATATATATATATATATATATATATATATATATATATATATATATATATATATATATATATATATATATATATATATATATATATATATATATATATATATATATATATATATATATATATATATATATATATATATATATATATATATATATATATATATATATATATATATATATATATATATATATATATATATATATATATATATATATATATATATATATATATATATATATATATATATATATATATATATATATATATATATATATATATATATATATATATATATATATATATATATATATATATATATATATATATATATATATATATATATATATATATATATATATATATATACATATACAATTCAAAGTTATTTTAATTATTTGGCATTACAATTATCATTTCCCAAAATAGAATCTTACTGTATCTATCTATAATATATATATTTTACTCGTAGTAGATTGGCAAATCCCATTTCATAGTTAGATGGATATTAATATATCTACACAAAACTAAAAGTCAATCACCCGTTCTCTCATTAAACTTCATCGATATTAGGCATGAGCACGGGTCAAAACACGTCCGACTCGGCCCGTGTAAACCCATGAACTGGCAAAACAACAAAGTCGAACTTGTGACCCGGCCCGAAACCCCTATCGGACGGGTCAGTTCGGATTAGCAATTAAGCTTTAGAGTTTAGGGTTAACGGCTAACCCTACAACTTCAAACCCTAAACCCTAGAGTGGGAACCCTCATCCGTTTTAGGTTTTTAGGGTTTAGCATTTAGGGTTTAGATTTTCCAGGGTTTTTAGAAAGTAGCTTCCCCCTCGGATTAGAAATTAAGATTTAGGGTTTAGCATTTAGGGTTTTACAATGCGTCCTCATCATTTTTGAACTTTATAAGTAACTTACCCATGTGTAGGTTGTACTTACCCATGGGCAGGTTATACAACTCACCAGTTCCAGGTCTTTCCTACACATGTGTAGGTTGTACTTACACATGTGTAGGATGAACGTGATGGGGGAAAAAAACGAAATTTAAAAAGTCGTCAAAAGTATATCGAATCGCATCTCTAATGAAAGAGGACGAAATTTCAAGACTACCCATGCTTTTTTTTCCGTCTAACGATGTACGGTTTGTGAGATAAAAGTTTTTTAATGATTTAGATATTTTTGATTTAATAAGAGGAGAGAGAAAGAGAGAGCTGGACAACTTTTTTAATAATGACAATCATGCCCTTCCTGATCTTGATGAATGGAGGGCTGAGATTGGTTCTCGCGTTCTTTTTTTTTAAGTGGTTTTCAAAATAACTCACCCCTATATATAGGATGTTAAAAAATTATATTTAAAGTTAAGTTTTAGAATTAACATTATATTCATTGATTGTATAATATGCTAAAAAAATATAATGTACACAAACTTTTGCTTAGCCTTAAACATCTAAAAGTTACTGTATAAATTTTCAAATCAATAACCTTTTATTTTTAACACAAATCTAAACAAATTAATACGATCAGAATTAAACAAATTAAAACGGATCTAAATCTAGTGAAATATTAAAATAAAAATTACAATATGAAATAAATTAAGTTTATTTATAATTATATAATAACCTATAACGATTTCTACTTCTAAATCTCATATACAATTCAAAGTTATTTTAATTATTTGGCATTACAATTATCATTTCCCAAAATAGAATCTTACTGTATCTATCTATAATATATATATTTTACTCGTAGTAGATTGGCAAATCCCATTTCATAGTTAGATGGATATTAATATATCTACACAAAACTAAAAGTCAATCACCCGTTCTCTCATTAAACTTCATCGATATTAGGCATGAGCACGGGTCAAAACACGTCCGACTCGGCCCGTGTAAACCCATGAACTGGCAAAACAACAAAGTCGAACTTGTGACCCGGCCCGAAACCCCTATCGGACGGGTCAGTTCGGATCTGGTTGGTTCTCGGATTTAGGGACATTTGTTCATCACGTGTCAAAACCTGGCTCGACCCTACCCGGGCCGAAACCTAAGGGAGCAACTAACAAAATCAAACTCGTTACCCGACCCGTTACCCTATCAGGCAGTTGGGTTCGGGCAGGCCTGAGCTGGGTCTTGGATTTTCAGTTCATATGCAACAACAACAAACATAAGGCCTAATCCCTTAGCGGGGTATGAGGGAGGTGAGCTATAGATAGTCTTACCTCTACCCAAATATAGGGAGACTGCTTCCATATGCTCATCCCTGTGCTCATCCCTAAAACAAACTATTATCTTTTATTTACCATCCTACAAGTAAACATAATCAATTCTTCGCTAGAAATGCGAGATGCGAGAACTAACCCAATTTTGCCACCATGGGCCTCCACCAACAAGTTGTGAGTCCTATTAAGTACAACTACACAAAGTTACGAGTGTTCATCATATAAGCTTATAAAAATGAGAAAAGTAGTTGAGGATGTGGAAGTGCTTGGTCAGTAAGGAAATGGAATAGCTTAAGTGGACAAAAAAGAAAAAATGGGTCGACCCTTATGACTTGCTAAAAAACTTTGACGTGACTTGCTAAAAAACTTTCCAATGGGTCGACCCTTATGACTTGCTAAAAAACTTTGACGTGACTTGCTAAAAAACTTTCCAATGGGTCGACCCTTATGACTTGCTAAAAAACTTTCCAACTAGTTTACTCAAACAAGGATAGTTATTAAATATACGCATTCTTGCCAAGTTGCTGCATTACATTTTAATTATAATAAACTCATTGACTACAAACGACATCATTGCAAAAGATTACCACTTTCGTTTGAAGACAAAATGGGAGAAACTTGAGAGCACATAATCATTTGATCGTCTAATCTTCAAATTCAACGAGCGTTAAATATGTTCTTGCTAAAATCTTTTCAATGTCAACAACTCTTAATTTGCTTATTCTTTTCTAAGAATACTCTGACTCGCCTATAAAAAGATAAATAACTAAATATTAAGCACTAAAACTTAGGGAATATATACACATATAATTCATAACCTAGTTGTCTCATCAAATACAAAACTAGTATATGTTAGACTCTATTTTAATAGCTACGTAAAACTCCATTGAAGCAACCCATTACACACATGAGAAAGCCCGAAATCCGACTCATCGTTTTGTGGTATCGCGTTCCAGACCCAACATTACGCACTCGAAGCCGGTCCCGTGGGGAGACCGCTACCTGTCTCCCCACGTCACAGGTGATTTGTTTTTGGTCGTTAATGATATCGTAAACCGATACCCATAACGACGAAAACAAAACCCCCCACTTGGAGTTCGGCTAAGCATACTAAGCTAGCCACACACAAGAAGGCATGAAAGCCAACTCATGATTTACAGGCGTCACCTTTCAACTCACAATTTGTACTAGATAACCATATCAAATTATACAAAAAAACATGAGTAAAAATTGGAAAATTACGAAAACTTAACAAACTAAAATCACGACCAAGTTTCCATATATTATACGGTTAAGTACCCCGGAATGTAACGAACTGTGAGCGGTGGCGGATCCAGAGATTTCAGTAAGAGGGGGCAAAAAAAAATTTACAAACTAAAGAACCTGTGTGTGTGAATTGTCAAAAAGTTTTTTACAAAATATGTCACCTGTGTGTGAAACGATGAATTGTGAAAAAAAAACTTTTATCATAAGCTTTAGATTCTGAGAAATAACAATTGGGCTTTTTTAAGAACTTTCTCATTTTTTGTTGGGCTTGATAGTTCAAAAAAGGAAAAAAGAATAGTTGGGCTTTGGTTTTGAGGGTGGGCATTTCCCCCTCCTAATTACATGCTGGATCCGCCAATGACGGTGAGCAAAAGTCTATAGTGAGAACGAACTAAGGTTTTTGGACATTGTATGTTGACAACTTGATAAATTGTCCAAATTATGTAACATGGTATACGTGGCAACCCAGATGAGCTTCCACGTGTAAGTTTTTTATTGGTCGGTTATATGGTTTGAACATTTTACCAAGTTGTCAACATACAATGTCCAAAACCTTAATTCATTCCTACTATAGAAACATGTTTATAGTCAGTTAAATTCCGGGATAACCAACTCCACTTATGTGGGTTGGCCAGGGGTATCTTCTAAATCCACTATGTGGGCCCCGGAGGTGAGTTTTTCTCAATGTCTCGGGTTCGAGTCTTAGGTTTCTCATCTTAAGGTATTTTCCATGAGGAGGTGGTTGGAGGTCCAGCAAATCGCTGGTTAAAATTGCCTCCAGCACGTCTGAATCGAAACTAACTTTACAAAAAAAATAAAAAGTTAAATTCCGGGATACTTAATCCTATATTATAATGCCAAACCCACTAGTAGTAGTCAAACCATCTTTTGAATTTATTTTTTTTTTATTTTTTTTTAACAGCGAGTTAGTAGCTAGCAGTTAGCATTCGAGACACCACAGTGACATCCAATTGGGCAGTATGTGGTGCTCGAACCACGCATGCCTGGGATGAAACCCAGGACTCTCGGAAACCCCCCTAATAATCCACTCCTACAAATGTAGAAAGTGAGATTCGAACCCTGGTGGATTTCCCCATTGGCACCATCTTTTGAATTTAATCGGATAATCTCAAGTCACCACAGTTCGAATCATCCATTCTGATTCATAGCTTCAAGATTCATGTTTATGGGTGTTATGTACGACGAAAATAAATATCCTCAAAGATCAAACTGTTTGTAATAAACCACAAAGTCACAAACCATTCGCACAGTTTAAAAAGGATTGTTACAGAGGCCATAAACTAATACTATTGAGAACCAACAGTTTAAAATCAGAAGACATATATATAATACTAGCATAGATGCTCATTTACATCTCCGTAGACAATGAAGCCAGGCTCCATCTACTTTTTAAACCAGAAACAGTCGATGCAACAGTCAAAACTAAATGAGCAGTTGCAAAAAAAAAATGATAGAAGAAACTGATGAGCACCAACAGAAAAGATGAACGCTTGATTCTTTAACAATAGGCCGTTTTGAAGTTACTGAAACGATATAAAACGAGATTGTACCTAATGTTACCAAAATATAGATTAAACTGGCAACAATCACCGATCCTAACAGAGTTAAATAGCACCTTAGAGGCTTTAAAATGACATAATGGTGAGTACACCATATCCTGCGTATAACATTTCAATTTCACAACTTTTGGTACTTGTACATTCTTTAAACTACATCAATTCTCAATAGAACCTGGAAGATCACACAAATCAGCAGAAAAACAGAAATTGCCACTACGGGATTATTTTGAAAGTCCTATACTTGTAACTTTTTGGATAAAACTAAAAGGTTGATTTACCCCGGTGAATTTCGTCCTATACCTAAACTTGTAAGCCAAACAAACACAAGCTAGCTATCCCTAAAAAATGAGATTAAAGATTGCTTGCCCAACAACCACAAAATCGCAAAAGATATATAGGTCTGGTCCTTGCCTGAAATAAATATAAAGAGCGAAGCTTGAAAGCAACAAGGCTGGATATCTTGAACAAAAAGGCATGAGCAACATGAATTGAACTATTGAAGAGATGTATAAACTAATAGAGGTCAACATAATTTGAAATTTTGAAGAGTCTATCTTTGTTTTCTCACACAACACATTGTCCAGAATTCAGGACATGAGCACCCAAAGTGCGCACAGGCCGTAGGTGTAAATCGAACTTTTTGCTACAAAGAACACACAAAATAAGACATGTTTGTCTGTGTAAAAGTAAACAATGCAGCCTAGGTAACTAGATAGAATATGATCACTAATGGAACTACAGAATATGTGCAGTAACTTAGCTGATGTCAAATACCAGTCCAAGATTAAGTCTAGGATAAAATCGTTAAAATCTCCATGATTGCAAAAATCGCTACTCGGAATCGGATGGGCTGGCGACCTTGGAGCGAGTACTCGCACTAGACCTAAAACATAACTTTTAGAAACATAAACATAATCTTCAAATACTTCAAACATATAAATATGAGTTATTAGCACTTTGAATATATAGACAAGTTTTTATAATAAAAAAGGTGTGACGTGTATGATTTTGACCGAGGAATCCGACTTTCATAGCACTGGAAATCGTTTGTCATTATTACTCATGATATGTAATGTAAAGCATAAAAAAAAGGTATACAGAGGAACAGCATCAGACAATCTCACTATGCTTACATGCTAAAGATCAAGCAATTTTATCTCAAAGACTTCTGCTGAACAAGTTTGCATGTCTTCATATTGGATCGCCCCGATAACTCTAAAACCATATATAAACTTCTCTATTCACACCTTTGCACAAACCTTCTCAGTGCTAATTGACAACAATCTTGCATTCGATGATTTCAATCCAAACATCGACACCTCAAACATGTCAGTTTCCCCAGCAGAATATTAATCAATTACCTTATGCCATCACACCCTTTTGCTAATATTAACTGGTAGCGGCCAAATCTTTAATCATCACCTTCACAGCAATTCCCTTGCATAACCAGTATGTATCCGGTTACTCCTCTCTTTAGCCTTTTCTTCTTCTAAAATCAAGTCCTCCATCTCCGACCCACCACCAACCTTCCCCTTTTTTGTCTTTCTCCACCTTATCATCAACTTCCACCTCATTAAATAAGAATCCCGAGCTTCCTTTCCCTTTCTCTTTAGCTTCATTTTTCTTTATAAAACCAATGCTAAACTTAAGCTTCTTCTCACTGAGTCACCGCCAATGCAGAACATAGAAAGAAAAATACAAAATGGGTTGGTCAACCAGACACTTCAACCTGTACAACTTTTTACCCAATTTGGTACTAGTCATTTTTTAACTGTTACCTACCCACCTGTTTTGCCAATATTATAGGCTTTGCAGTTCAGCAGTTCTGCAGTTGCAATAGCCTGAGGTTCTAAAGTTTACACCATTTTTGGATCTCTATTCTGCGATTTGAGTATAGTTACTAGTTACTGGTAGTGTTACAGGTTCTAATTGTTGCTTGCATTTTTCATTTCCAGATACAGCTATGAATTACCAAAAAAAAAAAAATGTAAGCACGGAATCCAAGTTGATCTATATAAAAAAAAAAAAAAAAAAAAAAAAAAAAAAAAAAAAAAAAAAAAAAAAAAAAAAAAAAAAAAATGAAAAAAAAAAAAAATGTAAGCACGGAATCCAAGTTGATCTATATATATGAACTCTGGAAGAGTTTAACATTCATACTAGAAGATTATTCAAATAACATTTTTTTGATGTTCCATTACTCCTTGAACACTGGCTAAGCAACTTCTGGTTCTAGAAAAAAATCCCCCAGAAACATGTAACCAGAAAGTAGACAATTTATATGGTCTGTATAAAATCAATCCCTTCTACTGTTATAATATATGAAATCTCCTCCTGACATTCTTATTATTCTTGATTTTAACTGGTTGTTCTGATATATATTCATGACTAACATCTTCAACTGCTCACCATTGTCAACATCATAGAACCAAAACAACCTTTTGGGCAAGATTTGAGATTATCATCTTCTGCAAACTAACCTTCCAATTTTACTCTCCAAACAACACTTGTCGAATAACTTATTCTCATCCCTGACCATTTCCAATAATTAATATCCCTGTTCTCACTATTGTTAAAAAGGTGCAAGCCAGGCAGTTGTTCTGCCTCTTGCAGAGCGTCCCTACAATACGGCAAGCCAGATTTTAGACTCCTTTGGCCTCAAAACAATACCAAGACCTCTTGAGAGGGAGGTATCATGGAATATATAAATGTTTTGGCGTCTAAGATCTCCATAGAGGTGAACTTGTTGTGAGTTTCCTCACTCCTCTAATCCACCATCACACTATTTTCTTCAAGCCTAATATTTTCTCTTTATTAGTTTACCTATTTTCAAACTTCATGCAGCAATATACACTCTCAAAATCCCAACCTCAATCTACTCCGAATTTAGGGGTTCATTGAGTTAAGCTATCTATTCAAAAGCCAAACAACCGCCTATTCTGCAAGCAATTTGACTAAATAAGACTGATGCACTACAGTCAGGATTGTTTGTGATTTTGTTTGCTTCTCACCAGTCACCTTCATAATTTACACCTACCGAAGGGAGATTGTATATGAATAAGTTGTAACAATTCAAACTAAAATTAAGATTACGGTGAACAAAATTAAATTCAATAACTAGCAGGTACAAGCCCAAGCATAACTTCCACACTAACCCAATCACTAGATGTCTAGATCATTCATCATTAATCATTTATACGGAAGTTAACTCAATTCCCTGAGTAAACTGGCTATAGGCATTGACAGCCACGGGTTAACAATCCTCTAAAAAGCTCATAAATTACACCAGTTCAGGATTAAGTCGAGAGTAAAATCTTTGTAATCTCCAAGGTTGCAAAAATCGCTACTCAGAATCAATTGGGCTGGGGACCGTGGAGCGAGTACTCACACTAATCAGGGAGTACCCGGATCCGAATTTTATATAAAAATAATAAATTTTAAAAACTAGACTGAAAACATAATAGTTTAGAGTGAAATGTTCATTTGAAAACTAAATTTTTTGTGAAAACTAGAAAACTGGCCAAAACACATTGTGATCTGAATTTAACACAATGTGTTTTAATTGTGTTTTTTAAAAACACAATGTGTTTTTATTGTGTAATCTAAAAACACATTGTGTTAAGTTTTAAATCACAGTATGTTTTTGATAGCGCGTGAAAATTAGAAAATTGTTCATACACACTGTGATATGAACTTAACACAATGTGTTTTCTAAAAAAAAATAAAAACACATTGTGTTAATTCAGATCACAGTGTGTTTTGGCCAGTTTTCTAGTTTTCACGAAAATTTTAGTTTTCAAATGATCACAATTCATAGTTTAGAAACATAAACATAAGCCTCGAAATACTACAAACATATAAATATTAATTATTAGCACTTTGAAAATGTAAATATTAGTTATCCAAAAATTAGTAAAACTTTTTCATTTAAAAAAGAAACGTGTGACGATTTTGAGCAACTTATCCGAATTTGACTGATTTTGACCAAGGTTGACTACTTGACTGAATATTGAGTCTGATTAGAGGCTAATTGTCTTGGCTCATGTCCGATTCACAATTCCTCGCTAATTACTCAACCAAGGAATCCGACTTTTATAGCACTAGAAATCGTGTATCATTATTACTCATTACTTGTGGTATGTAACGTAATGCAAAATAAAAAGGTCTATAGAGCTACAGCATCAGATAATCTCACTAAGCTTACCTGCTAAAGATCAAGCAATATTACCTCAAGACTTCTGCCGAAGAGCTTTGCATGTTTTTATATTTGATCGCCCCGATAGCTCTCACATCATATATACGCTTCTCTATTCACACCTTTGCACAAAACTTCTCAGTGCTAGTAGACAACAACCATGTATCTGATCCAATATATGTAACATTGACACCTCGCAACCTCGCCAAAGTGGGATACAACGGTTTCAAGCTCTTCTTAATCAACCCTTGGCTTATGCTTTCCTCTCAAACATCTCAGTTTTTCCTGCAGCATGCTAATCAATTACCTTAAGCATCACACACTTTTGCTAATATTAACTGTGACGGCCAAATCTATATCATCACCTTCACAACAATTCCCTCACATAAACAGTATGTATCCACTATCCAGTTACCCCTCTATTTAGCTTTCTCTTCCTCTAAAATCAAGTCATCCATCTCTGACCCAGCACCAACCTTCCCCTTTTTGTCTTTCGTCACCTTATCGACAACTTCCACGTCATTAAAAACGAATCTCGAGCTTCCTTCCCCTTTCTCTTTTGCTTCATTTTCATCAGGAGAACCAATGCTAAACTTAATCTTCAAATACTACAAACATATAAATATTAATTATTAGCACTTTGAAAATGTAAATATTAGTTATCCAAAAATTAGTAAAACTTTTTCATTTAAAAAAGAAACGTGTGACGATTTTGAGCAACTTATCCGAATTTGACTGATTTTGACCAAGGTTGACTACTTGACTGAATATTGAGTCTGATTAGAGGCTAATTGTCTTGGCTCATGTCCGATTCACAATTCCTCGCTAAATTTTGACCGAGGAATCCGACTTTCATAGCACTGGAAATCGTTTGTCATTATTACTCATGATATGTAATGTAAAGCATAAAAAAAAGGTATACAGAGGAACAGCATCAGACAATCTCACTATGCTTACAAAAAAAAAAAAAATAAAAAAAAAATAATAATAATAATAATAATAATAATAATAACAACCTTATAAGAATGTAAAAAAAAAAAAAAAAAAAAAAAAAAAAAAAAAAAAAAAAAAAAAAAAAAAAAAAAAAAAAAAAAAAAAAAAAAAAAAAAAAAAAAAAAAAAAAAAAAAAAAAAAAAAAAAAAAAAAAAAAAAAAAAAAAAAAAAAAAAAAAAAAAAAAAAAAAAAAAAAAAAAAAAAAAAAAAAAAAAAAAAAAAAAAAAAAAAAAAAAAAAAAAAAAAAAAAAAAAAAAAAAAAAAAAAAAAAAAAAAAAAAAAAAAAAAAAAAAAAAAAAAAAAAAAAAAAAAAAAAAAAAAAAAAAAAAAAAAAAAAAAAAAAAAAAAAAAAAAAAAAAAAAAAAAAAAAAAAAAAAAAAAAAAAAAAAAAAAAAAAAAAAAAAAAAAAAAAAAAAAAAAAAAAAAAAAAAAAAAAAAAAAAAAAAAAAAAAAAAAAAAAAAAAAAAAAAAAAAAAAAAAAAAAAAAAAAAAAAAAAAAAAAAAAAAAAAAAAAAAAAAAAAAAAAAAAAAAAAAAAAAAAAAAAAAAAAAAAAAAAAAAAAAAAAAAAAAAAAAAAAAAAAAAAAAAAAAAAAAAAAAAAAAAAAAAAAAAAAAAAAAAAAAAAAAAAAAAAAAAAAAAAAAAAAAAAAAAAAAAAAAAAAAAAAAAAAAAAAAAAAAAAAAAAAAAAAAAAAAAAAAAAAAAAAAAAAAAAAAAAAAAAAAAAAAAAAAAAAAAAAAAAAAAAAAAAAAAAAAAAAAAAAAAAAAAAAAAAAAAAAAAAAAAAAAAAAAAAAAAAAAAAAAAAAAAAAAAAAAAAAAAAAAAAAAAAAAAAAAAAAAAAAAAAAAAAAAAAAAAAAAAAAAAAAAAAAAAAAAAAAAAAAAAAAAAAAAAAAAAAAAAAAAAAAAAAAAAAAAAAAAAAAAAAAAAAAAAAAAAAAAAAAAAAAAAAAAAAAAAAAAAAAAAAAAAAAAAAAAAAAAAAAAAAAAAAAAAAAAAAAAAAAAAAAAAAAAAAAAAAAAAAAAAAAAAAAAAAAAAAAAAAAAAAAAAAAAAAAAAAAAAAAAAAAAAAAAAAAAAAAAAAAAAAAAAAAAAAAAAAAAAAAAAAAAAAAAAAAAAAAAAAAAAAAAAAAAAAAAAAAAAAAAAAAAAAAAAAAAAAAAAAAAAAAAAAAAAAAAAAAAAAAAAAAAAAAAAAAAAAAAAAAAAAAAAAAAAAAAAAAAAAAAAAAAAAAAAAAAAAAAAAAAAAAAAAAAAAAAAAAAAAAAAAAAAAAAAAAAAAAAAAAAAAAAAAAAAAAAAAAAAAAAAAAAAAAAAAAAAAAAAAAAAAAAAAAAAAAAAAAAAAAAAAAAAAAAAAAAAAAAAAAAAAAAAAAAAAAAAAAAAAAAAAAAAAAAAAAAAAAAAAAAAAAAAAAAAAAAAAAAAAAAAAAAAAAAAAAAAAAAAAAAAAAAAAAAAAAAAAAAAAAAAAAAAAAAAAAAAAAAAAAAAAAAAAAAAAAAAAAAAAAAAAAAAAAAAAAAAAAAAAAAAAAAAAAAAAAAAAAAAAAAAAAAAAAAAAAAAAAAAAAAAACCTCATTAAAACCAATGCTAAACTTAATCTTCTTCACACCGAGTCACCGCCAATGCAGAACATAGAAAGAAAAATACAAAATGGGTTGGTCAACCAGACACTTCAACCTGTACAACTTTTTACCCAATTTGGTACTAGTCATTTTTTAACTGTTACCTACCCACCTGTTTTGCCAATATTATAGGCTTTGCAGTTCAGCAGTTCTGCAGTTGCAATAGCCTGAGGTTCTAAAGTTTACACCATTTTTGGATCTCTATTCTGCGATTTGAGTATAGTTACTAGTTACTGGTAGTGTTACAGGTTCTAATTGTTGCTTGCATTTTTCATTTCCAGATACAGCTATGAATTACCAAAAAAAAAAAATGTAAGCACGCAATCCAAGTTGATCTATATATATGAACTCTGGAAGAGTTTAACATTCATACTAGAAGATTATTCAAATAACATTTTTTTGATGTTCCATTACTCCTTGAACACTGGCTAAGCAACTTCTGGTTCTAGAAAAAAATCCCCCAGAAACATGTAACCAGAAAGTAGACAATTTATATGGTCTGTATAAAATCAATCCCTTCTACTGTTATAATATATGAAATCTCCTCCTGACATTCTTATTATTCTTGATTTTAACTGGTTGTTCTGATATATATTCATGACTAACATCTTCAACTGCTCACCATTGTCAACATCATAGAACCAAAACAACCTTTTGGGCAAGATTTGAGATTATCATCTTCTGCAAACTAACCTTCCAATTTTACTCTCCAAACAACACTTGTCGAATAACTTATTCTCATCCCTGACCATTTCCAATAATTAATATCCCTGTTCTCACTATTGTTAAAAAGGTGCAAGCCAGGCAGTTGTTCTGCCTCTTGCAGAGCGTCCCTACAATACGGCAAGCCAGATTTTAGACTCCTTTGGCCTCAAAACAATACCAAGACCTCTTGAGAGGGAGGTATCATGGAATATATAAATGTTTTGGCGTCTAAGATCTCCATAGAGGTGAACTTGTTGTGAGTTTCCTCACTCCTCTAATCCACCATCACACTATTTTCTTCAAGCCTAATATTTTCTCTTTATTAGTTTACCTATTTTCAAACTTCATGCAGCAATATACACTCTCAAAATCCCAACCTCAATCTACTCCGAATTTAGGGGTTCATTGAGTTAAGCTATCTATTCAAAAGCCAAACAACCGCCTATTCTGCAAGCAATTTGACTAAATAAGACTGATGCACTACAGTCAGGATTGTTGGTGATTTTGTTTGCTTCTCACCAGTCACCTTCATACTCAGCACCAACCGAAGGGAGATTGTATATGAATAAGTTGTAACAATTCAAACTAAAATTAAGATTACGGTGAACAAAATTAAATTCAATAACTAGCAGGTACAAGCCCAAGCATAACTTCCACACTAACCCAATCACTAGATGTCTAGATCATTCATCATTAATCATTTATACGGAAGTTAACTCAATTCCCTGAGTAAACTGGCTATAGGCATTGACAGCCACGGGTTAACAATCCTCTAAAAAGCTCATAAATTACACCAGTTCAGGATTAAGTCGAGAGTAAAATCTTTGTAATCTCCAAGGTTGCAAAAATCGCTACTCAGAATCAATTGGGCTGGGGACCGTGGAGCGAGTACTCACACTAATCAGGGAGTACCCGGATCCGAATTTTATATAAAAATAATAAATTTTAAAAACTAGACTGAAAACATAATAGTTTAGAGTGAAATGTTCATTTGAAAACTAAATTTTTTGTGAAAACTAGAAAACTGGCCAAAACACATTGTGATCTGAATTTAACACAATGTGTTTTAATTGTGTTTTTTAAAAACACAATGTGTTTTTATTGTGTAATCTAAAAACACATTGTGTTAAGTTTTAAATCACAGTATGTTTTTGATAGCGCGTGAAAATTAGAAAATTGTTCATACACACTGTGATATGAACTTAACACAATGTGTTTTCTAAAAAAAAATAAAAACACATTGTGTTATATTCAGATCACAGTGTGTTTTGGCCAGTTTTCTAGTTTTCACGAAAATTTTAGTTTTCAAATGATCACAATTCATAGTTTAGAAACATAAACATAAGCCTCGAAATACTACAAACATATAAATATTAATTATTAGCACTTTGAAAATGTAAATATTAGTTATCCAAAAATTAGTAAAACTTTTTCATTTAAAAAAGAAACGTGTGACGATTTTGAGCAACTTATCCGAATTTGACTGATTTTGACCAAGGTTGACTACTTGACTGAATATTGAGTCTGATTAGAGGCTAATTGTCTTGGCTCATGTCCGATTCACAATTCCTCGCTAATTACTCAACCAAGGAATCCGACTTTTATAGCACTAGAAATCGTGTATCATTATTACTCATTACTTGTGGTATGTAACGTAATGCAAAATAAAAAGGTCTATAGAGCTACAGCATCAGATAATCTCACTAAGCTTACCTGCTAAAGATCAAGCAATATTACCTCAAGACTTCTGCCGAAGAGCTTTGCATGTTTTTATATTTGATCGCCCCGATAGCTCTCACATCATATATACGCTTCTCTATTCACACCTTTGCACAAAACTTCTCAGTGCTAGTAGACAACAACCATGTATCTGATCCAATATATGTAACATTGACACCTCGCAACCTCGCCAAAGTGGGATACAACGGTTTCAAGCTCTTCTTAATCAACCCTTGGCTTATGCTTTCCTCTCAAACATCTCAGTTTTTCCTGCAGCATGCTAATCAATTACCTTAAGCATCACACACTTTTGCTAATATTAACTGTGACGGCCAAATCTATATCATCACCTTCACAACAATTCCCTCACATAAACAGTATGTATCCACTATCCAGTTACCCCTCTATTTAGCTTTCTCTTCCTCTAAAATCAAGTCATCCATCTCTGACCCAGCACCAACCTTCCCCTTTTTGTCTTTCGTCACCTTATCGACAACTTCCACGTCATTAAAAACGAATCTCGAGCTTCCTTCCCCTTTCTCTTTTGCTTCATTTTCATCAGGAGAACCAATGCTAAACTTAATCTTCTTCTCACCACCAATAAAGAACATAGAAAGAAAACTACAAATGGGTGGGTCAAACTGATTGCCGTGTCAAGACGGAAGTAAGCTTTAAGTCAACTAAAACACATTTTATCCTGTATAACTTTTAAGCCGATTTGGGTACTAGTCAACTTTGGACCCATTACCTACCCAACTGTTTTGCCGCAATTTCTAGGCATTGCAGTTCAGTAGTTGCAATAACCAGAGGTTCCGAAGTTCCCACCATATTTGGATCTCCATTCTGCAACAGTGCAACTTGAGTACACTTATTACTAGTTACTGTTGTTACAGGTACTGATTGTTGCTTACAGTTTTCATTTCCAGATACGGCTACGAATTAACAAAAAAAATCATGTAAGCACGAAATCCAGGTTAATATAAAAAGGGTAATATATAGACTTTCCTTATTTCGAGTATATATATATATATATATATATATATAGAGACACTTATGTACATTAATATATCATTTTATATATATATATATATATATATATATATATATATATATATATATATATATATATATATATATATATATATATATATATATATATATATATATATATATATATATATATATATATATATATATATATATATATATATATATATATATATATATATATATATATATATATATATATATATATATATATATATATATATATATATATATATATATATATATATATATATATATATATATATATATATATATATATATATATATATATATATATATATATATATATATATATATATATATATATATATATTATATTCTGCATGTTGATTGTGATACACTATTTGAAAGTATAGAAAATTTTGGTACATAAATCAGATAAGAGGATATGAATTAAAAAATCAGAATAAACCCACTGCTCGCCATTGGCACAAGAAACTCTAACCTTGCCTGAATGAATGAGCATTAAAATATTTCATAAAAACAATGTGTTGCTTTGAAAGAATTGGTGGAAAAAACGATCAGCCAATACTTGGATATGACAGTGCGACATGGTTCTAAACAAACCACAATTCATTTATGATGTTAATACCTCAGTTTGTTCACAATATAGCCTAATGAGTCATAATATACAGTCGTCTATGATCTTATAAGCTCAGAACAATGCCAACGTGATTAAGCGTATGTACCAAGCTTTGACATATGATTCGACTATAACAGTATATAACTTCACAAACCTTAGAAAAAAATTATTTAGAAGTTTTGTGAAAGAGTTATACAGGAAGAACAATTTGTTGCGAGTTATGCATCATCTGGGAAAGCTCGTCAAGCAACCATTTGGAACCGGGATAATTGGTAGGAAAACAGCAAGTCAGATTTTAGACTCCTTTGGCTTGCAACATCTAGGGAGCAATACCAAGACCTCTTGGGAGGTTGGTATCTTGAAATATATCAAAGTGATGACGTCTAAGAACTCCATAGAGGTGGCTAGTGAATTTATTATGAGTTTCCTCACTCCCCTGATACACCATCACACTATTTTCTTCAATCCTAATATCCTCTCTTTATTAGTTTACCTTAAATTATTGTCAAACTTTATGCAGGAATATAGTCTAAAAATCCCAGCCTCAATCTACTCTGAATTTAGGGGTTTATATCGTAATGGATTCAAAATATCGTTGTTCATTGAGTTAAACTATCTATTCAAAAGCCAAATAAAACGTATTCCACCTATTTTGCAAGCAACTTGACTACATAATGCAATACAGTCAACTTTGTTTGTAACTTCTCACCAGGCACACTCAACAACCACCGAAGGGAGATTATATACGAATAAGTTATAACAATTCAAACTAAAATTAAGATTACGGTAAACAAAATTAAATTCAATAACTAGCAGATACTAGCCCAAGCATCACTTCCACATTTACCCAACTACTAGACCATTCATCATTGAATCATTCATATGGAAGTTAACTCAATTCCCTGAGTAAACTGGTTCTAAGTATTGACAGCCGCGAGTTAACGATTCTTCTGAAAAGCTCATAAATAACACCCAAAGCAAAACAACAAAAAAATTAGAAACTTGGACAATCTTAATTTCTGGAAAGACCGAATTCTTGACCTCTAAATACCCAAGCACGGCAGATAAATCAGATTGTTCATTTCCATGGCACTGATTTCCAACTTGCTGGTGCACAAAAATACATTATTAAACAAACAAACTATTTTGAACTCTCAGTCTTAGTTGGCTTTCAAGTTTCAATTATTTCAAGAGTACCAAGAGTGGTGACACAATCAATAAACTCAAACAATCATAAACACTAATTTCAGAACAACAGCCAACTACTCCTTAATGTTTAAATCATAACATTAACATCTGACAATTGACATGGAATACAGAAACATGGTTTAATTCCCTGGATGAATAAAATGCAGCAATTCCATAGAAATCCAAGCTCATATAACAGTCTCATGCTCCTATTTACTAACATGCAGTTTACAATTACCCACATTAATAGAAAAGAGGTTGCTAATTTGTAGCAAATGAGATGTGCAACAATTGAGAAAGTATAAATGACATAACTGTTGTTGATATCCCTACCGGAAAGAGGAATAGCACCAGCATAGGATCCCCTCTTTGTTTGAATATTTTTCCATCTTGAAACTCTTTGTTTGATTGAAATTCGTCATCTTTTAGCTTCAGCTGTCAATCAGATATCTCCATCTAAATCACCTACAGATATAACTCCGATAAGACGCAATTTCATCCAAACATCAACAGGAGTATACAAGTATTAAGGTAAAAATTAAGTTTTCACCAAAAAACTATAGTTATCCGAGTTTCTTAATAGTCACAGCATTAAATGTCTAGAATAAGTTATGATGAATGAGGTGAAGATATTATGGTAAGTAATAGTCGACATAATTTGCAAACTGAAAAAAATATCAAGACACAAACAGTATGCTAGTATAAACACATTAACACAATCTCGTAAATGCTGGTGTGTGTAAGCAAATAAGCAATGCACACTCAATATCAAAGGATTATTGAATTACTAAAATACCATATGCTTAATGCATTCCTCATTATTCAAATCCGCGGCTATAATTATGCTAAAAAACTCATATGCATGTAAACATTTCGATATAGCAGACTTTAAACTACAATCAACAATAAACTCCAAAAAAAAAAAAAAATTAAAAACAATCCCTAATATCTTTGTTACAAGAAACATATAACTTCATTAAGCAAACATCAAATAATTTTACGAGGCTTTACCTGCTAGAGACAATAGTAGTTCATCACATTACTTTCACTGAACAAGTTTGCATATATCTTCGTATTCTATCGCTTGGATAACTCTCCCATCATAGATACCCTTCTCAATCTGGACTTTGGCACAAAATTTCTCTGTATTTACAGACACCAACCTCGCATTCAACCCACGGTACGCACCATTCACAATCTTCACAACCCCACCAATTTGCGGAATAACCGTCTCAAGCTCTTCTTGATCCACCCTCAACTTATGCTTACTCTCAACCATCTCAATCTCCCCGACATACTTATCAATCACCTTCCGTACAATACCCTTTTGCTTATAATACCCTTTCTCCGCCAAATCTTTACTCATCACCTTTACGACGATCCCTTCAAATAACCAATAATCTTTCCGGTTACTCCTCTCTTTCGCCTTTTCTTCTTCCCTTATCAACTCATCCAACGCCGACCCACCACCCGTCTTCCCCTTCTTATCAACCGCCTTCTTCTTCACATCCTCGACTTCCTCAAACACAAATCTCGACCCGCCTTCACCCTTCTCTTTCGCAACACTCTTTTTCTCACCGATACTCAACTTAATCTTCTTCTCACCCCCATTCTCATCTCTCACCAACAACCTCGCTTCCTCACTCTCCAAACCCACATCCCCAACACCCCCATTCAATTGCCCGGCCCGTTCAATCTGCCTCCTAATCTCCCTCTCTTGTTTCTCTTCATCAACTACATCCGCTTTAGCCCGTTTACTTTTCAACTTTTCTTTAAAAAGGGTCTCCGAATCCCTATCAATATACGTCATAAACCACCCTTTCGACGTCTCCTCAACCTTACACTTCCCCGTCTTCCCTAAATACTTAACAAACTCAGTCAACGTAGCCCACTGCGTCGAATTCATATGCACATGATGTCTATCATTAATATACTCATTATAAACAACAGTCGCGGCTACTCGACTAAACCTATGACTCCTTTTCATATGTTCTAAAAACATGCTCTCGAACTCCTCGGAATATCCCTCGACTATCCTATTCGGGTTTTGACCGAAAACCTCCATTTGTCTTTGATGACTTTCACTCATACAATGACACTTGAATCCATTTTCGTCTCTACATTGTTTTTGACACATTTGACAATACCATCTAAGTTTTTGTAACCCTTTTGCTTTTATTCTGTTTGCTATTGCTTTTGGTGTTAAAAAATCGTTTTTCCCCATTTTCTAACTATTATATTATTAATTATCACTAATATATATATAGATATAGATATAGATATAGATATAGATATAGATATAGATATAGATATAGATATAGAATAGATAGAGAATAGAATAGATATAGATATAGATATAGATATAGATATAGATATAGATATAGTATAGATATAGATATAGATATAGATATAGATATAGATATAGATATAGATATAGATATAGATATAGATATAGATATAGATATAGATATAGATATAGATATAGATATAGATATAGATATAGATATAGATATAGATATAGATATAGATATAGATATAGATATAGATATAGATATAGATATAGATATAGATATAGATATAGATATAGATATAGATATAGATATAGATATAGATATAGATATAGATATAGATATAGATATAGATATAGATCAGATATAGATATAGATATAGATATAGATATAGATATAGATATAGATATAGATATAGATATAGATATAGATATAGATCAGAACACTATAGATATAGATATAGATATAGATATAGATATAGATATAGATATAGATATAGATATAGATATAGATATAGATATAGATATAGATATAGATATAGATATAGATATAGATATAGATATAGATATAGATATAGATATAGATATAGATATAGATATAGATATAGATATAGATATAGATCAGAACACTATAGATATAGATATAGATATAGATATAGATATAGATATAGATATAGATATAGATATAGATATAGATATAGATATAGATATAGATATAGATATAGATATAGATATAGATATAGATATAGATATAGATATAGATATAGATATAGATATAGATATAGATATAGATATAGATATAGATATAGATATAGATATAGATATAGATATAGATATAGATATAGATATAGATATAGATATAGATCAGAACACTATTTACCTATAGATATAGATATAGATATAGATATAGATATAGATATAGATATAGATATAGATATAGATATAGATATAGATATAGATATAGATATAGATATAGATATAGATATAGATATAGATATAGATATAGATATAGATATAGATATAGATATAGATATAGATATAGATATAGATATAGATATAGATATAGATATAGATATAGATATAGATATAGATATAGATATAGATATAGATATAGATATAGATATAGATATAGATATAGATATAGATATAGATATAGATATAGATATAGATATAGATATAGATATAGATATAGATATAGATCAGAACACTATAGATATAGATATAGATATAGATATAGATATAGATATAGATATAGATATAGATATAGATATAGATATAGATATAGATATAGATATAGATATAGATATAGATATAGATATAGATATAGATATAGATATAGATATAGATATAGATATAGATATAGATATAGATATAGATATAGATATAGATATAGATATAGATATAGATATAGATATAGATATAGATATAGATATAGATATAGATATAGATATAGATATAGATATAGATATAGATATAGAATGCTTAATAATATAGTATAGATATAGATATAGATATAGAATAAATATAGATATAAATATAGATATAGATATAGAGGTTGAAAAGGATAGTTTGTTTATTAATATAGTATAGATATAGATATAGATATAGATATAGATATAGATATAGATATAGGATTATGTTTGTCAACATGTATATTGTAAAACATATATTTTTATTTTTATTTTTTTAAAATCTAGCATTTTTCCTTATAATATACTTTTTCCCTATGATGAGATACATTACCCGGACGTTGTCTCAAGAGACATTACAATTATTTTAGCGGTAAAGGTGTAAAACTTGGCATTAACCTTTCTAATACTATCTATATAACTATTCTCGCACATTTGTACCCTTTAAGGTTAATCGCAATATTTTCAGAACCGGACCAGACACAGGTGTTTATACAAACATGACTACAGAATCCGTGTTTATTATACTGTCCAACATAGGTATCCATTTGTTTCTAATTAAGATACAAGTCGGGAACTCAAAACTTGTATCTCTTGATTATTTGGTCACGTTGATATTACTAAACTTATTCAATATTTTCCAATTAGGATATATCACTCCTTGTTTAATAATCAACAAACTTAGAATGTCAAACACTCAAACTTTATAGTTAATTTATACATTTTTATCATTTTTTAACTCCCAAAATAACTTTGGAGGATACAAAACCTACATCATCAAAACCAACAATAAACACTTTCTCCACCTTGATATGTTTGATCATATAGCGGAAAAGGGTTTTTTTAGCCTTTATGAATAATAGAAACAAGAACAAAAATGAAGAGGCAAAATGTAATGTAATGGCTTATTGGGAAACATAAGAATGAGGGTGGTGGGCAGAGAGTAATGATCGTTAAAGGCAGAAAAGCAACACAAAAATATGCTAACAAAATGATTTAAGTAACCATAAAACAAGCATAAGCATGAAATTTTGCACTTGATTGCTGATGCCATCAGTGTCTGTGTTTTCCTTCATTTCTCCTCATTAATTTATTTATATATATACATATGCCCCACGCCATCAGTATATATTATAATTAAATTAAATGTATGTATGTATATATATATATATATATATATATATATATATATATATATATATATATATATATATATATATATATATATATATATATATATATATATATATATATATATATATATATATATATATATATATATATATATATATATATATATATATATATATATATATATATATATATATATATATATATATATATATATATATATATATATATATATATATATATATATATATATATATATATATATATATATATATATATATATATATATATATATATATATATATATATATATATATATATATATATATATATATATATATATATATATATATATATATATATATATATATATATATATATATATATATATATATATATATATATATATATATATATATATATATATATATATATATATATATATATATATATATATATATATATATATATATATATATATATATATATATATATATATATATATATATATATATATATATATATATATATATATATATATATATATATATATATATATATATATATATATATATATATATATATATATATATATATATATATATATATATATATATATATATATATATATATATATATATATATATATATATATATATATATATATATATATATATATATATATATATATATATATATATATATATATATATATATATATATATATATATATATATATATATATATATATATATATATATATATATATATATATATATATATATATATATATATATATATATATATATATATATATATATATATATATATATATATATATATATATATATATATATATATATATATATATATATATATATATATATATATATATATATATATATATATATATATATATATATATATATATATATATATATATATATATATATATATATATATATATATATATATATATATATATATATATATATATATATATATATATATATATATATATATATATATATATATATATATATATATATATATATATATATATATATATATATATATATATATATATATATATATAAATTAAATGTATGTATGTATTATTGTACGAGTATTAATTATTAAACAAGCTCAATCTTATAATTCTTGTGGTGCTAAATCGTATATGTAAGTAACAATGTATCCCCAAAATATGTAATTTTAAGTGTATGCAAGGACCGCAATATTATCATTATTGAGAAAATGAAAGATAAGAACCTTATGAAAAATGTGTTTGCCGGTTCAGTGAGTAGTCAATAAGAGTTGATATTGGGACATGTGAATTTATATCGTGTACATCATGTTTTTAATTAAGGTATCTTGCATGAATTGTTTTAGAATAAAACGGAAAGCATTTTATATTTCTATAGCTTTAATCCATCGGTTAATATGTTCTTGGAGTATACCACATTTACTTTTGTATGTTTTCGATTTAGGGCGCCATACATATGTGTTTTCCATGTATTGTGAGAAAAATTTACATATAGATATACTATTAAGGTTGAATATACTTCTTGTTTAATTTGTTTTCCTACCAATACTTAATACTTTCAGTTTTTGTATCCATGTATTATATATGAATTAAGAATAACATATAATCAGTGGAGTCTACATAGTTATACTTCTTGTTTAATTTGTTTTCCTACCAATACTTAATACTTTCAGTTTTTGTTTAATTTGTTTTCCTACCAATACTTAATACTTTCAGTTTTTGTTTAATTTGTTTTCCTACCAATACTTAATACTTTCAGTTCTTGTTTAATTTGTTTTCCTACCAATACTTAATACTTTCAGTTTTTGTATCCATGTATTATATATGAATTAAGAATAACATATAATCAGTGGAGTTGATGGCTCATTACATGTTACCTTGGGATCAGTCATCTTAGTTGAGGGGGTATTTGCGGTAGAAGTTTTAAATTCATGGACATTCAGGATATAGTATTTTAACAAATTAGGAGAGTTTGTTGTTTGAATTTGAAAAAGTAAATAAATAACTACGAGTATTATACAAAGAATCCTATGAGAACATATATATTAGTTTGTATAATTTATACTTGGCCCGGGATGCTTTAAAGTACTCAAAGTGAGCCTGGATCACTGGATCGATATGGGTCTTTTTGACTTCCGATTGTCAAATCCAACTCCAAAGGCTTGAAGTAAAAAATTAAAAACGTGAAAGCTACTTCCCTCACCATGTTACTTGTTTACCCTACAATAAGTTATCTTATTAAAAAAATATAAATGCTTACAACATATTGTATAATATTATACTTGGCCCGGGATGCTTTAAAGTACTCAAAGTGAGCCTGGATCACTGGATCGATATGGGTCTTTTTGACTTCCGATTGTCAAATCCAACTCCAAAGGCTTGAAGTAAAAAATTAAAAACGTGAAAGCTACTTCCCTCACCATGTTACTTGTTTACCCTACAATAAGTTATCTTATTAAAAAAATATAAATGCTTACAACATATTGTATAATATTATAAAGGTTACTTTCGTTTTTTAATATAGGATTATTATTAGATAGAGTAACCTACTAGCTTGCTATTTAACCATGTCAACTTTTATGTATGGAACAATAGTTTCGTAGTGCTCTTGGGTTTAAATAAACATTTTTTTTTCTCGTCAAATTGAAGTCTTATGTATCTAACATGTAGTTTGACAACAAATAAAGTCAGATTAACTATGTACCTGTGATTTTACCCACTGATCATGGGTTTGAACTTTAAGATTGACATGTTCGTAATATTTTATTGGAGAATCACTTTGCGATAACATAAACCCAATTATAATAATATAATTTATTGTAAATGACATTTATAGCTATGATGAGTTGAAAGTGATTCAAAACAAATAGTTAAAGAATAAAAAAAATCTAACATTTTGTTTGCATATTTATTTATTTTTATTTTTTTTTGAACAGCAGAATAAAACATTTATTAAAAAAACGGTTGAAAAGTAATCAACCAATAAGATAAGAGTTACATGAAAAGCAAAGGATTTTGAATCCACTCGTCCCAACGGCTACCTATTTTCCTATTACGGGAATTATACCATAAAAAAGAATGTACAACAACCGAATCAAAAAGTACCAGGCTCTTCTTCTTTGGTTTTGTAAAAATAACTTCATTACGGAATCGCCAAATGTTCCACCAAGTGACAATGATAGCAGTATCAAGTAATTTGCGCTTTTGGTCAGATATCTTCAAAGAATCGACGTGTTGTAGTAGAAGCAGCGGATCCAGAGTAGTTGGCAGATCAAAGGCGAGCCATTTTTTTACAGTTGCCCATACTTTTCTAGCCACACGACATCCAGCCATGACATGAGAGCTGCATTCAAAATCTTCTTCACAAAGCGGACAAAGGGCTGAAGGAATGTCCAATCCCCTTGAACAGAGGTTCAATCGAGTAGGCAATCGATTCAATAGTAGCCTCCATACAAAAATATTAGCTTTAGTTGACACAAAAGAGTTCCATCTGGTACAGTGAGCGGCGCTAGATAGCCAACGTCGATCTAGATACTTTCTCAAACCATTAACCGAGAATCCCTCCATGTTGTCAAGTCGCCACATCCACTTATCCTTTTGATCTGATAACATAAAGCCATTTAACTTATTTGTCAAATCTTGAAGTTGGTTGGATTCAATTCCACCCCGAATATCACGTCTCCAACTCCATACACAATGAACACCATCCCATCTTTATGAAACCAGACTGTCTTTTTGCTGATCAAGAGCGAAGAGGTGAGGAAATAAGTCGCGTAGGGGAATATTGTCCAACCAAGTGTCATGCCAAAAGAACGTATCACAACCATTCCCTACTTTTTTTTGGATTGTGTTCGAAGGAACAATGCTATCTTCAATCATTTTGTTGACAACACCACAGATGGTTCCCCAAACAGAATTATTTTGGGGGAACGAGTTATAAGAGTAAGGTGGCTTCGAGTTAAAGAGATTAATTATGACCTTCACCCATAAAGCATTCGGAGAGTTCAAGAACCGCCAATACCATTTGTAAAGAAGTGCCAAATTGAATGCATGTAAACTCCCAAAGCCAAGACCGCCTTTTTCTTTGCTAGCTAGGACCACATCCCATTTAACCCAATGTAGCTTAGATTCATCTTTATCAGCGCCCCAGAAGAATTTCGCCCTACACGCTTCCAATTTGTTTTTAATAGCAGTCGGCATCTTGAACAAAGAAAGATAATAAATCGGTAGTGACCCGAGCACAGAGGTGACAAGGACAGATTGTCCACCAATCGACAATAAGCGTACCTTCCATTTAGAAAGACGCTTATCAAATTTTTCCAAAATTGGATTCCACGAAGCCAATTTTGACATGGAAGCCCCAGCCGATACTCCTAGGTAAGTAAAAGGTGTTTTTTCTCCCTGGCAACCAACAGAATGTGCAAGCTGGTCAACATCCACCGAGTTAACGCCAATACCATACAACCTAGATTTAGAAACACTTATTTGTAATCCAGAGGCTAAATAGAAGCAGTTAAAAATGGCCATCACATTGAGAAGATTTTCCCGAGACCACTCTCCTAAAACAACAACATTGTCGGCGTACATAAGATGTGATAAATTTAGTTGACCAATTTGAATACCTTTCAAGTCCCCATTACTACTCGCGTCCTCAAGGGCCACATGAAGCCCTTCCATTGCAAGTATAAATAAAAACGGTGCCATAGGATCTCCTTGTCGAAGTCCCCTGCCCAAAGAAAACTCGATCGTGGGACTCCCATTGAGAAGGATAGAAGTTTTCCCTGATTGCAAACACTCTTTAATCCATAGAACCCAACGAGAACCAAATCCCATAGCCATCATAACAGCCTCCAAGTATTCCCAGCTAAGAGTATCATAAGCTTTCGCGATGTCCACTTTAAAAATCATGGCTTTCTTTTTTCTCTTCTTAAGATCCAAAATCAACTCATTCAATATCAGCGGTCCATCAAGGATTTGACGACCCTTGATGAAAGCTGATTGCACCAGGTCAACAACACTATCAATAACCTGTGTCAGCCTCAAAGCAATAATCTTAGCTATTATCTTGTAAAGAACGCCAATAAGACTGATTGAGCGATAGTCAGTAACCAGAAGTGGTGACTCAGTCTTAGGGATTAGTGAAATAAACGATGCATTACAACCCACCGGTATTTTTGATGAATGGAAAAATTCTTGCACAGCCCGCACAATATCAAACTGCATGATATCCCAATATTTTTTTATGAATCCAAAAGTAAACCCATCTGGCCCTGGGGCTTTATCACTACCGCAACTCCACACGACATTTCTGATTTCTTGTGCACTTACATCTGATTCAAGCAGAAGTTTTTGATCATCATTGAGTTGTTTAAACCTTCGACTATCAGGAAAAGATTTAACCACAGGAGCTTTAGCAAACTTAGTAAAGTAGAAACGATAAAAGCATTGCTTAATTAAGTTGGGATCAGTAACCCAAATGCCCTCTGATTTGACACCTAAGATGGTCATAGATTTCCGCTTCTTATTAACCAACCCATGAAAAAATTTGGAATTATCATCCGCCTCGACACACCATTTTGTTTTCAACTTTTGCCTCATATCACAATTTAGTTGTTGTTCCAATTCAAGAATCTTCATTTCGATATCCCTGCGATTACGACCAGCCCCATTTAAACCCAAACCGTTATCCACTTCTTTATCAAAACAAATGAGCTCCTGCTCAAGAACGGCAAATGCAGCCTCTTTGGAAGGTCGATTGGCAAGCCATTTTTTAATATCTCCTTTTAAGCTTTTCAAATGATTTTTGAAATCAATTATAGCATTGGATGATTTTACATAACATCCACTACCCCACGATTGCCTAACCATCTCGTCAAAACCAATTTCTAAGAACCAGGAATGGTATACTTTAAAATAAGGAGGGCCAAAATCCACCACATGTTGTCTAAGAAAATAGGATGATGGTCTGATATATTACGGTCCAGAACTGTACCTTGCAAAGGCACATTTTGACTCCAAATTCCTTGTGAAACCAAAAAACGATCAATTTTGCTAGCTTTTGAGCAAGAAGGGTCAGTTCTGGTAAATCTATACCCCCCCAAAGGAACGTCCACAAGATTGCCCGATGCTATAAAGTCATTAAAATTCTGTGCTGTCATACTCGAAAAGGAGGTACCCATACGATCTCCTTCACGCCTAACCGCATTAAAGTCACCAAATATTATAAAATTACCCGCATTCACAGACATGAAGGCCAACAAGAAGGACCAGAGTACCCGTTTACTAGCATCATCTTGAGGTGCATAAACGTTAATCATATAACAGTGGAGTTGCAATTTATTCCATATGCCTTCCACAATAACTACATTAGGAAAACATAATAAACGTATTTTAATAAATGCATTAGGATCCCAAATCGAAATAATACCTCCCGAATGCCCCCGAGAGGAAGAAGCTGCAAACTCGAATTGGGAATTACCCCAAAGCGCACGTATATGAGAATAATTCACCGTTGTCATGAAGGTTTCCTGAAACCCGCAGAAATTGACTCCATACTTTTGGAGTAATCGCGCCACTTTGCTCTTTTTATTCGGGTCTTTTCCCCCCATCCCACGAATGTTAAGTGACAAAATATTCATTAAGTCACCATTTTCACGCCCCTCCTAATCAACAGATTTTGAACTTCATCAATGGAAACTGGTAGCTCAAGACCAAAACCATTGCCCATACGAATAATTCGTGAAGCATCTTCTCGAATATCACCAAGTGTAGCTTTCCCATAAGACTTTCGAGCTGAATACATTGATGTATTTCCGCTATTAGATCCTTTTCTTGAAACGTCTCGTCGTGTCTGACGAACCTTAGAAGCAAAATCCAAATAACCGGTGGCAAAGACGATGAGGTTGTGCTAGTGTCTCGTTTTTCTTGATGCATATTACCAGGTTGTGATTGAGCCTCCATATCGACCGGTACCTCCTCATTCTTACTAATCTTATTCACAGCCTCCATATTACTCGACTGTACCTCATCAATTGGATTGATCTTTTCATCCATACTTTTAGGAACTTGTTTATTTTTGACCTCCCCTGTTTCTTCTATAATTTTCAACTCTTCAAGAGTGTCGTTTAAATCAGCCATCTCATTAGCATTTACGTCAACATCATCGAATAAGTGCATATTATCTTGAAAGGAACGGCCAGACAGTTTATCTGACTCATCTTCCTCACTAGACGCCTCAAAAGCATTTTCAGACCCAGGCAAATCAAACTCAGGCACCCAATGGGCATATTCAGTAGCAAGTACCTCAAAATCAGTACCATTTACCACAACAATGATCTCTTCCTGGATTTTAGCTTTTGATGTCGTTAGTATACATGCTTTCCCATGAGCCCAAGAGTCTCCTTCATCTATATCCACAAAAACACATTCCCCCCATGTTGAGGCGATTTTCTTGAAAGCTTTTAAGTTCCATGTAGTCAAAGGAGACCCCACAATGTCAATCCACACCAAACGTTCCAATGGAAAAAAGTCATCAGAGACATTCTTAAATTCCAAAAAAATATTTTTCATCTCAATTGAATCCTTGAAAGCTTCACACACACCCTGATTATCAAAATCAATCCAACACCATCGCCCTCCCACATAACGAAGAGCAATCTCGTCAAATCCATTCAACTTCAAAATAGAGAACAAATTTGAAATAGTATTAATATCACGAACCTTTACCAAGACGGATGTTTGCGGCTTAGATGAATCTAGGCCATCTTCTGAAGTAAGAACTACCCTTTTTTTCTGTTTAGCAACATAGACCGTGGCACTCGACCCCTGCGGATCTGGGTTCTTATCTTTGGCTGCTTCGGCATAGGATTTGTTACCAACGTCTCCACCCCCATCACTTTTAGGCATATTAGAACTTGGGTTAGGTTTACGATTGCCATCAGATCTGTTCTGGGTGTGTCGGTGAACCTTATCAGCAAAAAGATGATGCTTTCCAAACCACATCGACCGCAAGTTTTCCAGCAAACGGTCTTCGTTATTAACCCTAATAAAGCGCACGAACCCGAATCGCTTCCCAAACTTAGATTTTCTGGCAGCAATATACACATCAACCACTGATCCCCAATCTAGGCATCGTTTCCACATGTCTTTAGCCGTTATTGAATATGGAAAGTTTGTAATGAAAAAAGAAGTAGCAACCCGTCTTAGATCTGTAACCCTAGGATTAAGGTTAAAGTCCTTACCACTGCCTCCATACAGATGCCTATTGTGTTCATGTTGGCGTGATGATTTGTAATTTTTACGAGAGGTAACCTTGATCCAGTCTCCTTCATCATTGATTCTTCCGTGCGATGTGAAGGCAGCCGCACATTCTTTTTTTGAAAGGTGAATTTCGCTTGAAACTTCGTGTCGCAATTCGACAGCGAGAGATCTAGCATACGTTGTCTTAACCGGGTCCGCGCTAGAGAGCTTCCTCGAAGTAGAAATGCCTATTTCAAATACCCAATGGGAGAAACCCCCTACTAATCCGCCCGAAAGCACGATGATTAATAGGGGTAAACCCTGCCCCTCAGACTTGAACCTGGGTATACCCAAGTCAAGCCCTCATAGAAGGACTACCTATATCTCAAAGTTGGTGGAATGGAGATTCGAACCTGAGACCTATAGGTCACCAGGGGAACTCCAAACAACTATTTGCATATTCTAATGAACGAAAGAAAGCCGTAAAACTAATCGGCATATGATATGTGAGAAAAGCACGTGAAAGATTCATTAAAGTTTTGTGGGGATCACAAGAAAAGCAACAAAAATCGCAAATGCGAAAAGAAAATGTGAAAAGAGAGGCAATCAACTCCTTGAATCTCAATTGTTGCCCCAAAATGTTTTTCGAATTTTAATAGCGTACCCATATGCTTGTCTTTGACATTGACAACCTAAAATATCCTCAAACCACCGCCACTAGTGATGACGGCATCACCACCTACACCATCATTACCAAAATTTTCTTATGAGTGCCCAAAACGTCTTCGTAAGATCTGTTATGACTCTTCGTTTCATTCGTATTAATGTTTTATGTATGTGGATGTAAAAATATATGCATATCATATGGTTGTAATATACAAACGTGTGATGCATAAATTATTGTATATAGTAAAAGTATTTTGTGTAGGAATCATACCCATTCTAGATAGATAATATATGTATGTATCTCTACTACATTATAAAGCAATTGTTTTCGTTAAATTTTTTTAACTTTTCAACTAAGTTTCTGAAAACCCTATAATGCCCCTATTACTTGTTCACTAATTTAAATATATCTACCTAAAATAACTATAATACCCTTAGAGGAAATCCCAGTCACTCATTTGCATCTCTCTTCTCAAATCTTAACCACTCATTTTCTTATCTGTCCTCCATAAATTATTGTATTCCTCTAATTCATTCAACATCTTTTATATCAAAAACCGTACATCGATAAACTATAAAAGTTATATGGGTGTTCTTAAAATTTCATGCTCTTTCATTAGAGTGGTCATTCGATATACTTTCGACGAATTTTTAAATCCGAGGGCGGAGCCCGTACTGCTAAAGCATTTGGCTATCACACTCTATGACATATCACCTCCTATGACCTATCACACTCTATGACCTATCACCCCCACCATCTCACCGACGCAAAGCGCGAGTACTTTCTATCGTATTCGTATACATAAACAGAGGCAGCATGAGGGCAGTATATAGGCAACTATCCCGTTCTTGATATTGGGACAACGTAATTTTCTTCTTTTTTTAAAAGATATATATTGAAATTAGGGAAAAGAAGTTGAGTGGAGAGACAGCCAAAGTAATATGGAGTGTTTAGAACTATGTTTAAACGAGTAACGTGGGAGTTGGTGGACAGATTAACAACAGGACTGGAAGGTGATATGTGAACGAGTACTCAACAAGGTTTATGTACGTTGATATCTGACATGGCAAAATACAAAGAGTGACTCGAGTTAATAAAAAAATTAGTTTTTACATAATATTACAATAAACTTTGCATAACTTCCAAATCCAGAAATCAATTATAAGAAAAGCAATTTTCGATTTTTATCATTTATAAAAATCAAGTTTCATTGCTAAATCCATAAACCATCTATAAGAATAATCGAAAACAGAATTCTCTCAAATGTTAACACGTTTTACAATTGATAAAATTTTGAAAATAAATGTATTTTAAATAATTTTTACACTTAACTTTTAGCTACCGTTTTTAGTTTATGCAAATGAGAAGAAAAATAAAAGTTTCGAAATAAAACAGTTGAAATTTCATTAGAAAAATGTCTGGATGGATGGTACATGTGCCTTTGTGTTTGTTTTTTGCGTTTAATGTTATTGCATTGGATCCTTCGCCGAATTAGACGGTTTCTTTGTTTCCTATGCCATGTGTATTAACCTGTTTATTCTTCTTTTCTTTATTCATATGTTTATCAAATATTCGACTCCCACAGAAGAATAAAATAATAGAAGGAAAAAACCTTTGTAATACAGTACGTCGTATTTATTAGAAAGACTTTAATACACTACTCTCATTCCATAAATTGCCTGGATGGGTTTAGAAACGTTATAAACCGTTTCCATTATAGCTAATTAAATTCTAAGTAAAGATGATAATGTATCATTCAATTCAATAGCATTAAACGAGACCTTACAAACTCCACTGTTAAAAGTTTAAGTTATCCTACATATAAATTATATCCCAAATAATTCTAATTGCGCATCAACTTTATAGGCAAATTATAAAGAATCTTAACCATTGATTTCAATCCAAATGTTAAGGATTCTCCAACTCCACCTCTAAAGTTGATTATAATTTTAAAGGATCTCTATCCTGTGTCTAATCCATATTAGTAAAATTTACCAATTAATTTTAAAAAATGAATGTGCCACACCAAAATAAAATTATCTACATCTATAATCTATCTCTATCTCTACTAAATTATAAAGCATTTGTTCCTTTCAAAAATTTTCAACTTTTCAACTTTTCAACAATGTACACCTACTAATGCATAATGTACGATACATCTATATATATCTCAACCACTCATTTTTCTCTCTCCTCCATAAATTATTGTATTCCTCTAATTCATTCAACATCTTTTATATCAAAAACCGTACATCGATAAACTATAAAAGTTATATGGGTGTTCTTAAAATTTCATGCTCTTTCATTAGAGATGTCATTCGATATACTTTTGACGGATTTTTAAATCTGAGGGCAGAGCCCGTACGGCTAAAGCATTTGACTATCACACTCTATGACATATCACCTTCTATGACCTATCACACTTTATGACCTATTACCCCCACCATCTCACCGCCGCAATGCGCGGGTATTTTGTCTCGTAATACATAAGAAAGCAAACCTTTTTTTTATTAAACTTTAAGCCTTTGATATGACTAAAACACTCTTACATAAAACCAAAAATCTTCACACATATATCATATTCCACCAGTACCCCTCTATAGAAACATACAATTTTTATTAACTACACTATCCTTTTACATCAACTACATTTATATTAAAAATCACACTATTAACGTCACCATTACCAGCCATCGCATTACGCGGATACCCTCTCGTAAACTCTTAAGTAGGACGGGGAAGTATGACAAATGATCAAGAAATTGCCCTTTAGTAACTTTTTAATGAGTAAATCTATCTATACGTATGATGAGTATATACAAGGTTGAATCAAACAAAAAAAAATTCTACTAAACTTTGTATTGTTCAACAATTGTGGTCACATCGCAAAATGTTTCAAAGCAAAACATTATAATAAGAGTTTATATGTTCTATAGGTTTATATAAATTAACAAAAACGTTACTTTAAAATGAATTGTGTCATATGTATATCAAAATTACCTTATAAAGCATTTATCTTTTCCAAATTTTTCAAAAAAGAACTTGATAAACCAAAACTATACCTTTCATTTATTCATTTATCTCTATCTAATATACCTATAATACCCTTAATTCAATTATTTACAATATACATCCTTTCACTATGAAAATAACTACACTATCACTTTTACATCAATTACTTAAGATTAATAACTACACCGCCACCACCAACCGTTACTGTCCGCGTCACGCGATCATTTGTTTAATGTATAAAAATAAAAATATATAGCAACTTGTTGATCGAGTTACACCAAATATTCATAAAAGGCTATAATTAAATATCATAATTAGTCTCATTCATTCACTCACACCCCCATATATGCCCATTTGTATAATACGACACAACTCTCCCTTTCTATCTTTCACATCCACATCCATCCATTTCATTGTTTTCGGTGCCCTTTTCGAATTCCAAATTTCTCTCCGTCCGGCCGATCACCATCAAATTCCGGCCTCAAATTTCTTACAAAAATGAACCCGACCGGTCCCGAAACCCGTCAACCCGAACACAATTCATCAGCCACCACATCATCAACATCAGAACAACAACCAAATGCATTACAATTATTACAAAACCAAACAAAAAAATTACAAGAAACCGAAAATATCATTTCAACTCTAACGGTCGAATTACCATCAACAACACGTCAAGAATTGGACGATGATGACGACGAACCAACGACGCCGAGATCTTTAGAAAGTAAAATTTCGATACCAACAACATGTCCACCGGCACCAAGAAAACCGAAAACCGTTTCAATGAGTCATCATAAAAGAAAAACGCCGAGTTTTAATCTAATTTCGGTCGATTTAATGGTGAAGATCAATGCAATGTTTGCTCATCATCCGGTTGAAGTCGTCGTCGTTCCTGATATTTTGGCGGGAGATCTTGATGCCGCCGGTGACCGGGTAAAGAAAGTCAAGAAAGCCGATGGCTTATAAATAAATATTATACTCCGTATTATTCAAATCTAACCGTATGTTATATCTTTCTATTTTTAGATAATTAATTGATTTTTTTGGTTTACTTTTCTTTTTACTTTTTAATTGTGAAAGAAATAATGTAAATTGTTTTAAGTGATTAACAAAGAAAATGAATTTCTTGATATATAGGTCAATTGCAAATAATATCATGTTTTATATTGTCATTGTGATTCTGTTTAATTTTTTCCCCCTGGTTTACAAGTAGATTAATTTTGTGTGTAGTGTGAATTACTTAATTAAATTGTGATTTTACATATTCATCTTTAAATTTTATATGTTACATATGTTTTTTATATAACATTTAACAAAAAGTATGATATTACACGTAAATTATTAAGGTTTTGCTGACATATAAATCAGTTATAAACCATTTCTATTAATTTGATAAAACATTTTACTAGCTATAGTTATATAATTTACTTAATTAGGTTAAATAATATGCATTTCTAGCTAACAATGTTATCTAGCATTTCTAGTTTACCAAATATTACCGATCGTGAGTTTTATAACCATAACTCGTAAAAGGATAGAAATATATTATTTGTGGCGGCAAACATTGTTAATATTATCTTTTGGTAACAAAATCTTTAGAGTTAATTACACTTTTCGTCCGTGTGGTTTGTACCAACTTTCACATACCATCCCTTAGTACGTGAAATTACACCTATCGTCCCTGAGTATGGAATTCTGTTAACAAGTTTGGTCCACGACCCAAACGTCCGTTAAATTGGTAGTCACATGACCTGCACGCCGAGGGTATAATCGTCTTTTCATAATCATGAGACCAAAAAGCTGCAATTAAATTTAAAACTTAAATTTCTATTCCAAAAAAGAAAAAAAACATTAAATCAATAATGTAATTAAATATTTTTCTTATATTCCTTTTCGTATCCTTTTCCCTGCACATAAAACAAGAAACCAAAACTCATCATCATTTTCTATCTAGTCTAAGCAGCCATAACAAGATGAACCCCAAAAAATATTATCCCCAAAATCACATATTTGAACATCACGAACTGTCGATCTACGAAGTCAACTGGGATATTGTGTTTTCGGTTGCCTTACTGTGGCAAAGGAATCCAACCGATCTATGTTTTCAATATGTATATATATATATGTGGTGTGTATATATGTGTGTGTCTCTGATCTATATCTATATCTTCACACTAACCAATGGAGTTGTAGATCTATACACACACATATTAGGTTTATAGATATATGTGTGTATATATAAAGAGAAAGAGAAAGTGAAGGCTGGTGTGGTTGCGGTGGTTATGGCAGGGGCTGCGGTGGTGGTGGTGGGTTTATGGTGTTGATGCCGCTGCTGGTGATGGCGAAGGTGTGACGGAGAAACCAATCCCGCTCACTCATCGGAGAAATCAATTCCGGCTAGATTCCGGTTAATCTAGCGCCACCTGGTTTGTTTTCTTTTGGTGGATTAGATGATGAATCTAATCAATCTAATGCATCTTTCGAACAATCGAAGCAAGTACCCCTCCGGTGAATTCGATGCCCAGCCACCACCAGGTAGTGTTGAAACAAAATCTGGGCATGAGGAAAGGATCTGTACAACTTGACCAAAATATAGATATAGATATGTGTTTGATATTTATGGTCCTTGTGTTTGACCAAAATATATGTGTTTGATGTATATGTTTTCAATTTGACCAAAATATAGATATAGATATGAGTTCGTATGCGTCGTCTGATATTTATGGTCCTTGTTTTTTGATTTTTTTTTTCTTTTTTTTTGAAAAAGATGAATAAGAAAGACTAATTAAAGGAAGAAGGAAAAGAAAGACTAATTAATCCAGGCAAGGGTTAATTACATTTTTGGTCCATGTGACAGGAAATGACCATTATACCCTCGGCGTGCAGGTCATGTGACCACCAATTTAACGGACGTTTGGGTCGTGGACCAAACTTGTTAACAGAATTCCATACTCAGGGACGATACGTGTAATTTCGCGTACTAAGGGATGGTATGTGAAAGTTGGTACAAACCACAGGGACGAAAAATGTAATTAACTCAAATCTTTATGATTAATATTATTAGTATTTTTTTTTGTAATTTTTATTATTATAACTCTTAAACTATAAATTATATGATTAATATCATAACATGTATTTATTTTTACTGTTATTGATAACTAATGCAAAAAAAAGGGGGGTTTTAAGTGAAAGCTGATTATTGATCAAATCAAAAGTGACCCAAATCATAAATTTTTATCTGGATGGGCAGTAATGTATGTTAACGACTTAACGTTACACAGCACCGTTGCTATACCTTGTTAATCTATTGCGCGTACAAAAATTAAGTAGCTTCCTGCCTTAATTATTTGTAACCGTTTTAAATTCATTTTTATTAAGAGTTGTTAATTTTATTTGTACATATTTCTAATTTATTTATTAACATCAAGGATTAAATTATGGGCCTTCATCAAGTGGGCTTGTTAACTTATTGTCTATCGTTTTAATTTTGTAGCCCAATTTGTTACTTCAGGTTTTATATCTTGTAAGTTATTTATCACATCTATTGCCATCAAGATCGTCCTTGAGCATTAGCTCAATGGTTGAAAGACCATCCCCCAATACAAGAGATCTTATGTTCAAGCCTTGGGGAGGACATAGGAAGTCCCTTTATGAGGGCTTGACTTGGGTATACCCAGTTCAAGTCTGAGAGAATCAGGGTTTACCCCTATTAATCGTTCCTTCAGACGGATTAGTAGGGTTTTCCCTCATCGGGTATTTGAAATAGGCATTTCTACTTCGAGGAAGCTCTCTAGCGCGGACCCGCTTAAGACAACGTATGCTAGACCTTCCGTTGTTGAATCGCGACACGAAATTTCAAGCGAAATTCACCTTTCAAAAAAAAAAAACAATTGCCATCAAGGATTAAATTCTGACCATACGTTGTTATGCTCAGTCTCAATACTAACAAACTAACTCAAATGTTAAAAAAAAGAAATTAAAATTGGGGAACCTTAAAAGACCTCATAAATAGCGTGAAAGGAATAGTGTAAATAAAGATTACTGATATATCGAATTGGCATGAATGTTGGGAATCCTAGATTTGCGGGACTCATCTTCATTATTGGAAGCAATTTTATATGTTCAAAAAAAAACTAAATAAATTAATTAACACTAACAATGGTTACGACGTCTGCTTACCAGCAATGTTCCCCTTTTTATATACATTCCTCGTTCGATGATCAGTACTTAAGAACAGATCCCATTAATAGGTTAAATCTGTGCAATGCAAGGCTTAATAATTATATACTGATAATTTGAATATATGACAGAATATATATAGGGTAATGATATATCATCATAAATCATTAAATATATAGCAAAATTGGATATGATGATAAATAAGAATGAGTAGATTCCTAGAGTTTAACCACTAAAGGAGAGTGGGTGAGCTTGCTTTCGAAAGTTTATAGTTTCTCTGCTAAAAATTATCCGCTTGTTTGTGTCAACAAGTTGTATTTTAAAGAGGATTATCATGAGGATTTATTAAAAGAATTTATCATTTTTCATATATAATATATCAAACTTGATTAAATTTATAATGATAAAAAATAGCAAAAGTTTAAAACCCACATCTTTGACAAAAATTTTAGAAAAAAAAGTAAAAAACTCTAATGAATTGAAACTTTAATGAATATACTTACCGTTAACCACAAAAAACAGAAAACAACATGTAACACCCCAAATTTTGTAGTATTATTATAAAACTAAAAGTAACATATATCAAATGAATAGATGAGGAGTTGTTTATAAAGACGTATTAATCAAATGTCGGGCCTATTGTTTTAAGTAATATTACCGAAGGGACTAAAAATGCAAGAAAACTAGAAAGTGGGGGCTAAAGTGAAAAATTGGAAATTAATTCATGTTATATAATAATACATATATAGATGTGATGATCTACATGATCATTTAAAAAGAAAATAAGAAAGTCGGCAGAAAGATGAACGAGAAGGCGAATTCGGCCAGAAGAAAAAGAGAAGAAGAAGAAGAGAAGGGAAAAGAGGGTTTCTGGCCAAACCAAATATGTCAAATCATTCCTAATCAATTATAGGCTTTGATTGTCATCTTTTTAAGGTGAAAGGATTTTGAGGATACAAGTGTATGCTGTAGCAGGACTACAGTGAGTATATAGGATTTAAACTGGCAGTTTGATCATATGAGGGCAGATGTGCGTAAGAAATCTCATATGATCAATATAGTTATATAATGCCGTATTTGTTTAGTTGTTTTAATTGTTGAAAATATGTGTTGAAATTGCTGGTATTAATTAATTTATGAATGATTGAGCCGTAACATTGAATTTTATGGAACTTGGTTATATATGTGTGATCGATTCCATGTAATGGTGCAGTTGGTACTAATATAGTAGTAGTTGATATGCAGTCTTGTTTAGTTATGTGATATAGTTTTTTTGTAAAGTTATGAAGATATATATAAGTTGCAGCAATGAGATTGTTATCATGGTAATTAGTATGGTAATAGTTAGTGGCAGAATTTGTTATCGATATATAATATTAAGTTGATAAAATGAGCAGCATCTCTATTGTGGTTGTAAGTTTTAGGTAATAATTAAGCAGTTTGAAGATTAATAGCCAGTATTTGCAGTTAACCATTGTTATTGGCCTTAGATAATGATCATGCCAAAGGCAGAATCTAGGCCGTTGATGTTGTATATTGAGGTATGATTATAGCGCTGAATCGACTTAATTGTGAGCTAGAACGCTAAGCAGGCTAGAATTGTGTTAGTCAAGTTGTTATATGTATCTAGATGTTTTGTTGTGTAAGTGTGTATGTTATGCAACTACACGTGCTTTAATTGTTATGTGATCGTAGAATTGTGTTAGTCAAGTTGTTATATGTATCTAGATGTTTTGTTGTGTAAGTGTGTATGTTATGTAATCACACATGCTTTAATCGTTATGTGATTGTCATGTGATTGTGTGATGTAAATTCAGATATATAAGGCTAATGTGCAGATTTTATGGATGTATGTGGATTGACATTGTAGAAGGGAACTATTAAAGAATAGCAGTTAATCCTTCTATGCAAATAGCTGTATTATTTATTTTCTATAGTTTGATACTATGACCCTATTTTAGCAGGCAGAGGCAGAGTTGATTATATGGAGGTTGGCTATATACGTGTAGTCTGGTCCATATAACTGAACAACTGGCAGATTATACTTGCAGACTATCATGCAGTTTATCTCACGCAGTATGATATACACGCAGTTTATATAATGCAGAAGATTCATATGTTTATCTTCTATATATTCACTAAGCGATGTGCTTATTTCTTTAATTATAATGTTGTAGGTGCTTATGGTTTTAGCATTAATGATGAGCAACTGAATAGGACGAGCACGAAGAAAGTCATAGCCATGGGTGAGCACTTGCTGAAGGTTTATGCAAGTGGTATCTTTAAATTACAGCCGAGTACATTATGCTTGTTACAATACTTGCCCATATTTTAGAACTAAATATGTAATTTGCTTTAAGTTGGCAATGTGGCCGTTAAACTGAGTCATGTCAAGTATTTTGGTTGTTTAAAAATAGGTTGTTTAGATAAAAAAATAGCAGGTATTGATTGTCGATATTACGATGAGGTCATGCTGAAATTTCTAACTTTTCCATTTTGTCGTTTTGAAATAAATTCGTATTCGGCTTGACGAATAGATATGTATTTACTGAATACATATTTATCTATAAAAAGTTAAATGAGGTTTTCTTTATATATAAAAAAAACGGGCGTAACAAGTGGTATCAGAGCTGTGGTTTAAGGGATTTATGTAACACCCCAAGCCAAGGCTCAGAATATCACGGAAATCATATAGCACAAGGTGGGATTAATGTAGAACATGAACTAAATGCAAATAAAGGATTCAGTGAATCCATACAATAAGATAAACAAGTACCAAAATACATAAGGAGCAAGTAACCAATGAAGTTAACAAAAGAACATCAAAAGATGGCTAACGGTCCTAAGTACAATGCAAAAGAAGGCAAATGGATCCTTGATCCATATAAGTCCAAATCCGGGTTCAACAGCAAGCAAACAATCAAACTTCACGTCCTGGATTAACCTGATTACCTGAAAAGTGTACTAAGCATAGTCAACACAAGGTTGGTGAGTTCGTAGTAATGGTCCACAAGGAACCATCGTCAATAATCACAATACAAGGATAGAGGCGTAATACAACTTACTTTGAGCCCCTATGTAACACAATAACATCCACAACAAGATTACACCAAGGTAAGTAGATGTGTAATAAATATGCACAAATGATGTAAAAATCAATACAAGTGCCAAATGCATAAATAAGCCAACATGCCTATCTTATGCGTGAACTCAAGTCACCTATGCAACGATACCCGCCTCTCATCGCAATGAACAAGGCTGTATCTCAAAATCATCGAGATATATATGTCTATATACTCGGAGTCTTGTCACCAACATCTCATAGATTAAGTGTATACATCTATACACTTGGATGTTTGAGTCCTCAACCGAGGGATTATGCAACTACGTATGCATGCTTACAATCAATCGTATATGCATCAATCTCAAATCGTCTGTCATAAACCAACAATCAATATTCGTCAATCATAAACCAATAATCACAATTCAAACTAACTATACGTACATACACTTAAGAGGATTATCCATTCTTCGAGTCCCAGATGCTATATAGGGTCACCCGCAGCCTTCCCACCACATCTAAAACCCATTGAAGGTATAACCGACTTCCATGTATGTACGTCTATCCTAATATTAATGAAATACTTAACAAAACATAAACCAAGTCAATCAAACGTGATAAACCGTCTCATCAATCCAACATTTAAACCAAACCAATCAATCAATCAACAACGTCCGTCAACCAAACAATCAATCACTCCGCAACTCAAATCAAACATCAAATCACACAATATATGTCATAATAAATGCATCATAACCAAATAAATCAATAAAACCATCAATCAGCCAAACAACAATCAAACACGTATGTGTACACTTTCCAGCCCGAATCTCAATCGAGTAGGGAGCTACGGAACTCACCTTGATCGGCAATGAGAAGTTAAGATTGAGATAAGATGAGATTAAAATCGTTCCACGAGCTCCACGTGTTCAAAACCTATAAATATATATCATATGCACATCATTACATTAGTCAGAAACCCTAATTAGGGTTACATAAGTGCTCTACATTTATAAGTGATTCCCGAGACCCGATTATATAGTTATATGGGCTGAATACTAGTTAAGAGTCATTTAAGATCGTTTAACAGTCGTCTAGTATTTCAAATGCCATTAATATATTAAACGTTCATGTTATTAACTTTATTCAAAACCCTAGTTAGGGTTTCACGGCGACTCGACAAGGTTATTAAAGAGGTCGAGAAACAATTTATAAAAATTCATAGTCGTCTCGTGTTCATAAGCCATTAATATGCTTAACATATATATTAATATATATATACACTATATTTTCCTTTTTATGGTCTTATGGACTTTTAATTGAAAACCCTTACTTTAGATACCCCTTACGACCCGAATAGGACACGAATGAAGCTGAGAAATGACCCGGAAGAGAGCTCAACTCAAACCTAGGAGAGTGGAAGTGAAGCTGGGTCAAAACAGGAAACAACAAAAAGGGGGGCAGCGTAAATTACGCTGCTGTGCAGCGTAGGGTACGGTGGTGGTTTGTGGCTGGGCGTAAGGTACGGTGGATGGCGGCGTAAAGGGCGGCAGCTAGGAATGAACGGGCGTAAGGTACGGCAGTTCCACCGTAGCTTACGGTGGCCTGCATTCGATGGTTTTTAGGCGTAACATGCAGCGTAAACAGAAACAATATTGGCGTAAGAACAATTCTGGGCGTAACCTACGGTCACTAGGGGCGTAACCTACGGTCTCACGAGAAACAACCAGCGTAAGCTACGCCTGGAAGGGGCGTAAGGTATGCCGGCTGCTGGGCAGCTCAATAACAGCAGCAACAGGAGTAGTTAGCTCGACCAAAACCCTAAAATTTCATAACCAAGAACCCTAATTCGACTCATGAAGTTATGGGGCTCGTTTTGCAGCAAGAATAGATGTTTACAAACATAATTACACTTAACCCACCACTTAAATCCATTCCAAAACACCAATTAATCCTCTAAAAATCATCTTGACCCATTTAAAGCTTATAAACCCAAAACTTCATATCAAAACCCTAAATTCGACCTGGAATAGGTTTGATTTAAGCTAGTAGCATGATTATAAAAGTAGAATGATAATCAATGGATAGGTTAAACTTACCAAAGTCTTCTCCAAAAGTCAAACCCAAATTTAAGCAAAATGGATGGGTTTTCCTTGCACTTGATGACCAAACTTGAGATATGATGCTAGAAAGATGAAGGAGATGATTATTCTAACATGATTGTACTTGAAACCTTTCCTTTGAATGTAAGAAAGAAAGAGAGAAAGAGAGAATTCCATTTGTGTTCTTGGGGAGAAATAGAGGGAGAGAAAGAATAAGGATGAAAGGGTAAGGTGGGGGGTTTTAAGGGTTGGGTAACTAGTTGGGTAAATGGGTCGTGGGTCTAATCCATGGGTCGACCCGACTATACTTATAGTTCACTTAGATCGTCGTCGTGTGTCGTCTATTATCGTATTGTCCATCTAGTAGTCAAGCGACCCATTACGCGTTTGCCCGTCGTTTAGTCTCGAAATGAATTAAATTATTTTATTAATTGATTTAACTAGTCGAATTTCACTCAAGCCAAAAGGTCAAAATCTAGGATGTTACAATTTAGATGATCCACAATAGGATTGTCTGGACTTAAACCAATAGAATATGCATGATTAGCAGTATATATATTACGTTGTTAACTTAGTTGTTGATTTTGAACTGCTATGATGCCCCTGCATGTCTATTTATTGATGATTAATTGCAGTTATATGATTAGTAGTGGTTCTAAGAAATTTGAGTATATGAGTCATCTAGACTTAGGTTGTTATGATATGCTTAGTTAGTTTAATTAAATGCCTCTAGCATGAGTTTAGTATAGGGCAATAGATGAATAAAATTTTGTAGGTTTGATGATGATTTGATGTCGTTATATTAGTAAATTGTTTAGTCCCTGAGGGTAGACTTTATATATGTACTGTAAAGTTAATGGTCAAATTGCGTATATATTAGCCGATTAGGTCTTTGTATGATGAGAACTCTTATAAATAAATGGTTACAGTTTTTATAAGAAGTTAATAAAAAAGCAGAAATGCAGTTGATCAGGGATGGATAGTCTGCACTATAATCACTGGTCGTCATTTTAAAAAGTGTATGAGTATAATGATGGTTGATTATATATGTAAATCGACGGTATAAGTGGCTATAGAGCACTAATTGCTTGTAACTAAAGTATTAATTTCATATAAAGCCTTTACCCGTTATATGTCGTGAATTAACTGAAATTGTTAGTTGTAAATTGCTGTTAGTTAGAACTATATAATGTTGTATAAATACTAAACTAGAAGGACATATATTTGGTTGATATGTTAATTAGAAGATTATATAACTATTAATTGATATGATGTGTGTTTACATTAACTTATTTGCTGATATATGTGTTATTAGGAATGAATGTGTTCGATAATTGATGAATATGTCGTAGATGAAATGGCCCGTTGTAAGCAGATGATGTAATAAGTTTTAGAAAAAGGGGTAGAAAAGTTGAATAATGGTAGGGAATGTTTGTACCATAAGCACGACGAGCTAGAGCTGTTTTTATTATATATAATATACCGATAACAAAAGTTAGTCAAATTAATAGTAGTAAGATAGAAAAGGACTACGAATAGACATATCATAATCAGGTGAGTACGTAAGACTAGCAGCAGTTAGCAGAACTCGTTAAAAATGAATAAATAGTTATATTTATATTAGTATTTGTTAAATATGCCGTAAATAGAAGAACTCTTATAAGTATGAGATGATAGAAAGAAAAGAAATAAATAAATGATGCTTGCAGAATGTGTTAAGTAATATAGGTACAATATATTGACGATGTTTCTTATTGAATAATTTACATCAGTGATAACTGGTAGCTGAGGAGAAAAACAAAAATCGATATAAGATATAGAATGGATGTATACTCATTATATGATTATGTAAGATTAGTAGCCGTTAGCAGGACTCGTGTTAGAGTCACTAAACAATGATTACGAGTGAAAGTTGTAGTTGACATAATAGTTGATTATATAGTAATAAGAATATCCCGATGCACCAAATGGTTGAATTTTGTGTATAAATCTATATGAAATAAAGTGTTGTAATATGCTATCTTCGAAAATTTGATATATCTTAATTTGAAGATACGAAGTGACGATGATGATGATTATATGGTATGTATAAAATATTGTAACTTCGTCTGATCAACGGGGTTATATGTATTACGCTACCTGGAGTCATTAGAGTCACCAAGTATTGCAGGGTGCTGAGTAGTGATAACATGAGAAAGTAAGTGTGCCTACTAAAATGCTAATAATTGTTATTACTACTAACAAGTGTAGTGTGCTAATATATAAGTTAATTACTTGTATGCAGATAAGCATACAATATGCAGATAAAATGTTAATAAAGAAGTGAATGCTTGGTGTAATATAGGTATCTTGTTATTGAGCATTATGAATTCATGATTATAGTAATTGGGTATCGCAAGAATAGTTATACCAAAAGGTTGATATTTAACCTTTCCTATTAATTAGGAAGTGATATATTAAAGCAAGCACGAATATGATTAGCAGATTATAATATAAGTTGTGAGTAGTAAATTAGAGCAAAGTATTCGAAATAGAGTACGGATGATGAATCCTAAACTAGGGGGAAGACAATTATCAGAAAGCAAAAGATAGGTCGAGTATTGCAAACTGAAACTGCTTAATTATTTAATTGTTTATATACTATAGATATGTATGTTATTATATTTGTTGATGTTTTAATGTGTTGCTATATAGTATTATTATAAAGCTGTTTAAACTAATTAGACAGATATTCTATATAGAATCTGCCGAACAAAGTGAATATGTTGATATGGATTCATATGAATGATAGAAGATTTTCCCCCCATTGAATTGCAAGCAATATATGATAGTAGGGTAATGCAGCCATAGTTGAATGCATATTAAAGAGGAATCCAACTAGCTGGTAGAGTTTAATGTAGATTTTGGCAGAAAGTTAATTCACCAACGGTGTGAAACCAATATTATTAGCATTATATTAGGCGGGAAGTGGTCGTTTGCTGTGAGATAGAGTCAAATTGGTTTGAATAACTGTAAAATAACAATTATTTATGTTAGCTAGCAACGATAAGTTGAATACCCCTTAAGAGAAATTCCCAAGAACATGCGGTTAATCAAAGTGGCGGATTGGTAATCACAAGATTTAGTTGATGATTTGTAAGATTTAAGTAACCAATTAGACAGTGTTAGAATGAAACCCTAACGGGTAACAAGGCAGACAAGGTCAAAAGTAGCCATTTGACTCCAGTATTTAATGCAGCCAATGATGTAACCCAAATTGTCGTGTGATGGTGGTTTTTATTTCTGCTTTTAAATTTATAAAATGTTGTACAAGTAATTATCCCAAAACACACACCTTACGGGCAGAGAACCCGATCGGATGTAGTATAGTTAAGTGATAAGTTATAGGATCGTTCGCAGGGACGCGTTGCTTTACCTAATCTAGTAATACGTGTAATTCTAGCGGTTGTAGGGTTGTCACGATTTCCTATTAAACTAATTAAAATACTGAAAAGTAAATAGAAGCCGCAACCGCTTATTCAGCGAGAGGCTTAGTCTGAAAATAGTTTGAAAAACAAATAACAGTAATTAAATTAAAATACTTGTTTGGCATCTCTGATCTCATGGTACGACCAAATATCATTCTACCTACTTGCTAGACTGTTGGAAACTTAATCACGGCTCAGATTCTCGTTAGATTCACTTTGCCTAAGTAACTAGTGCTATCGCTAGACTCACACTACTCTATAAACAAATTCTCTTTAGATTCATTGTTTAAGCATTAATGACTTAAAGTTTGTGTTACTAATTCATCTTTTAGTTACCCGGCTCTTAAGCCATGACCAGATGATGTGTCGTATTTTATACCCATTTCCCACGTGATTTTAGTACCAATTATTCATAATTTTTATAGTTTTATATCCAACTTTCGATGCTTTGAGGTAGTGTTGAGTGTTTTCAGGTTGGAGAACGTATACGGATGAATTGGTTGATTTCGACGATCCATGGAAGAAACGAGAGAAAGGTTCGGTTGGAATCAAGTGAAAGACAAAGAAAACGAAATCTGAAGCATGTAACACCCGTTAGGCTTGTAACGCCCGTTACGGTGCCTCTTCTGTAACGGGTGCGTAACAGCCGTGACAAAATCTGAAGGATGTAACGCCCGTTACATATGTAACGGCCGTTAGGCCTTGTTTTGACAATTAATGCTAATTAAAGCATTAGGGCTCCGTACTGTAGCGTCTAACGAGTAACGGCCGTTACACGCTACAGTACGGAGCCCTAATGCTTTAATTAGCATTAATTGTCAAAACAAGCCCTAACGGCCGTTACATCCTTCAGATTTTGTCACGGCTGTTACGCACCCGTTACAGAAGAGGCACCGTAACGGGCGTTACATGCTTCAGATTTCGTTTTCTATGTCTTTCACTTGATTCCAACCGAACCTTTCTCTCGTTTCTTCCATGGATTGTCGAAATCAACCAATTCATCCGTATAATCGTTCTCCAACCTGAAAACACTCAACACTACCTCAAAGCATCGAAAGTTGGATATAAAACTATAAAAATTACGAATAATTGGTACTTAAAATCACGTGGGAAATGGGTATAAAATACGACACATCACCAGATAATAATTCTCTCTGGTGACCACAGTGCTCATTTCTAAGTCACTGGATCGCGTCTGACATTGTTAAGCATCATGTTCTATTCATCCTAATTACTACGGTTCTGGATCCCTCGGTTACAAGTGAATCACCTTTTACATCTAGTTAAAGACTGACTAGTGTTTTCCATCCTTATGTATTAATCCTAGTGTATGATTATAGACCGATCATTATAATTAAATCAATACATGCAGATATAGAACCGATAATAACATGAAGAACTAGTAAAACATGGATCTACGATAAACAGTAAGACACACTCCAACAGATCTAACAAATAAAGTAAAATAGATAAACGTCTACATGATCACATCGATCCAAACAAGTATTCAGCCTACTAGCCTGACATTATTAAAGGAATAACAAAGTCTGAAAAGATGAAAGACATTGTTTACCAACTGAAAGTAAAATAAAAGAGTAGATCTAGCTTGAGGATGAAGATCGAAAAGTGTTAGAAGCTCCAAAACCTCATTGGAATCTGCAAAGTCGACCTATGGTTGAATATGGGCGGCTAGGGCTGTTGAATCGGCTCTCTCTTAGGATTTTGAGGGTTACTTCGACTTAAATAGAGCTGAAAGTCGGTTGCTGGTCTGGGCCACCCAGCGGCGCTGAACATGGGCCAGCGGCGCTGGACATGGGCCAGCGGCGCTGGCAGCTCCTGCTGCTTCTCGTATTGCTTCGTTCGGCTCCCGAATCACCTCCTTGTGTCTTGTAACTTCATAGGCCTTCATCTCGAGTCACTTGATGCCATTTACCCTCACTCGCATCTTCCGTGAACCTGCGTAAACATACGATTCATTAAGTACCGATAGTTCCGGAATATTAACTCATTTAAGACAGAAATGAAGCCTTTTGATAGGGGTTTTTATCACAAAATGGACGCTCATCATCGTGTTTAGTAAATCTGATGTTATGTATATTTTTATATATATGTTGATATCTAATTTATTAGATATATATATATATATATATATATATATATATATATATATATATATATATATATATATATATATATATATATATATATATATATATATATATATATATATATATATATATATATATATATATATATATATATATATATATATATATATATATATATATATATATATATATATATATATATATATATATATATATATATATATATATATATATATATATATATATATATATATATATATATATATATATATATATATATATATATATATATATATATATATATATATATATATATATATATATATATATATATATATATATATATATATATATATATATATATATATATATATATATAACTTCAAATATGTAATAAGAGGAAGATTTAAAATTCTATGAGATGATAAGTGATGTAGGATGAGACGGTAAGTTTATTAACTTTGTGTCAACTACTAACAATACCCTCGTATTTCTTTCTTTTTTGTACCCTTCATTTTCAGCTTACACCATCAATGATAAAGCTTTATATTGGTTGATTTATTTCATTTTATATTTATATATATGGGATAAGTATCCTGAAATGTAACAAACTTTGGACGAATGTCTATAGTGTGAAATAACTAAAGTTGTGTTCATTGTATGTAATCATCTTTAAATTATGTGTATTGTATGTAAGAATGCATACGTGGCAACCATATATAGCTGCCACTTGTTAGTTTTTGATTGGTCAGATACATTTTCTTACATACAATACACATAATTTAAAGATGATTACATACAATGAACACAACTTTAGTTATTTCACACTATAGACATTCGTCCAAAGTTTGTTACATTTCAAGATACTAATCCCTATATATATTTGCTTATCAGGTCACATGGGTTGGGTCATGGGTTGACGGGTTGTGGGCCAGGGTTGAAATTTCTGACCTGAAACTTTTAGTGGGTTGGGTTAGGGTCGGAGTTTTTCAACCCACCAACCCGAACCCGCCAACTCGAATCCGAACCCATTGACACCCTAGTTATATATGTGTGATCGATTCCATGTAATTGTGCAGTTGGTACTAATATAGTAGTAGTTGATATGCAGTCTTGTTTAGTTATGTGATATAGTTTTTTTGTAAAGTTATGAAGATATATATAAGTTGCAGCAATGAGATTGTTATCATGGTAATTAGTATGGTAATAGTTAGTGGCAGAATTTGTTATCGATATATAATATTAAGTTGATAAAATGAGCAGCATCTCTATTGTGGTTGTAAGTTTTAGGTAATAATTAAGCAGCTTGAAGATTAATAGCCAGTATTTGCAGTTAACCATTGTTATTGGCCTTAGATAATGATCATGCCAAAGGCAGAATCTAGGCCGTTGATGTTGTATATTGAGGTATGATTATAGCGCTGAATCGACTTAATTGTGAGCTAGAACGCTAAGTAGGCTAGAATTGTGTTAGTCAAGTTGTTATATGTATCTAGATGTTTTGTTGTGTAAGTGTGTATGTTATGCAACTACACGTGCTTTAATTGTTATGTGATCGTAGAATTGTGTTAGTCAAGTTGTTATATGTATCTAGATGTTTTGTTGTGTAAGTGTGTATGTTATGCAACTACACGTGCTTTAATTGTTATGTGATCGTAGAATTGTGTTAGTCAAGTTGTTATATGTATCTAGATGTTTTGTTGTGTAAGTGTGTATGTTATGTAATCACACATGCTTTAATCGTTATGTGATTGTCATGTGATTGTGTGATGTAAATTCAGATATATAAGGCTAATGTGCAGAATTTGTGGATGTATGTGGATTGACATTGTAGAAGGGAACTATTAAAGAATAGCAGTTAATCCTTCTATGCAAATAGCTGTATTATTTATTTTCTATAGTTTGATACTATGACCCTATTTTAGCAGGCAGAGGCAGAGTTGATTATATGGAGGTTGGCTATATACGTGTAGTCTGGTCCATATAACTGAACAACTGGCAGATTATACTTGCAGACTATCATGCAGTTTATCTCACGCAGTATGATATACACGCAGTTTATATAATGCAGAAGATTCATATGTTTATCTTCTATATATTCACTAAGCGATGTGCTTATTCCTTTAATTATAATGCTGTAGGTGCTTATGGTTTTAGCGTTAATGATGAGCAACTGAATAGGACGAGCACGAAGAAAGTCATAGCCATGGGTGAGCACTTGCTGAAGGTTTATGCAAGTGGTATCTTTAAATTACAGCCGAGTACATTATGCTTGTTACAATACTTGCCCATATTTTAGAACTAAATATGTAATTTGCTTTAAGTTGGCAATGTGGCCGTTAAACTGAGTCATGTCAAGTATTTTGGTTGTTTAAAAATAGGTTGTTTAGATAAAAAAATAGCAGGTATTGATTGTCGATATTACGATGAGGTCATGCTGAAATTTCTAACTTTTCCATTTTGTCGTTTTGAAATAAATTCGTATTCGGCTTGACGAATAGATATGTATTTACTGAATACATATTTATCTATAAAAAGGTTGTAAAACTCCCCCGAGTCGGCAGAGTACCCAAAATAAACTCCTGACTCCCCACCTCGCCGAGTCGAGTCCGAGTCACGAGTTCTCTTACCTCGATACGGACAAAATGATGATGAAGCATGAATCTATCAACTAATCTTACGTTTAATTTTCAAGTTTTGAATTATTATGTTACTGTTTTTAAACAATTATGTTAAAATTTGAAGTTTGGAAGATATTTTTAAAGTTCTATTACATATAATTTCAAAAATACTTATGTTTGTATATAAAATTCCAATCCGAGTTCTCCCCGAGTCGAGTCCGAGTCTCCAAAAACTCCTGACTCCCCCCCTCGCCGAGTCGAGTCCGAGTCACGAATTCTCCAACCTTGATAAAAAATTAAATGAGGTTTTCTTTATATATAAAAAAACGGGCGTAACACAACAATGATCGAATTCACGTAATTAATTAGTAATGTCCTACAAACGTTTTACAATTTAAAAACCAATTTGTAATTGGGATTTGCTAACTAGTGACGCTAGTGCACTAGTTAAGAAGCATTTAATGAACTCGATATTTCTATAAGGGATTTGCTAACTAGTGCCCGGGGCACTAGTTACGGTGTATTTAATGATGTCAAATTTTCCTTAAATATATAATCAAGTATTTATGATTCATATAAAAATGGTAATTATCATATTGAATTAATGAGCATTAAATATAATTTTTGATAATTTAGAAAATACGGACTTTATTAAATGCACCAAATCTAGTGCCCGGGGCACTAGTTTGCAAATCCCAAATTATATTTAATGTGTATTAATTCAACCTAATAAATTTTATTTTTAAATGAATAATTAATACATAGGGGCACTAGTTGACAAATCTCTTTGTAATTGTTGTCAAAATTAACAATAGATTAACTAAAAACCAGTTTTACAAGTATTTTTACCGTTTTTAATTAAGTTAAATGCAAAAATGATCCTTGTAATTTGTACTTTTTGCAACTTAAGTCTTTTATATAAAACTCATTCTGTTCAATCTTAAAACATTTCTTCCAAAAAAACAACTTTTCTAAAACCAAGTTATATCTGTATATGTAAACTCACAATCTATATGCAAATAAATAGAGAAAATGTCACAAATCGTCCCTGTGGTTTGCTCGATTCGCATTTTCATCCCTGTGCTTTTTTTTTATCATTAGGTGTCCCTGTACTTTTCATTTTCATTGCTAGTCGTCCCTGCCACTAACAACCGTTAGTTTTCATCCGTTAAACCCCTCATGTGCAATGCACATGAGGGCATTTTCGTCCAGTTTGTAACCATAGGGACTATTTGTGATAAAACATCTTTGAGGGACTATTTGTAATAAAAGACAAAAACTCATCATCTTCCTCCCTCTCTCACTCCCACCACCAGCCAAACTTCCGGCCATCATCCCCAACAACAATTAGGGTTTCATCTTTAATCACAACCACATAACCGTCGCCGCTGCTGCTGCTCCGCCACTCTACCGCCGCTGTTGTTGCTGTTTCGTTTTCCAGCCACCACTACACGACTCCATAACATCCGAGGAAAGTATGAAACGTAAGTATCGATCTTCTAAACAAACCCATTTCGTCCCTCTCTCTAAAAACCCTTATCTTTTTTTTTCCTTCTATTTCTCTCTCTCGCAGCCACGCACCACCGGACTACCATCACCTCACGACGGTTTAGAAAGAAGAAGAGACGTTCAAGCTTCAACACAGGTCGTTATAGATCTGACCATGCTCGATTATTATGTTTTTCTCTTCGGTTTCGGTAACCATAGTGGGGTGGTGGTTCTCGGTTTCCGGCGAACTTTTCCGGCGGTGGCAGGTGGTGGCCGGCCGGTCAGAAGTGGTGGTCGGAGTTGTGTGGGAGAAGGAATCCAAAGATTTTTTTTAATCCAATATTTTTATTACAAATAGTCCATGTGGTTACGAACTTGACGATTATACCCTCATGTGCATTGCACATGAGGGCATTTTCGTCCAGTTTGTAACCATAGGGACTATTTGTATAAAAGAGGGACTAAATAAAAACAAAAAAAAAAAAAAAAAAAAAAAAAAAAAAAAAAAAAAAAAAAAAAAAAAAAAAAAAAAAAAAAAAAAAAAAAAAAAAAAAAAAAAAAAAAAAAAAAAAAAAAAAAAAAAAAAAAAAAAAAAAAAAAAAAAAAAAAAAAAAAAAAAAAAAAAAAAAAAAAAAAAAAAAAAAAAAAAAAAAAAAAAAAAAAAAAAAAAAAAAAAAAAAAAAAAAAAAAAAAAAAAAAAAAAAAAAAAAAAAAAAAAAAAAAAAAAAAAAAAAAAAAAAAAAAAAAAAAAAAAAAAAAAAAAAAAAAAAAAAAAAAAAAAAAAAAAAAAAAAAAAAAAAAAAAAAAAAAAAAAAAAAAAAAAAAAAAAAAAAAAAAAAAAAAAAAAAAAAAAAAAAAAAAAAAAAAAAAAAAAAAAAAAAAAAAAAAAAAAAAAAAAAAAAAAAAAAAAAAAAAAAAAAAAAAAAAAAAAAAAAAAAAAAAAAAAAAAAAAAAAAAAAAAAAAAAAAAAAAAAAAAAAAAAAAAAAAAAAAAAAAAAAAAAAAAAAAAAAAAAAAAAAAAAAAAAAAAAAAAAAAAAAAAAAAAAAAAAAAAAAAAAAAAAAAAAAAAAAAAAAAAAAAAAAAAAAAAAAAAAAAAAAAAAAAAAAAAAAAAAAAAAAAAAAAAAAAAAAAAAAAAAAAAAAAAAAAAAAAAAAAAAAAAAAAAAAAAAAAAAAAAAAAAAAAAAAAAAAAAAAAAAAAAAAAAAAAAAAAAAAAAAAAAAAAAAAAAAAAAAAAAAAAAAAAAAAAAAAAAAAAAAAAAAAAAAAAAAAAAAAAAAAAAAAAAAAAAAAAAAAAAAAAAAAAAAAAAAAAAAAAAAAAAAAAAAAAAAAAAAAAAAAAAAAAAAAAAAAAAAAAAAAAAAAAAAAAAAAAAAAAAAAAAAAAAAAAAAAAAAAAAAAAAAAAAAAAAAAAAAAAAAAAAAAAAAAAAAAAAAAAAAAAAAAAAAAAAAAAAAAAAAAAAAAAAAAAAAAAAAAAAAAAAAAAAAAAAAAAAAAAAAAAAAAAAAAAAAAAAAAAAAAAAAAAAATGAAAAAAAAAAAAAAAAAAAAAAAAAAAAAAAAAAAAACTAAAAGGATATCAAAATTATAGGTTCGAAAGAAAATAAAAATAAAAATTATAGGTTAAGTTATATAGGTGAAGACATTTTTTTGATCTAAATATGCACTTATGTCCTGCTAGATAATACTCCTATAAATTATGTAATGATCGATTGAAACTGTGAGTCATATGAGATTTTTTTTTATAACGGGGAGGTTTAATTCTTGCCAAGTGTAAGTTTGGCCCATAATAATTCCTAGTAGTGTATGGAAACCTAGTTGGTTTTTCTCTCAGTTGGCAACTCAGTTAGAAGAGAGCAGAATTCAGTTTAGACAACGATTGCCGGATGTTAAAAATGTCTTATCCTGTATACGGTAAAATGTGCGTTAGCATTATGAATGACGTACGCCTGTCTAAAAGATAAAAGTAATTATTTGTTTAAACATAATTATAATAATTATTAAAGCAGTCTATTAATAACAGGATTAACTGTTTGTGTTAATTAATAAATAACTCTTTCAAAGCAGCCACCATTATAAAACCAGCTCAATAACTTAGCCTTTGATATCCTTATATGGTTTGCCAATTTCAATCTCCTCACAAGTCACAACTTTTATTGACCTTGCTATTATTATTATTAGTTTATTACTATTGAATAATATTTTAAATTTCATATATATAATGAGTATATTTTTATTTTTTATCGAACTAATTTCCCATTTTCATACCTTTCAAAAAGAATTTCCCATTTTCATCCAATTAGCCGTGAGGCCCATACACCTCTATATGCAAATTATGAAAACAAATCATAACGGGCCGGCCAAGTTGGGCCAGGCTTATAAATTATAAATTGACTATATATGAGATAACGAGACAAAAAGGTAAAATCAATGGTCGAATTCGGATACATCGATTCATAATTTTGGTTCTATACCCAGATTATCGGCTCTACGACCCTTCATATATTTCGCTACCTTCATATTGCTTCGACGAAAGCTTGTAACATCTTTTTATATAATAGTAAATACAAAATCCATCTAAATATAATTTATTTTTTTAGAACGACATTCTATCCTACCTATTATCCTAAATGTCTGGGTCTCAGGACTATCAAAAAACTTCCTATATCCATCCCAGCAAATATGGGAAGTATGATTCGAACACAGATGGAATACTCTTAAGGTAAAAAACCTTACGAATGTCCACCAATTTTTTTTCGTTTAGGAATTAAGCTAACCAACTTTACAAATTTCCTAATAGGCCATCAAAGTATAAATTCGATTTGAGTTTTATTAATTCTAACACAAAAAAAAAAACATGCAAAACTGTTTAACATTACAAAAGTGTCACCTTCCTACAAATTATAGAAATGTGGTTAATGTATCTATTAAATAAACCATGTATTAGAGAAGGAATTTCTTTAATTGGCACTTTAAGAATGGACATAATGGGTATTAAACATCTAAATTAAAATTTAACATTTTATTTTTTTTAAAAAGGGATACTTCAGTCTTTTACCAAATCTTGGATATAAACATTTATTTCATTTTAGAACTGAAGGGATATAACATAGGGAACCTTGGAAACCCACTGGGCTTTTTTTCTTGGATACCTTTCATGTCTTTTCCATCTATAATTCTTTGGTCATGAAATGGGCCATTCAACAAGAGAAGTCAAAAAGTAATTAAATTTCTACTGTATGTTCCAACAAGGAATCAAGGATGGTGCTTGGCTGCTTGCATAGTTGCATGTTACTGTGAAAACTTTCAATTCAAACAATAATTTATTTCAAGAACGAACGGCGTAACATTTAATTTTTAAGAAAAGGGTGAAATGACAAGTTTTGCATCTGAACGGTAATTTATTTTGGCTAATGTATATCGGTAAAATAAACTAACACGGTTTTAAATTTAATCAATTCAGGGTGCTTGCGTAGTTGCGAGTTACTATGAAAACTTGTTCTTCTCGAGAGAGAATTCATTTTGGGACGAATGGAGTGTTATATAGTTAAAACCAAAGGGCTGAACTACTACTTATGCATGTAAAAGGTAATCTACTCTGGCTAACGTATATATATTTTTAAAACATATAGTAACTCGGTCTTATATTCAACCAATTCATTTTTATGTCACTTTTTTATAATAGTAAATTCAACGACATTGCCTCTTCAAATGACTGTCTCTTCAAGTTAAAAAAAAAACGGTATTAATATATCTACTCAATGAAATAATCAACAAACTAACTAATTATAGTTATACTAACTAGTGGGTTATATAAAAGAAAAAACTTAATAGTGATATTTCATATCTATACTTCATCATTATAAAAAGAATAGCCTCTTATTTATGGAAATATTAAAATTTGTGTAATATTTACACATAACACCCTTTAAAATGTTTTTATCTACACTATTCACTTAACATTAATAATTAAATTACACTATCAATCATTTATCTTTCAAAATATCTCCATTAACTCTTTACATCAATTACTTTTACATCAATAACTTACACCACTCGACACCGGCTCCGCCACTAACAAGCGCCCCTACCACCACACCGTCGTCGCGACAACTACCGCCGCATTGTGCGAGTACCGTGCTAGTTTGGAGCAAATATATATTAGCTACTATCATTAATCATTAGATAGATCAAAATAAAGAAACACTTTAATTGTTATATATATATATATATAATGGCAATTTTAGTTTGTGTTTTTTAAGGGATACGTGTGTATTTCCGTATAAAATGTAAATGTAACACCCAATGTCGTCTTTCACGGGTTTTGGTCCCAATACGTTGACGGTATATGAGGGAGGTTGAGATATAGACAACCTTACCTCTATCTAGGTAGATGGATAGCTTCCAGGTTTTATCTAAAAAGAATAGAACCTCCGGCCTTTGCATATATATTCCCGTATATACGTGTTTTAATGTAATGAGTGTGTAATGAGACGTGAGAGGAAAATGTTTGAAGTTGAGTGTTTAGGCGGAGAAATATGATAGAGAACTAAATTTTTTAAATTATATATCTATATTGCTACCGGTTAATCAATTCAACTTTCAATAATGACTGTAAGATGTTAATCCTATCAAATCTTAGCCATGTAAATTACTCCATTTAAGGCGGTTTGTTTGTTAACATTTTATTAACCATGTGACATTATCTATAGGATAAGGTTAGCTTTTAAAATGTTGGAATCCGTTTAAACTTCTCCAATTTATTAACCATGGGTGATTGATAAGGTAAATTGATTAAGAGTCTTAGTTTAATTATCAGTGGTAAGACTCAACTATAATACGTAACTACACAAGTAAAAACGTATTTGATAGTCAAGTGTAACCCGAGCAACGCACGGGTATTGTTCTCGTTAGAATGGTGGGAAATAATTGCACTGATTTACTCTTTAAATTAAATTAGAAGTCTATACAACAACAACAACAACAAGGTACTCAATCCCGACATAAGTCGGGCTATGAGGGAGGTATGATGTAGACAGACCTTACCCCTACACAAAGGTAGGGAGGCTGCTTCCAGATCCACCGAGGTGGAAGGGACCTCCGGCCCGGGTGAAAAAAATAGGGTTAGATCCACCGGAGTGGAAGCCTTAACCGGATGGTGATAATCTCGATCTCGAACTCTCAATCTCTAGCTCGATCCCAATCTCCGGTGCACAAGTTCCGATCTCAGATCTGGAAAATGTGACCGTTAGAGAGGGAGAGGTAGAGAGAGAGGGCAGAGAGAGAAACACAAGAATTTTAAATATAGAAGTCTATAATACATCTTATTAGTTTTAAAGTCAATACAAGCTAACTACTTCAAATTATTTTAGAAGGTGAATGCAAAGATATTGTAGGGTAAAGGTATATATGTTATGATAAGCAGTGAGACCCTCTTTTTGACCCTCATTATTATTCTTTATATATATGTCTTTGCTTTTCAAAACCAAAAAAGAAAACCATGTGTTTTCAACATGAATCTCTTTGTCTTTTACCCTTTAAAGGCCATTAAAATCTAATAGTTTTTGAACCCACTAAACATCATATGACATGACCATTCTCATCTAAAATAAATTCAATCAGTCCTTCAATTCAGACTCTGAAAAAGCAAACAAATAATCAAGCCTAGTATAGTACAAAAACACAGGTGCATGGCTCATCAGGTATATTTGTCCATTAAAACCCATGTGGGTATTTCTGGTTATGCATATATATGGTTCAGTGGGGGTTTCTTGAATTGACTGATTTAACTGCAGGTTGAAGAAGGTGGATGGCCTTTAGGATTACAGCCTCTGAATATGAGATCTGTCTCATTCAGTACTTTTATTAGTGGCTCTCCTTCATCTCTCTCACATTCTTCTTCAGATTTGGACACTGAGGTATATATATATATATATATTTCTTATTGAAACTTGAAAGTTTCTGTTTTTTGGATTATTCTATCTATTTGATTACTCTTTTGCTATGAAACATACACTAATAATGTGAATACTGTCTATCTATCTGATAAATGTTAAAATACGTCTAAACTAAGTGTTCATAATAAAAATGAATGGTAAATTATTGATATGTAGAATCATTGTACTAGTAATTTGGAGGCTATTTTGTTCTTATTTAATTTTACAATGTTTTGGGAATCTAGCTTAAATAATGAGTAGAATTATAAAGTTTCTTAAGATAAGCGCGCCGTGTTGTCACCCGATGCTATCATATAGTATAAGGCCATCTCCAATGGTGTACTCAGTTTGCTTGAGCACACCGGCCACCTCAGCAATACATCAACAAACTGTTCCAACACATTGAACCAACAAATTGAACTCATTCTATCTCTAACCCAACACACTGAAACTCAATTTGCCCATTCCACGTCATCATTAATTTAATAATAACAAAATTAAGAAAACTAAAAAGAAGTACATGAAACAGTACACAAATTCTTGAGGAAAAAATTGTTGTGGCCCACTTTTTTGATTGCTTTCAATATGCCCATGTGCATTTTGGTTTAACGAACAAATTGATGTTTTAATGGTAACAAATTGACTTTCGGTTTGCTTATGCTTGAGCACCTTGTCATGCCATCTCCATTGGCGATGGCCTAACCGTATAGTATAGCTTTTCCACGATAAATAGTGTACTCTGCCAAGACATTGTTTTCAGAATTCTCCAGATGACAAATTACTAAATGGAACTGCATTCAAAGCTAGTGTCAGTCGATCCTGTCCCATGGTAACTGTTAACACTAAATCAAAGGAGTATCTTACAATTTTTGGTACCAATGGATCAGCATAATTTGGGAAGTTCTATCTTATATCACTTCACATCTCTAATACCAAAAATTATATCCTAGCTTATTAATAGTTACATTATTGTTATATCATATATATATATATGTCTTTTTCAAATAATAGCTTACATTATTGTTATATCATATATATATATTGTCTTTTTCAAATCCTCAACTAACTTTCTCAAATACAGGACGTCTAGAGTCTAGACCTTAATATATACGAGTATCTTCTTTACATATATATCTTCTTTATAACTATACCCAATTTTATGAGGTTTATGTTAGTTTATTTGCATATGTTATACTTTGTAAGTCTGGTATTTTAGCTTATTAATAGTTACATTATTGTTATATCATATATATATATTGTCTTTTTCAAATCCTCAACTAACTTTCTCAAATACAGGACGTCTAGAGTCTAGACCTTAATATATACGAGTATCTTCTTTACATATATATCTTCTTTATAACTATACCCAATTTTATGAGGTTTATGTTAGTTTATTTGCATATGTTATATTGTTATATCATATATATATATTGTCTTTTTCAAATCCTCAACTAACTTTCTCAAATACAGGACGTCTAGAGTCTAGACCTTAATATATACGAGTATCTTCTTTACATATATATCTTCTTTATAACTATACCCAATTTTATGAGGTTTATGTTAGTTTATTTGCATATGTTATACTTTGTAAGTCTGGTATTTTGTGTACTCATAAGTTTATCATGACTTGTAATTGCAAAATAAGTTCATAAGTCAAAAAATAACTCGCTTATCAAAACATTCGTCAAAATAAATTTGATAATAAGTTAAATCAAACAGTTTTGTCAAATACAGTAATTTTAACTTTTAAGCTGTATGTAAGGCTTCAAATGTACTGATATTGAATATGAAATTTAGCATTACAATATTATCCAAGTTAAAATTAGTACTGTATTAGTACAAGAACGTAGCTCCTCAAAATAATCACCGTTATTCTGAAAATGGCTGAGGCGTTGTTTTTAATTTACATGGATACCCCTTTTCTGTACTATAAAGACTGCTAGGAGTCAGTGATATGTTTCAGCATCTTGGTAGCACTCCTAGGTTAATTTGTAAAATCAATTATTGATTCTCTTTTTCGGTAGTGGAAAATGATCGATATTCGTTTAAGCACATGTATACATTTTATACAATAGTGTACTAGTTATAAACCGATGGTTATCTATACTACGACACATTTCAAAATTTTAATAGGTATCTATACTATGACACATTTCAGAATTTTAATACTGTCATGTTATGTCACATTAGTATTTCTTAAACCATCAATATTTTTTTCTTGTTAACTTACATCCCCAATCTTATAAATCTTCCGAGCCTTCAAAGTTATAACCGTAGGTTCCACTAAACCTTGAAAAGTCACTCAACTTGTCACTGAAACCTTTTATGGGGCTCCAACAAAAAAAAGTTCTATTTGAGGGTATGAAAACGGCTAAAACTACTATAGTAGGACCGTGACCACTTTTTTGCTGACGTGTACAGTAGCTAGCCGGTTTTATCCTTATTTTTAAGGGCTAATTACTTGAAAAGTCCTCAACTTGTCACTGAAACCTTTTCTGGGGCTCCAACAAAAAAAAGTTCAATTTAGCCACTTCTTTATATTCCCTTGTATCATATTAGCATCTAGCCACTTCCATTTCAAAACCACCGCTACCGACGTCGGAAACTTCATTGGATACGAAGTTACTAAAATCTGAACAATGGTTTCACTGGATCGGCAAAACCCATCTACCAATTTCACAAACACACACAACTATCAAAAAATACCACTACACACCTTCGATTTCCCTGCCATCCCAATTGTCCCTTGTTCCGCCTCTTCGAGAGCGACCACCGGTAGCTTCGCTACCCTTTGATTCCAGATCTAATTTTGGCTTCCTCACATGTCACAACTGATTAGGTTTCTCGTGAAAAACTTTTTTGGGTGAAAAACAAATAAGATTGATTAACTTAAAAGTTTCAGATTTGGGTATTAAGGTTCGTTGTCGGAATAGTAGCGGTGTTTATGGTGGCGGCTATGGAGACTTCACGGTGGTGTTAAGTAAAAATTTCACATCTTTAACTTGGGTTGTTTAATAAAAGTTGAACATGAGAATGGTCAGATGGGGACAAAGATACAATCAGGACTATTCAAATTGTTTCATGAGTTTTGTGGGTGGATCTTTGTGGTGGTGGTATTGGGGTGGTCGGAAAAATTGTATGTTGTTTTTGATTTTCCGGTGGGTGGCCAGAAATATATATATTATATTTGGTGTTTTGTATAGAGATATGACTTGGAATTTCCATATAATCCATAAATGAAATAAAATAAAAGAGAAATTACATTCAAAAATTTTTTGACCGGCTACTTACACGAGACCCAACAAAAGTAGTTTTAGCCGTTTTCATACCCTCAAATAGAACTTTTTTTTGTTGGAGCCCCAGAAAAGATTTCAGTGACAAGTTATGGGACTTTCCAAGTAATTAGCCCTATTTTTAACTGGCTACTTGTACGGAACCCCATAAAAGAGATTTTAGCCGTTTTTCTTCCCCCGAATAGAACTTTTTTTTGTTCGAGCCCCAGAAAAGGTTTCAGTGACAAGTTGAAGGACTTTCCAAGTAATTAGCCCAAAAATAAAAAATTAAAAAAATACTAGGTTCCACTAGAAATTAATATTAATTCATACTCTCGTTCTTGCTTTTTATTTAATTTTGATTTTGATAGGCCTGATATAGTGCTAGGTTTCACAAATTTTCTCTCCTTGGTTCTTACGCATGAACTTGGTCTCTAGAGACTTTCAAAAACTTGATAAAACAATAATATAAAATAGTTCATAAAGTTGAGTACACATAATGTAGGAAATATACCGAAAACGAACAAAACAGGATATGTGAATTCAATCTTTGAAGGCGTGTAACACTTTCAGATTGAATCAATTCGGTGGTTCACCCCAAAATATTCAATCGGATACAATTAGAGATTCGAGAAGTTTCTGTATGTTTGTGTTTGAGAGCGTTTTGTGAACCAGAAAGAATTCTTAAATGAATTCGTGAGGAAACTTTGCAAGATTGGACCCCAGCCAGGGGCTTTGCCCCTTGGACCCCGCTCCGGACCCCCGTTTCTTAGGGTTTCGCCCCTAAAATCATAATAAATTCATATAAGCGTGCACTCCGCACCGCCATACTTATATGATGTATGATTATGACTAAAATGACAAATTAATCCAATTACATTAAAATATCCAACACATAACTGACATAAGCTTGAAAATCTTCGATGGACATACATTAAAATGCTCCTAGTTTGAATTTGGATAAAGGTGGAATAGTTGATTAAAGGGAAGGAAAAGAACCGCATACCGTTGTTTTTAATGGGTTTTGAGCCTTAATACTTCGACGGTGTATAATGAGGTTAAAATGTAGACAGACCTTACCCTCTGCCTAAATAGATAAATTGTTTCTAAGTTTTATCTAAATGGTAAAAAAGAACCCTCAATGTGGCCTTTGTATGAAATGAGGATTAGATCTCTCTCAGAGTATTTATCATTAATTCAAATCACACTTCTTAAAGATCGAATAACTAATTAATACTCTTATATAATTGTAATTGTCTTTTAATTCGTTTGGCTTATTTGGGCATGTCTTCTTTTGATGCAAGAAGACTAAAAGTAGTAACCAAATACTTTTTCACCTTGGATACAGTGATTTACGACATTTTAATCTTATAATATTGAAATACTTTTTCTTAATTGCGCTTATTAAGGGAACGCTTTTGAAAAGTATTAATAGCATTTGGTCATTTGGTGTACCTGCAAGATGGTGTGAGGTCGTTGATGTGACCTTGTTGGCCCAAACGGTAATACCACCCCGTCCTATTTCGGTCCCTCAAAAATGAATTTCTTGACCCTTCACCCCAATTGCCTTCCGCTTCCGTCTTTCTTTTTCTTTTCTGTTTTTTAATTAAAAAAAAGAACGATCAAGATCAAGTAAAATGTGAAAAAAAGATGGATGTACGTGTTCAAAGATAAACATTTCTTTGGGTGAACGATGGAAAACGATCAGAAATGATATTGATATATATGACCAAATGATAAAAAAAAAATAGGCGTAAATTTAACCATGCTCAAATGACTATTTTAAGAAGAAAAAAATTATATAAATGGTAGGGATTTGAAGGATTCACTAAAAAAAAAAAAAAAAAAGAAGAAGAAAAAAGTCTAAGCTATGAAATATACGGTTTGGGGTCACAAAATTTAATTTTACATAGTGCCATACAGCCATAGTGTGAGACACAAGACTCAATGCTCGAAAATAAAGAACATATATAAACTAATGATAAACTTGGGGTTTTAGCAATTCTAATGATGTTAATGTATTATTGCAGTCCACGGGATCTTTCTTTCACGATAGGAGCATCACTCTAGGAAACCTCTTGGGTGTGTCAAGCATTGTAGAGCTCTCGAGAAGAAGACGCAAATCGGTATCAGAATCAGTATCATTAGGAACCAACACAAAATCAAACACGAAATTTAAACCTTGGTGTTTTGGTCTTTGTTTATGCCAAAGGGACAATGATGATGATATGGTTAACACTTCCAATAACAATATTATACCTCTTGGCCATTTTCTTGAAGTTGAAAGAAGGGCGGCTCAAGATATAAATCGATAAGGTCAACATAGTCCACTTATTTATGGACCGGATGAGCTCGCATTGGCTCAACCTTTCGGGGAGTCATTAAACTCGTTATTCGCGGATGGGCAAATTGTGCCTCCAACTATGTCAAGTCAGTGGCCTAATTCGGATACTAATTATGGGAGAAGAGATGGAAGAGGGTTCATAACTCCATGTTTTTGAAGTTTTTTACGTTTCTTATATTCCTAAAATACTCAAATTTCAAGTTACTTTTCATGTTTTTTGTTTGTTTGTTTTTTTTTTTTTTTTGTTAAGATATGGTGAGCATCCAAAGTTTTGTTCTCTTGTTTGGGATTTCGTTGCAATTTTTTTTCTTCTTGAAAGTGCTTGTTAATTAAATCAAAGTTATACATGATTATATTTTTTGTTGTTTTAGTCCTAATTACAATGAATATGTAGAATACCAAAGTCATCTCAATAAGTCCATATGGATTAGTTGGATTTGAATAAATCCAAACCTTTCAATAATTTAGTGCTAATTAAACTATGATCGATCATGCCGACTACTTAATTCAATATGTCAATCTTATTTTCTGCTGCTTTTTTTTAAAAAAATTTATACGGACTATTTTTTTTCCTAACAAACTGCTGAGTATATAAGAGTATTTTCTTTACATTTGGCCGTTTTTGAAAAGGTTAGCTAATCAGTAATCACACTTGTTATAAACATACTAGCATGGTGCCTGCACAATGCGACGGCGATTGCGGTAATGCAGTGGTGACGGGTGGCGGCGGCGACCGATGGTGGTGACAATGAGTAGTGTAGTCTATTGATTTAAATGTAATTAATATAATGGTTAGTGTAATTATTTTAAGAGTCGAGAGACTGGTGGTGTAATTTATTTTATTAAGGGTATTTTAGATATATTAGTGGAGATAATTAAATTAGTGAATAAAGAAGATGATGCTTTAAAAAAAGGGGGAAAAGTGTTTCTATCATATTGTATAGAGTAACTTTCAATATTTTTTATTTAACTTTCAATATTTTTAAAAATAAAAAGGTGTTTAATAAAAATTTTATTTGCCGTTTAAAAAAAAAATCTATGTTATGCATTAAATGAACCGTCTTTCTAGATATAACGATTAATTGATATATATATGACGTTTTTTACATGTTAACCAAGTCTTTGAGGCTATGATTAACAATATTCTCAAAAGTATAACTATAGTAAATAGACTGTGACTAGTCGGTTTTGTTCAAGAAAAATTTTTGTGACACCTAAAACTCGGTTAATTTGGTTGTTATTAAAATAATCAGATGTTGATTATACATATAACAATAATATTACCTAACTTCTTAATTGACTAATTCATTTATGACTCAAGCTCATTTAGCCATAACGCAAACCTGATACATTTTTGTCTAGGATTTACCACCCTGAAGGCCTGAACCATGAAACTTTAAACTGCGTGTAGCAAAACCGATCACAAACTAATGGTTGTTTTTGTTATTATGTAAATTCAACCAAGTGAACACTTTTAGATAATTTACATTTAAATGAGTAGATGTATTATTTTTATTCTATTTGGAATGGTAAAAGAGTAGACATTATTAAAAGAGAAGAAGTATACCACTTTAACTAAAAGTAGACAAAGTAGATTTCAATCAATTTGTCGTCAATCAATTACATACCTTTCAAATAGCGTACTAGCAAAACAAGCAATCATTTTGATGTTTGATCATAAAGTTTTGTAATCAAAAAATTAATAATATTCAAAAATGGTCAAGATACATTAACTAACTACACTTGATTAAACTTGATCACTTCCAACGTTTAATCTAACTGGCTCGTCGAGATTAATTTTCGGTCGAGTTGTAAAATTATATTACTGATCGTAAAAATTCAATACTAGT
>CM067170.1:61325179-61327679 GCA_034093135.1 Erigeron breviscapus | reverse complement strand
TTCTCGCCCTGGACTTCTATCATTTCACCACTAGGTAAGGGAATTCTAACGATTTTTGCACTACATAAATTCGTCGCGTCAACCAAAGACATCCAGTCCATACCAACAATAACGTCAAAACTTCTATTTCAAAAAGTACTAAGTCAATAAGGGAATTATAATTATTAAAGTCTAATGTACACGAACGAACGACCTGGTCTAGTCTGACTAGCCCACCGTTAGCCATTTCTACGTCGTAACATATATATAGATAAGACTCGGTCTAGCACTCAATAAAGGAATGAAACTAGTCGCGACAAAACTATAATCAGCCCTCGAGACAAAAGAACAATAGCACAAAGACCATTCAGAAGAAATGTTCATGTAGCACATTCGAATCGTTATGAGTCTCTGTTGCATTTAGTACATAAGCACGACCTCTAGCAGCTTGAACTTGGTCGCCTCTATTCTAACGGGTCCAACAATTTGTAACTAGTTAGGATGAACCGGAACTTGAACCTATTGTCCAACCCTCTGGGGACATGTGTTCCGATAGTGATCAGTGGCCTCACATTTATAACATGCCCCCGAACTCCGGGTAGTCTCTTCTGATTCAATGGTACAACATTCAACGGTACCCTCTGAGTCCTTGGTCCTTACAGTAATTTTCCAAATACCCAGTCTTATTGCAGTTGAAGCATGTCATGCAATTTGATTCGCCGCATGATGAAGATTGCACTTTGTACACTTAGGGAGAGGACCCACATATTCCTTTTTGCCGACATCAGTTACTGCAAATGCTTTGCCTCTGTTCTGCCTTTTCCCATCAGATCGCTAAACCTTCTTACTACTACTTGTCCCACTAATTTCCTTCCTCTTTGTCTCAACAACAGTACGAGTCCCACACTGAACTAACTCACCAGTCATAGCCTCAGATCTCGATATAGCCTCTTCCAGAGTAAGTGGATGAACACCAGCCATAGTCGACCTAACCTGAGGGATCAACCCACAAAGATACTTCTCGGTTTCTTTGCTCTCGGGGGTAACCAGATGTGGAACAAGCCTTGATAACTCATTGAAACGGGTGGTATAACCAGCATGGTCAGCACCAACCATCTTATGCTCCAAGAATTCCCGTTCCAATTTTTCCAGCTCAGTTGCTATACAGAACTTCTCATCATCAACTCCTTAAAATTATACCAAGACATCGCCTCAGCCACTACTCTAGCTCTGACTCGACACTGACCGTCCCACCAAGACAACGCATCCAAGGAAAGGAAATTTGCCACATAACTGACCCTTTGCTCAGGAGTACATTCACTAATACCAATCACAGCTTCCATCTTTTCTAACCACTGAATAAACTTGGCTGCTCCACCTCTGCCGTCATACTGTTGTACACCACAATTCTTGAAGTTTTTGCAAGTACATGTTCCGACACCACTTCTAGGCCCTCTTGGTACAGTTCCATTACGAATTCTCTCATCAACGTCTTCATAGTATTCACCAGTCTCCTTATCCTCTGCATCCTCATGCTGAGCATCCACAGCTTCATTATAAGTCGACCCTTCATTCGTCGCATTTTGTGCCAGGATAGCATTGTCGACTTGAATAATCACGGCGGTCGTCTCCGTTCGTAGTAGCTCTCGTCTCACTACTTTTCCCACACACGTTAGTATATCTCTTAAACATTAGTCGCGAAGAAACACTCGTCACATGTTGCGCTCAGTAAGCCCTCTCGTCTTATAGTCTAAGGAATGCTATCAAGAACTTAAACTAGTCATGCAGTCCATATCAATGCAATACTAATACATATATATATATACTAATAATATATAACCCTAAATCACAGTTAAAATGTGGTCTGAATCTAACACCTACATCCGATGCACTAGTGGTGTATGTATACAGGTGATACCAACGGCTTTCCCTCCACACCCCTAGTACATCTAATGCAAGGTCGGATCACGGTACTGGTATGCTCTCTTGGTATTGGCAGGGTATGTATACAGGGTGTACCAGCGGCTAACCCTCCACCCAACCAACACCCATTAAGCAGCCCAGGGTTGCTACCACACTATAACTCCCAGTGCAATCCATGAGGTCAAAAACTGTCGTAAAACAGGAGATAATCGCAGAACGTTGATCAGGCGTTTCCTTGCTATCGTCCTGCAATACTAGTTAGTGCCATCACTTCATCTTTGCCCTAATACACATAAATAATTACAATAGCACCAAAAACACAGTCACCAAATGACAGCCACAGTCAAAATAAACACAGGGATAATGAATCTCAAAAGAACATGAACTCAAAGTATAAGTGACGTTAGCACGTCTAGAATGCATCTATGCTTCCTATCGTAAATGCTATACGGGGTTCTTAGGTTATAGTCTAGGATTTTCCACCTAATTCTCTACAACCACGTCTCTGATACCATTCTGTAACACCCCACCGTTAGCGGAAACATAAAGTGTCATGAAAAGTACAGCACGACATGAAATTACATAGATACTGCTAAAT
>CM067170.1:61295179-61317679 GCA_034093135.1 Erigeron breviscapus | reverse complement strand
TCCCTATGTCTAGTAAATATTCGATGGACGTATTTACTCTTAAAGACGTATTATAGGGTTTCCCATTAGTTGATTGGACTTAAGAGGACTAATGAGGCACGAATTAAACACCAGAGGGACTAAATGTGAAAATACGCTCCTTATATAAATAGAGAGTAATTAACCTAATTTTAGGTGTATCAACACACATAATCACAGCCTCCCTCATATCTAATTTCGTTCTCCTTCCTCTGTTGAATTCATCAAAACCGAATTCATCATTCCATCCTAATTCAATCATCTTATTTTGGGAACCCGAATCAATGGCATCAATGTTTAATGCCCTCACAGGTTCCTCAGGATCAACCGGTACGTTATTAAATGGATCGAATCATGTTTAAATCCAACAATTGGTATCAGAGCGTGGTTAAATCGATTCCCCATTGATTTGATCCGTTTTCGTACCCTAAATCGCGAACTAAAAAAAATGCAGAAGCTTAAGTTCGTATGCTTCTTACGAACTTAAAGTTCGTTTGAACTCTAAATTCGTTTGAACTCTAAATTCGTTTGAACTCTAAATTCGTTTGAACTCTAAATTCGTTTGAACTCTAAATTCGTTTGAACTCTAAATTCGTTTGAACTCTAAATTCGTTTGAACTCTAAATTCGTTTGAACTCTAAATTCGTTTGAACTCTAAATTCGTTTGAACTCTAAATTCGTTTGAACTCTAAGTTCGTAAGCTATCTTCGTTGCTTATGTTCGTAAGCTATCTTCGTTGCTTATGTTCGTAAGCTATCTTCGTTGCCTATTTTCGTAAGCTATCTTCGTTGCTTATGTTCGTAAGCTATCTTCGTTGCCTATTTTCGTAAGCTATCTTCGTTGCCTATTTTCGTAAGCTATCTTCGTTGCTTATGTTCGTAAGCTATCTTCGTTGCTTATGTTCGTAAGCTATCTTCGTTGCTTATGTTCGTAAGCTATCTTCGTTGCTTATGTTCGTAAGCTATCTTCGTTGCCTATTTTCGTAAGCTATCTTCGTTGCCTATTTTCGTAAGCTATCTTCGTTGCTTATGTTCGTAAGCTATCTTCGTTGCCTATTTTCGTAAGCTATCTTCGTTGCCTATTTTCGTAAGCTATCTTCGTTGCTTATGTTCGTAAGCTATCTTCGTTGCCTATTTTCGTAAGCTATCTTCGTTGCTTATGTTCGTAAGCTATCTTCGTTGCTTATGTTCGTAAGCTATCTTCGTTGCTTATGTTCGTAAGCTATCTTCGTTGCTTATGTTCGTAAGCTATCTTCGTTGCCTATTTTCGTAAGCTATCTTCGTTGCCTATTTTCGTAAGCTATCTTCGTTGCTTATGTTCGTAAGCTATCTTCGTTGCCTATTTTCGTAAGCTATCTTCGTTGCCTATTTTCGTAAGCTATCTTCGTTGCTTATGTTCGTAAGCTATCTTCGTTGCCTATTTTCGTAAGCTATCTTCGTTGCTTATGTTCGTAAGCTATCTTCGTTGCCTATTTTCGTAAGCTATCTTCGTTGCCTATTTTCGTAAGCTATCTTCGTTGCTTATGTTCGTAAGCTATCTTCGTTGCTTATGTTCGTAAGCTATCTTCGTTGCTTATGTTCGTAAGCTATCTTCGTTGCTTATGTTCGTAAGCTATCTTCGTTGCTTATGTTCGTAAGCTATCTTCGTTGCCTATTTTCGTAAGCTATCTTCGTTGCCTATTTTCGTAAGCTATCTTCGTTGCTTATGTTCGTAAGCTATCTTCGTTGCCTATTTTCGTAAGCTATCTTCGTTGCTTATGTTCGTAAGCTATCTTCGTAAGTTACTTACGAAGATAGTTAACTACTTACGAAGTTACTTTTATTACGAAGTTAATTACTACTTACGAAGTTAATTACTACTTACGAAGTTAATTACTACTTACGAAGTTAATCCTTATTACGAACTTAACTATCTTCGTACCGTGCTTATTTTTCATGGATTACTGATTAACTTAGTTGATTATCAAGTTCGTGCTTATGTTTTACCTTAAAGTTTAAATGGAAAAAAAAAGACCCTTATTTTCGGAAAATAATTTTTTCTGAGGCATTTTTACCACAGCACTCGACCCCAGCCAGGGGCTCTGCCCCTTGGACCCCGCCAGGGGCTGCCGCCCCTTGGACCCCGCTTTCCAGGGGCGCTGCCCCCGGACCCCCGTAATGTGTGGGGGCTTCGCACTAATGTACATGGTTTCATCATTTGCGCCCAAAGGTCAAATGTGATTCTCATGTTGCGCTCTTTTCTCTTTTTGCATAATTAACACTTAGCATATTAATTCTGCCCAAAGGTGATTTAATATGTTTTGTGTAGCAAAGGGATTCTTTTCATGCCTAATATACACGATTCTTAATTTTGTGCCCAAAGATCAAAAGATAAGCGTTGTGTTGCATGACCCTAATGCTCATGTGTACTTAGATATTAGTTATTTCTGCCCAAAGGTGATGTAACATCTAAGTAGAGCCTTACTTTAGCTTATTGTTTTGGTGTTTACAATAGGCTTACTTATCACTAGCTTCATTACTATAATGGTCATAGTCTTATTACTCTAAGGAACAGTACTAATAGGCCTACTTATTTTAGTCATTACTTTAGTTCCATTACTCTAGAGAGATTACTTAGGCTGCCTTATATAACTTATCATCTCTCTATTACTATTGAGCCTACTTATTCTAGGCATTACTTTAGGAGAGATTACCTTGTCTGCATAACACGGCTGATAATGTCACTATTACTATTGGGCCTACTTATTTTAGGCATTACTATAATAATCTTCTATCGCTTATGCCCTAAATGTACATCCTTCTTATTTCCACAGTAGTACCTAACCTTGGCCTTATGACGCTCAATGGTACGAACTATGCTTCATGGAAAAGTCACTTAGATCTGACTTTGGGAATGTATGACCTTGACTGCGCTATTCGTCATGATGAACCCGCTGCCCTTACTGCTGAATCCACTGCTGATCAGAAGGCGAACTTTGAAAAGTGGGAGAAGTCGAATCGCCTGTTGCTAATGTTAGTCAAGAATTCCATTGATCTGACTATTAGAGGAGCCATCCCTGACTCTGAAAAAGTCAAGGATTACCTCAAATCTGTTGAGGACCACTTCAAGGGATCGTCTAAAGCGCATGCAAGTGGCTTGATGTTGCAGATGCTTACATTGAAGTATGAAGGAACTAGCGGTGTCCGTGAGCATATTATGAAGATGACGGACATGGCCAATAAGCTTAAGACTCTAGAGATGGAAGTCTCCGATAACTTTCTGGTGCACTTCATCATGACCTCCCTGCCTGCTCGTTTTGACACCTTCAAGGTTAACTACAATGCTTTGAAGGATAAATGGTCAATGAGTGAACTTATTGGGCACTGTGTTAATGAGGAGGAGCGTCTTAAGTTGGCTCAACCTGAAGCTGTTCACCTGACCACCACCGCTAACTCCAAGAAGAGGAAGGGAAACAACGGTAAACAAACTGCGAACAAAGTCCAAAAGACTAATCATGGTGCAGTTGCCTCTGGCTCTAATTCCTCGACTGGCAAACTTAAATGCAACTTCTGTCGTGACAAAGGACACCGTCAGAAAGATTGCCCTAAGTTCAAGGAGTGGCTAGCTAAGAAAGGTAACGTACTTTATGTAATATTTGATTCCTTTACTACTGATGTACCTGTTAATACATGGTGGGGTGACTCTGGTTCTATGGTTCATGTAACCAACTCATTACAGGGGTTCCTTACAATCCAGAAGCTACCAAAGGGCCAAAGAAAGCTTAGAGTTGGAAGTGGTGATCTCTTAAATGTCGAAGCCATTGGAACTTATGTCTTACATATGAGCACCGGAAAAGGCATTAGACTAATAGATACCTTATTTGTACCGAGAATTACTCGGAACCTTGTATCTATTTCTAGACTAGACCTTGAAGGTTATGTAACGATTCATGGTTTCGACAAGATTGCCATAACTCGTAATAATGAATTGCTTGGTCGTGGTTTTTTGGATGGATTGCTGTATAAGTTAGAACTAGATCATAATTTCTCACATTCTTTGTTATCTCTTAATGTTGATGATATAACTAAAACAAAGACAAAATCACCTAAACGAGAGAATTCCTCCATGTTGTGGCATAAACGTCTTGGCCACATCTCACGAAATCGCATGACACGACTCGTAAAGGATGGAATCTTACCCTCTCTTGATTTTAGTGATTTTGAAACATGTATACAGTGCCTCAAAGGGAAGATGGCTAAAGGGAATAAGAAAGGAGCCACTAGAAGTTCCAACTTGTTGGAAATAATTCATACTGACATAAGTGGCCCCTATCCCGCATCCATCACGGGACATACATCATTTATTACATTCATTGACGATTATTCTCGTTACATGCACCTGTATTTGATCAAAGAAAAATCTGAATCCTTACAAACTTTTGCTGATTTTAAAACTTTGGTTGAAAACCAACTTAATCGTAAAATAAAAGTTGTGAGATCAGATAGAGGAGGTGAGTATTATGGTAGACATACTGACATTGGTCAAGCTCCTGGTCCTTTCCATAACTTTTGTAAGGAACATGGCATTATTAACCAATACACCATGCCTGGTTCTCCTCAACAAAATGGTGTTGCTGAAAGGAGAAACCGAACCTTAATGGACATGGTGAGAAGTATGCTTGCCAACACTAACCTACCTACCTTTCTTTGGACTGAGGCCTTAAAAACAGCCGTTCATATACTCAATAGGGTTCCATCAAAATCTGTCCCTAAAACTCCTCATGAGATCTGGACAGGTAAGAAACCGAGTCTAAAATATATGAAAGTATGGGGCTGCCCTGCCGAAGCAAAAGTCTATAACCCTAACTTAAAGAAACTGGATCCTAAAACGATTTCATGTTCCTTTATCGGTTATCCTGATAACTCAAAGGGTTATCGGTTTTACTGTCCTTCCCATACTACTACCATCGTTGACACGCAGCATGCGACGTTTCTCGAGAACTCAGAGATCAGTGAGAGCACAACAAATCCTAACTTCGATTTGCATGAAGTACAAGAAGCAGGGGGGAACCACTCGTCGATTCCTCCGATAATTCCTCTTGTACACGATGCTGCTCCTGATGTCACTGATCCAAATCCTCCTAATCAAAACCATGAAGAACCTCAAAACCAAGAAGCACCTCATGTTGCCGAGCCTCACGTTGCTCAACCCCAAAATCAACTCAGGAGATCATCAAGGGAACGCAGGGCCACTAATTTTGATGATTTCATAACTTATCTGACTGAAGTTGAGGACATTGGAAAGCTTGTTGATCCCACCTCTTATCGAGAAGCCATTAATAGTGATCAGGCCACTCAATGGAATGAGGCTATGATTGAGGAGCTAAATTCCATGCAGCATAATGACGTTTGGGAATTGGTTGAACTTCCTAAAGGATCCACAACTGTCGGTTGTAAATGGGTCTTCAAAACCAAATTAGACCCAAAAGGAAACGTCGAACGCTATAAGGCCAGATTGGTTGCGAAGGGCTATACTCAAAAGGCTGGAATTGATTATCAAGAGACCTTTTCTCCTGTCTCTCGTAAAGATTCCCTAAGGATTGTTATGGCACTTGTAGCTCACTTTGATCTTGAGTTACATCAGATGGATGTCAAAACTGCTTTCTTGAATGGAGACTTGCATGAAGACGTATACATGCGGCAACCTGAAGGATTCATTCCTAAAGGTAAAGAGCACATGGTCTGCAAGTTGAAGAAGTCCATATATGGGTTGAAGCAAGCCTCACGGCAATGGTACCTTAAGTTTGATGAAGTCATGAAAGAACAAGACTTCTTAAAGAATCAAGTGGATCAATGCACCTATCTCAAGATCAGTGGGAGTAACTTTATAATCCTTGTTTTGTATGTGGATGACATTCTGCTTGCAAGTAACAACTTGGATATGCTGCATGAGTCGAAGCGAATGTTTTCGCAGAATTTGACATGAAAGATCTCGGTGATGCCTCTTATGTCATAGGTATCGAAATACACCGGGATAGGCGTAATGGTGTTCTGGGTCTTTCTCAAAGGGCCTACATTGACCGCATCTTAGAACGCTATAAAATGCAATCATGCGCACCCACTGTAGCTCCAGTAGTTAAAGGAGACGTGTTTGGTACTTTCCAAAGTCCAAGCACTGAGTTGAGAAGGAGCAAATGAGGATGATACCTTACTCGTCTGTAGTTGGGAGCATTATGTACGCTCAGGTCTGTACTCGACCAGATATCGCTTATATCGCCGGTATGCTTGGGCGTTACTTATCTAACCCAGGATTAGCACACTGGAAAGCGGCTAAAAAGGTTCTACGATATCTACAAGGGACCAAAGACTACAAACTAACGTATAGAAGAAGTGACAATCTAGAAGTAGTAGGTTACTCTGATTCCGACTTTGCTAAAAGCAAGGAAGATAAGAAATCTACTTCTGGGTATATTTTTATGTTAGCTGGCGGACCTATCTCTTGGCGGAGTCATAAGCAGAAACTGACTGCAACGTCCACCATGATGGCTGAATATATTGCTGTTTACAATGCCACTTGTCATGGGATGTTGATAAGGAACCTGGTCGGTGGACTCAAAATCGTCAACTCTATTTCTAGACCATTGAAGCTTTACTGTGATAACTCAGCTGCCGTAACTTTCTCGAACAGTAACAGTTCGACTGGCGCTGGTCTGTATCTCGATACAAAGTATCTGTTTGTACGCGAACGAGTTGAGGAAAATGTTCTTTGTATTGAGTACATAAGTACAAATGATATGCTAGCGGATCCAATGACCAAAGGTCTTCCTCCTAATGTCTTCGTAGGACACGTGTCGAAGATGGGGCTTACTAAGGACTTAATTTAATAGCATATTGTACTTTTACTGGTCATTATTATTATTATTGTGTTAATGAAAATTTTCCTCCTTATTCAGATTTTGTTTGTCTATTAGTTACACTTTGAGCTCATAATAGTGTAAAGACGTTGTATAACAAAATTTGTCTTAGTCAATTGATCATTGCTTATTAGTTTTAAATTTGAGTCATAGTTTGACTAGTGGGGGTCCTGAGTTGATGTTCTTCTCTACGACTGTACTTATTGGCTATGATTTCGGTTTAAAACAAAAATGAGTATTATCCCGGCCGGACTTATTAAATGCTCATAGATAAATGATCGCTTGGTCAAGTGGGAGAATGTTGGAACCATGTTAGTGTGACCGTCACTGATCATCTATCCTTCCTGATATGATAATTGACGATAACTGAAATCCCTATGTCTAGTAAATATTCGATGGACGTATTTACTCTTAAAGACGTATTATAGGTTTCCCATTAGGTGATTGGACTTAAGAGGACTAATGAGGCACGAATTAAACACCAGAGGGACTAAATGTGAAAATACGCTCCTTATATAAATAGAGAGTAATTAACCTAATTTTAGGTGTATCAACACACATAATCACAGCCTCCCTCATATCTAATTTCGTTCTCCTTCCTCTGTTGAATTCATCAAAACCGAATTCATCATTCCATCCTAATTCAATCATCTTATTTTGGGAACCCGAATCAATGGCATCAATGTTTAATGCCCTCACAGGTTCCTCAGGATCAACCGGTACGTTATTAAATGGATCGAATCATGTTTAAATCCAACAATATCCTCAACTTTATATGCGAAAGAAAATGTACACCTCCGCAAAGTCTAAAATTTATCATTACCGTCTTTGGAAGTTGTATTGACATGATAACGACCCTAGCAAGATATTGATGTCCACAATTTGACATATAAGGACAATGGTGTTAAAAGAGGTGTCCATTATCTAATAAGTTATACCTTCACTATCTTCAATTAAATTTCATCACATACAAATGCATGATCTAGAACATGTAAATAATACAATGTTCAAAAAAAATATATATTGTAAAATAATAGTACAATTTATCGGTGTACAAGGGTCTCCATGGTCATAAAATCATAAGTGTTCGTAGCTCGAGTTTCCATCATACAACATTTTCATGAAACGTATAAGCAATCTCGTTTTATGCAGGTGGGCGATATAGATCACGCCAATCGGACTTGACCAAGTCGGATATTTTATTTTACTTTCCTATATAGTGTGCATATGATCGTATATATTGTTTGTAGGATAATAGATGGCGGTACTCATTGACGGAGCCAACAAGGGGGTTGACCGCTGTTTGGCCTCCTCAATCTTTCATTGCAAGTTTTGTATACTCAAATAAAAATAACTATATACGTATTCATGGATTCACACGACCCGAACTTATATACTAATACATAAAATATTTCAGAAAATTTGTACTGGCCGTAAATTTATGGTCTTGGACCGTAAATTTACAGTCAGCCCCGCAAAAATTTGGGCGTAAAATGCGCCTAGGATTTTTTTCTCCCTGGCCTGAAGCTTCGAAAAATTTGTATTGACCGTAAATTTACGGTCTCAAATTTCTTACATATGACTACTAGTCTACTACCTAACCGTCCTACGTATTTTTCTAACATATGTTGACACATACGTGTCTTTGGTTTCTTCTTCAAAATGAACTAAGACGTCCAAGGACCACAATTTCTTGACTAGTGTCACATTTGAAAACAATGGAAATTGAGGGGTGTCAAAAGGCAATCAAAGGTAAAACCCCACAAAACGTCAGTGTCTTGTTATTTACGAGTACTACTTATTTCACCCCCACAAGTCAGACGAAAATTACAATTTGGTCCCCCAAAAATATGACCCAGTCTCACTTGTCTTCATACATAAGAGGAATGAATACATGATGATCGTACAACAAATTATTGAAACCAACCAACAGACAGTGATCACATGACCAACCAACAACCTCACACTTGTACCTTAACTAAGATACCATTGAATCAAAACTGTAATATCATAGCAAAGAAATTGTACATCATGCTGTAAAGTTTATACAATAGACCAATAGTACAATACTATTGAAGTAACCACGGTGAAGCGAATTTTTTTATTTTTAATTGCTCCTCTTTTTCACCCTTAACCTTTGAAATAATGAACTTATTCTAAAATGGACAAAAAATAATTTGTTACTAGGTTTGATTAGTTAAGTTGGTTTTAGTAAGTAAACTAATTCGGTTAAAAACTAAACATGTTACATTTAGTCAGTTTTCAACAATGGTGGATCTAACATTGTGGAGAGAGGGGGTGAAGAACAAACACAACTGGCCAACCCAAACCAGCTCAAGCTAAATAATTTGAATAGATTATTTACTTGAATTAATTCAAAAACAAAAAAGAACCCACGCCAATAAACTAAAAAGAAACTAGTAAAAAACTTTTAGTCTTGTATTTAAAATAAAAAACAATTTAGTCCCCCTCATTTAGAAATTCTAGATCCGCTACTACATTTCAGCTCGATTTCTTCAATACCTTATGACGGGGAGAGAGTAAGGAAACTACATGTAGCCCCTCTTATTTATTCAGAGTATCCGTAATACATCAACCATTAAACCGTCACATCAAAACATTACCACATCCGTTAAAACACTAATTATATTATTATTAAGTTTCATTATTTGTTTTACATAGTTTGAGTGCTCTACTTTATAAAGTTGAAAAACAAGCTCTGAGGAGGTACCAAATCCTTGTTTGTATAACAAAAACTTGGTATACTCGTTCAAAAGCCAATCAAAACTTTTTTATTTAATATAAAACAAAAATTATTAGTGGATAAAAATCTAGATATACTTCAAATTATTCACCCAAAGGTGATTTAATATGTTTTGTGTAGCAAAGGGATTCTTTTCATGCCTAATATACACGATTCTTAATTTTGTGCCCAAAGATCAAAGATAAGCGTTGTGTTGCATGACCCTAATGCTCATGTGTACTTAGATATTAGTTATTTCTGCCCAAAGGTGATGTAACATCTAAGTAGAGCCTTACTTTAGCTTATTGTTTTGGTGTTTACAATAGGCTTACTTATCACTAGCTTCATTACTATAATGGTCATAGTCTTATTACTCTAAGGAACAGTACTAATAGGCCTACTTATTTTAGTCATTACTTTAGTTCCATTACTCTAGAGAGATTACTTAGGCTGCCTTATATAACTTATCATCTCTCTATTACTATTGAGCCTACTTATTCTAGGCATTACTTTAGGAGAGATTACCTTGTCTGCATAACACGGCTGATAATGTCACTATTACTATTGGGCCTACTTATTTTAGGCATTACTATAATAATCTTCTATCGCTTATGCCCTAAATGTACATCCTTCTTATTTCCACAGTAGTACCTAACCTTGGCCTTATGACGCTCAATGGTACGAACTATGCTTCATGGAAAAGTCACTTAGATCTGACTTTGGGAATGTATGACCTTGACTGCGCTATTCGTCATGATGAACCCGCTGCCCTTACTGCTGAATCCACTGCTGATCAGAAGGCGAACTTTGAAAAGTGGGAGAAGTCGAATCGCCTGTCGCTAATGTTAGTCAAGAATTCCATTGATCTGACTATTAGAGGAGCCATCCCTGACTCTGAAAAAGTCAAGGATTACCTCAAATCTGTTGAGGACCACTTCAAGGGATCGTCTAAAGCGCATGCAAGTGGCTTGATGTTGCAGATGCTTACATTGAAGTATGAAGGAACTAGCGGTGTCCGTGAGCATATTATGAAGATGACGGACATGGCCAATAAGCTTAAGACTCTAGAGATGGAAGTCTCCGATAACTTTCTGGTGCACTTCATCATGACCTCCCTGCCTGCTCGTTTTGACACCTTCAAGGTTAACTACAATGCTTTGAAGGATAAATGGTCAATGAGTGAACTTATTGGGCACTGTGTTAATGAGGAGGAGCGTCTTAAGCTGGCTCAACCTGAAGCTGTTCACCTGACCACCACCGCTAACTCCAAGAAGAGGAAGGGAAACAACGGTAAACAAACTGCGAACAAAGTCCAAAAGACTAATCATGGTGCAGTTGCCTCTGGCTCTAATTCCTCGACTGGCAAACTTAAATGCAACTTCTGTCGTGACAAAGGACACCGTCAGAAAGATTGCCCTAAGTTCAAGGAGTGGCTAGCTAAGAAAGGTAACGTACTTTATGTAATATTTGATTCCTTTACTACTGATGTACCTGTTAATACATGGTGGGGTGACTCTGGTTCTATGGTTCATGTAACCAACTCATTACAGGGGTTCCTTACAATCCAGAAGCTACCAAAGGGCCAAAGAAAGCTTAGAGTTGGAAGTGGTGATCTCTTAAATGTCGAAGCCATTGGAACTTATGTCTTACATATGAGCACCGGAAAAGGCATTAGACTAATAGATACCTTATTTGTACCGAGAATTACTCGGAACCTTGTATCTATTTCTAGACTAGACCTTGAAGGTTATGTAACGATTCATGGTTTCGGCAAGATTGCCATAACTCGTAATAATGAATTGCTTGGTCGTGGTTTTTTGGATGGATTGCTGTATAAGTTAGAACTAGATCATAATTTCTCACATTCTTTGTTATCTCTTAATGTTGATGATATAACTAAAACAAAGACAAAATCACCTAAACGAGAGAATTCCTCCATGTTGTGGCATAAACGTCTTGGCCACATCTCACGAATCGCATGACACGACTCGTAAAGGATGGAATCTTACCCTCTCTTGATTTTAGTGATTTTGAAACATGTATACAGTGCCTCAAAGGGAAGATGGCTAAAGGGAATAAGAAAGGAGCCACAAGAAGTTCCAACTTGTTGGAAATAATTCATACTGACATAAGTGGCCCCAATCCCGCATCCATCACGGGACATACATCATTTATTACATTCATTGACGATTATTCTCGTTACATGCACCTGTATTTGATCAAAGAAAAATCTGAATCCTTACAAACTTTTGCTGATTTTAAAACTTTGGTTGAAAACCAACTTAATCGTAAAATAAAAGTTGTGAGATCAGATAGAGGAGGGGAGTATTATGGTAGACATACTGACATTGGTCAAGCTCCTGGTCCTTTCCATAATTTTTGTAAGGAACATGGCATTATTAACCAATACACCATGCCTGGTTCTCCTCAACAAAATGGTGTTGCTGAAGGAGAAACCGAACCTTATTGGACATGGTGAGAAGTATGCTTGCCAACACTAACCTACCTACCTTTCTTTGGACTGAGGCCTTAAAAACAGCCGTTCATATACTCAATAGGGTTCCATCAAAATCTGTCCCTAAAACTCCTCATGAGATCTGGACAGGTAAGAAACCGAGTCTAAAATATATGAAAGTATGGGGCTGCCCTGCCGAAGCAAAAGTCTATAACCCTAACTTAAAGAAACTGGATCCTAAAACGATTTCATGTTCCTTTATCGGTTATCCTGATAACTCAAAAGGTTATCGGTTTTACTGTCCTTCCCATACTACTACCATCGTTGACACGCAGCATGCGACGTTTCTCGAGAACTCAGAGATCAGTGGGAGCACAACAAATCCTAACTTCGATTTGCATGAAGTACAAGAAGCAGGGGGGAACCACTCGTCGATTCCTCCGATAATTCCTCTTGTACACGATGCTGCTCCTGATGTCACTGATCCAAATCCTCCTAATCAAAACCATGAAGAACCTCAAAACCAAGAAGCACCTCATGTTGCCGAGCCTCACGTTGCTCAACCCCAAAATCAACTCAGGAGATCATCAAGGGAACGCAGGGCCACTAATTTTGATGATTTCATAACTTATCTGACTGAAGTTGAGGACATTGGAAAGCTTGTTGATCCCACCTCTTATCGAGAAGCCATTAATAGTGATCAGGCCACTCAATGGAATGAGGCTATGATTGAGGAGCTAAATTCCATGCAGCATAATGACGTTTGGGAATTGGTTGAACTTCCTGAAAGGATCCACAACTGTCGGTTGTAAATGGGTCTTCAAAACCAAATTAGACCCAAAAGGAAACGTCGAACGCTATAAGGCCAGATTGGTTGCGAAGGGCTATACTCAAAAGGCTGGAATTGATTATCAAGAGACTTTTTCTCCTGTCTCTCGTAAAGATTCCCTAAGGATTGTTATGGCACTTGTAGCTCACTTTGATCTTGAGTTACATCAGATGGATGTCAAAACTGCTTTCTTAAATGGAGACTTGCATGAAGACGTATACATGGCAACCTGAAGGATTCATTCCTAAAGGTAAAGAGCACATGGTCTGCAAGTTGAAGAAGTCCATATATGGGTTAAAGCAAGCCTCACGGCAATGGTACCTTAAGTTTGATGAAGTCATGAAAGAACAAGACTTCTTAAAGAATCAAGTGGATCAATGCACCTATCTCAAGATCAGTGGGAGTAACTTTATAATCCTTGTTTTGTATGTGGATGACATTCTGCTTGCAAGTAACAACTTGGATATGCTGCATGAGTTCGAAGCTTTCGCATAATGTTGACATGAAAGATCTCGGTGATGCCTCTTATGTCATAGGTATCGAAATACACCGGGATAGGCGTAATGGTGTTCTGGGTCTTTCTCAAAGGGCCTACATTGACCGCATCTTAGAACGCTATAAATGCAACATTGCGCACCCACTGTAGCTCCAGTAGTAAAAGGAGATGTGTTTGGTTCTTTCCAAAGTCCAAGCACTAAGATTGAAAAGGAGCAAATGAGGATGATACCTTACTCGTCTGTAGTTGGGAGCATTATGTACGCTCAGGTTTGTACTCGACCAGATATCGCTTATATCGCCGGTATGCTTGGGCGTTACTTATCTAACCCAGGATTAGCACACTGGAAAGCGGCTAAAAAGGTTCTACGATATCTGCAAGGGACCAAAGACTACAAACTAACGTATAGAAGAAGTGACAATCTAGAAGTAGTAGGTTACTCTGATTCTGACTTTGCTAAAAGCAAGGAAGATAAGAAATCTACTTCTGGGTATATTTTTATGTTAGCTGGCGGACCTATCTCTTGGCGGAGTCATAAGCAGAAACTGACTGCAACGTCCACCATGATGGCTGAATACATTGCTGTTTACAATGCCACTTGTCATGGGATGTTGATAAGGAACCTGGTCGGTGGACTCAAAATCGTCAACTCTATTTCTAGACCATTGAAGCTTTACTGTGATAATTCAGCTGCCGTAACTTTCTCGAACAGTAACAGTTCGACTGGCGCTGGTCTGTATCTCGATACAAAGTATCTGTTTGTACGCGAACGAGTTGAGGAAAATGTTCTTTGTATTGAGTACATAAGTACAAATGATATGCTAGCGGATCCAATGACCAAAGGTCTTCCTCCTAATGTCTTCGTAGGACACGTGTCGAAGATGGGGCTTACTAAGGACTTAATTTAATAGCATATTGTACTTATTGGTCATTATTATTATTATTTTAATGAAAATTTTCCTCCTTATTCAGATTTTGTTTGTCTATTAGTTACACTTTGAGCTCATAATAGTGTATAGACATTATATAACAAAATTTGTCTTAGTCAATTGATCATTGCTTATTAGTTTTAAATTTGAGTCATAGTTTGACTAGTGGGGGTCCTGAGTTGATGTTCTTCTCTACGACTGTACTTATTGGCTATGATTTCGGTTTAAAACAAAAATGAGTATTATCCCGGCCGGACTTATTAAATGCTCATAGATAAATGATCGCTTGGTCAAGTGGGAGAATGTTGGAACCACGTTAGTGTGACCGTCACTGATCATCTATCCTTCCTGATATGAATAATTGACGATAACTGAAATCCCTATGTCTAGTAAATATTCGATGGACGTATTTACTCTTAAAGACGTATTATAGGGTTTCCCATTAGGTGATTGGACTTAAGAGGACTAATGAGGCACGAATTAAACACCAGATGGACTAAATGTGAAAATACGCTCCTTATATAAATAGAGAGTAATTAACCTAATTTTAGGTGTATCAACACACATAATCACAGCCTCCCTCATATCTAATTTCGTTCTCCTTCCTCTGTTGAATTCATCAAAACCGAATTCATCATTCCATTATTCAATCATCTTATTTTGGGAACCCGAATCAATGGCATCAATGTTTAATGCCCTCACAGGTTCCTCAGGATCAACCGGTACGTTATTAAATGGATCGAATCATGTTTAAATCCAACAATTGGTATCAGAGCGTGGTTAAATCGATTCCCCATTGATTTGATCCGTTTTCGTACCCTAAATCGCGAACTAAAAAAAATGCAGAAGCTTAAGTTCGTATGCTTCTTACGAACTTAAAGTTCGTTTGAACTCTAAATTCGTTTGAACTCTAAATTCGTTTGAACTCTAAGTTCGTAAGGAATTACTAAGTTCGTAAGGCTTATTTGTGTACGAAACTTCTGCTCATCTTCGCACTTACTTCCTCACGAACTTACCTTATTTTCGTAAGCTATCTTCGTTGCTTATTTTCGTAAGCTATCTTCGTTGCTTATGTTCGTAAGCTATCTTCGTTGCCTATTTTCGTAAGCTATCTTCGTTTCTTATGTTCGTAAGCTATCTTCGTAAGTTACTTACGAAGATAGTTAACTACTTACGAAGTTACTTTTATTACGAAGTTAATTACTACTTACGAAGTTAATTACTACTTACGAAGTTAATCACTACTTACGAAGTTAATCCTTATTACGAACTTAACCATCTTCGTACCGTGCTTATTTTTCATGGATTACTGATTAACTTAGTTGATTATCAGTTCGTGCTTATGTTTTACCTTAAAGTTTAAATGGAAAAAATGACCCTTATTTTCGGAAAATAATTTTTTCTGAGGCATTTTTACCACAGCTCGACCCCAGCCAGGGGCTCTGCCCCTTGGACCCCGCCAGGGGCTGCCGCCCCTTGGACCCCGCTTTCCAGGGGCGCTGCCCCCGGACCCCCGTAATGTGTGGGGGCTTCGCACTAATGTACATGGTTTCATCATTTGCGCCCAAAGGTCAAATGTGATTCTCATGTTGCTCTCTTTTCTCTTTTGCATAATTAACACTTAGTATATTAATTCTGCCCAAAGGTGATTTAATATGTTTTGTGTAGCAAAGGGATTCTTTTCATGCCTAATATACACGATTCTTAATTTTGTGCCCAAAGATCAAAAGATAAGCGTTGTGTTGCATGACCCTAATGCTCATGTGTACTTAGATATTAGTTATTTCTGCCCAAAGGTGATGTAACATCTAAGTAGAGCCTTACTTTAGCTTATTGTTTTGGTGTTTACAATAGGCTTACTTATCACTAGCTTCATTACTATAATGGTCATAGTCTTATTACTCTAAGGAACAGTACTAATAGGCCTACTTATTTTAGTCATTACTTTAGTTCCATTACTCTAGAGAGATTACTTAGGCTGCCTTATATAACTTATCATCTCTCTATTACTATTGAGCCTACTTATTCTTAGGCATTACTTTAGGAGAGATTACCTTGTCTGCATAACACGGCTGATAATGTCACTATTACTATTGGGCCTACTTATTTTAGGCATTACTATAATAATCTTCTATCGCTTATGCCCTAAATGTACATCCTTCTTATTTCCACAGTAGTACCTAACCTTGGCCTTATGACGCTCAATGGTACGAACTATGCTTCATGGAAAAGTCACTTAGATCTGACTTTGGGAATGTATGACCTTGACTGCGCTATTCGTCATGATGAACCCGCTGCCCTTACTGCTGAATCCACTGCTGATCAGAAGGCGAACTTTGAAAAGTGGGAGAAGTCGAATCGCCTGTCGCTAATGTTAGTCAAGAATTCCATTGATCTGACTATTAGAGGAGCCATCCCTGACTCTGAAAAAGTCAAGGATTACCTCAAATCTGTTGAGGACCACTTCAAGGGATCGTCTAAAGCGCATGCAAGTGGCTTGATGTTGCAGATGCTTACATTGAAGTATGAAGGAACTAGCGGTGTCCGTGAGCATATTATGAAGATGACGGACATGGCCAATAAGCTTAAGACTCTAGAGATGGAAGTCTCCGATAACTTTCTGGTGCACTTCATCATGACCTCCCTGCCTGCTCGTTTTGACACCTTCAAGGTTAACTACAATGCTTTGAAGGATAAATGGTCAATGAGTGAACTTATTGGGCACTGTGTTAATGAGGAGGAGCGTCTTAAGCTGGCTCAACCTGAAGCTGTTCACCTGACCACCACCGCTAACTCCAAGAAGAGGAAGGGAAACAACGGTAAACAAACTGCGAACAAAGTCCAAAAGACTAATCATGGTGCAGTTGCCTCTGGCTCTAATTCCTCGACTGGCAAACTTAAATGCAACTTCTGTCGTGACAAAGGACACCGTCAGAAAGATTGCCCTAAGTTCAAGGAGTGGCTAGCTAAGAAAGGTAACGTACTTTATGTAATATTTGATTCCTTTACTACTGATGTACCTGTTAATACATGGTGGGGTGACTCTGGTTCTATGGTTCATGTAACCAACTCATTACAGGGGTTCCTTACAATCCAGAAGCTACCAAAGGGCCAAAGAAAGCTTAGAGTTGGAAGTGGTGATCTCTTAAATGTCGAAGCCATTGGAACTTATGTCTTACATATGAGCACCGGAAAAGGCATTAGACTAATAGATACCTTATTTGTACCGAGAATTACTCGGAACCTTGTATCTATTTCTAGACTAGACCTTGAAGGTTATGTAACGATTCATGGTTTCGGCAAGATTGCCATAACTCGTAATAATGAATTGCTTGGTCGTGGTTTTTTGGATGGATTGCTGTATAAGTTAGAACTAGATCATAATTTCTCACATTCTTTGTTATCTCTTAATGTTGATGATATAACTAAAACAAAGACAAAATCACCTAAACGAGAGAATTCCTCCATGTTGTGGCATAAACGTCTTGGCCACATCTCACGAATCGCATGACACGACTCGTAAAGGATGGAATCTTACCCTCTCTTGATTTTAGTGATTTTGAAACATGTATACAGTGCCTCAAAGGGAAGATGGCTAAAGGGAATAAGAAAGGAGCCACAAGAAGTTCCAACTTGTTGGAAATAATTCATACTGACATAAGTGGCCCCAATCCCGCATCCATCACGGGACATACATCATTTATTACATTCATTGACGATTATTCTCGTTACATGCACCTGTATTTGATCAAAGAAAAATCTGAATCCTTACAAACTTTTGCTGATTTTAAAACTTTGGTTGAAAACCAACTTAATCGTAAAATAAAAGTTGTGAGATCAGATAGAGGAGGGGAGTATTATGGTAGACATACTGACATTGGTCAAGCTCCTGGTCCTTTCCATAATTTTTGTAAGGAACATGGCATTATTAACCAATACACCATGCCTGGTTCTCCTCAACAAAATGGTGTTGCTGAAAGGAGAAACCGAACCTTATTGGACATGGTGAGAAGTATGCTTGCCAACACTAACCTACCTACCTTTCTTTGGACTGAGGCCTTAAAAACAGCCGTTCATATACTCAATAGGGTTCCATCAAAATCTGTCCCTAAAACTCCTCATGAGATCTGGACAGGTAAGAAACCGAGTCTAAAATATATGAAAGTATGGGGCTGCCCTGCCGAAGCAAAAGTCTATAACCCTAACTTAAAGAAACTGGATCCTAAAACGATTTCATGTTCCTTTATCGGTTATCCTGATAACTCAAAAGGTTATCGGTTTTACTGTCCTTCCCATACTACTACCATCGTTGACACGCAGCATGCGACGTTTCTCGAGAACTCAGAGATCAGTGGGAGCACAACAAATCCTAACTTCGATTTGCATGAAGTACAAGAAGCAGGGGGGAACCACTCGTCGATTCCTCCGATAATTCCTCTTGTACACGATGCTGCTCCTGATGTCACTGATCCAAATCCTCCTAATCAAAACCATGAAGAACCTCAAAACCAAGAAGCACCTCATGTTGCCGAGCCTCACGTTGCTCAACCCCAAAATCAACTCAGGAGATCATCAAGGGAACGCAGGGCCACTAATTTTGATGATTTCATAACTTATCTGACTGAAGTTGAGGACATTGGAAAGCTTGTTGATCCCACCTCTTATCGAGAAGCCATTAATAGTGATCAGGCCACTCAATGGAATGAGGCTATGATTGAGGAGCTAAATTCCATGCAGCATAATGACGTTTGGGAATTGGTTGAACTTCCTGAAAGGATCCACAACTGTCGGTTGTAAATGGGTCTTCAAAACCAAATTAGACCCAAAAGGAAACGTCGAACGCTATAAGGCCAGATTGGTTGCGAAGGGCTATACTCAAAAGGCTGGAATTGATTATCAAGAGACTTTTTCTCCTGTCTCTCGTAAAGATTCCCTAAGGATTGTTATGGCACTTGTAGCTCACTTTGATCTTGAGTTACATCAGATGGATGTCAAAACTGCTTTCTTAAATGGAGACTTGCATGAAGACGTATACATGGCAACCTGAAGGATTCATTCCTAAAGGTAAAGAGCACATGGTCTGCAAGTTGAAGAAGTCCATATATGGGTTAAAGCAAGCCTCACGGCAATGGTACCTTAAGTTTGATGAAGTCATGAAAGAACAAGACTTCTTAAAGAATCAAGTGGATCAATGCACCTATCTCAAGATCAGTGGGAGTAACTTTATAATCCTTGTTTTGTATGTGGATGACATTCTGCTTGCAAGTAACAACTTGGATATGCTGCATGAGTCGAAGCGAATGTTTTCGCAGAATTTGACATGAAAGATCTCGGTGATGCCTCTTATGTCATAGGTATCGAAATACATCGGGATAGGCGTAATGGTGTTCTGGGTCTTTCTCAAAGGGCCTACATTGACCGCATCTTAGAACGCTATAACATGCAACATTGCGCACCCACTGTAGCTCCAGTAGTAAAAGGAGATGTGTTTGGTTCTTTCCAAAGTCCAAGCACTAAGATTGAAAAGGAGCAAATGAGGATGATACCTTACTCGTCTGTAGTTGGGAGCATTATGTACGCTCAGGTTTGTACTCGACCAGATATCGCTTATATCGCCGGTATGCTTGGGCGTTACTTATCTAACCCAGGATTAGCACACTGGAAAGCGGCTAAAAAGGTTCTACGATATCTGCAAGGGACCAAAGACTACAAACTAACGTATAGAAGAAGTGACAATCTAGAAGTAGTAGGTTACTCTGATTCTGACTTTGCTAAAAGCAAGGAAGATAAGAAATCTACTTCTGGGTATATTTTTATGTTAGCTGGCGGACCTATCTCTTGGCGGAGTCATAAGCAGAAACTGACTGCAACGTCCACCATGATGGCTGAATACATTGCTGTTTACAATGCCACTTGTCATGGGATGTTGATAAGGAACCTGGTCGGTGGACTCAAAATCGTCAACTCTATTTCTAGACCATTGAAGCTTTACTGTGATAATTCAGCTGCCGTAACTTTCTCGAACAGTAACAGTTCGACTGGCGCTGGTCTGTATCTCGATACAAAGTATCTGTTTGTACGCGAATGAGTTGAGGAAAATGTTCTTTGTATTGAGTACATAAGTACAAATGATATGCTAGCGGATCCAATGACCAAAGGTCTTCCTCCTAATGTCTTCGTAGGACACGTGTCGAAGATGGGGCTTACTAAGGACTTAATTTAATAGCATATTGTACTTACTGGTCATTATTATTATTATTTTAATGAAAATTTTCCTCCTTATTCAGATTTTGTTTGTCTATTAGTTACACTTTGAGCTCATAATAGTGTATAGACATTATATAACAAAATTTGTCTTAGTCAATTGATCATTGCTTATTAGTTTTAAATTTGAGTCATAGTTTGACTAGTGGGGGTCCTGAGTTGATGTTCTTCTCTACGACTGTACTTATTGGCTATGATTTCGGTTTAAAACAAAAATGAGTATTATCCCGGCCGGACTTATTAAATGCTCATAGATAAATGATCGCTTGGTCAAGTGGGAGAATGTTGGAACCACGTTAGTGTGACCGTCACTGATCATCTATCCTTCCTGATATGAATAATTGACGATAACTGAAATCCCTATGTCTAGTAAATATTCGATGGACGTATTTACTCTTAAAGACGTATTATAGGGTTTCCCATTAGGTGATTGGACTTAAGAGGACTAATGAGGCACGAATTAAACACCAGATGGACTAAATGTGAAAATACGCTCCTTATATAAATAGAGAGTAATTAACCTAATTTTAGGTGTATCAACACACATAATCACAGCCTCCCTCATATCTAATTTCGTTCTCCTTCCTCTGTTGAATTCATCAAAACCGAATTCATCATTCCATCCTAATTCAATCATCTTATTTTGGAACCCGAATCAATGGCATCAATGTTTAATGCCCTCACAGGTTCCTCAGGATCAACCGGTACATTATTAAATGGATCGAATCATGTTTAAATTCAATATTCCATTCACTTTTGCGAAAGAAAATGTACACCACCGCAAAGTCTAAAATTTATCATTACCGTCTTTGGAAGTTGTATTGACATGATAACGACCCTAGCAAGATATTGATGTCCACAATTTGACATATAAGGACAATGGTGTTAAAAGAGGTGTCCATTATCTAATAAGTTATACCTTCACTATCTTCAATTAAATTTCATCACATACAAATGCATGATCTAGAACATGTAAATAATACAATGTTCAAAAAAAATATATATTGTAAAATAATAGTACAATTTATCGGTGTACAAGGGTCTCCATGGTCATAAAATCATAAGTGTTCGTAGCTCGAGTTTCCATCATACAACATTTTCATGAAACGTATAAGCAATCTCGTTTTATGCAGGTGGGCGATATAGATCACGCCAATCGGACTTGACCAAGTCGGATATTTTATTTTACTTTCCTATATAGTGTGCATATGATCGTATATATTGTTTGTAGGATAATAGATGGCGGTACTCATTGACGGAGCCAACAAGGGGGTTGACCGCTGTTTGGCCTCCTCAATCTTTCATTGCAAGTTTTGTATACTCAAATAAAAATAACTATATACGTATTCATGGATTCACACGACCCGAACTTATATACTAATACATAAAATATTTCAGAAAATTTGTACTGGCCGTAAATTTATGGTCTTGGACCGTAAATTTACAGTCAGCCCCGCAAAAATTTGGGCGTAAAATGCGCCTAGGATTTTTTTCTCCCTGGCCTGAAGCTTCGAAAAATTTGTATTGACCGTAAATTTACGGTCTCAAATTTCTTACATATGACTACTAGTCTACTACCTAACCGTCCTACGTATTTTTCTAACATATGTTGACACATACGTGTCTTTGGTTTCTTCTTCAAAATGAACTAAGACGTCCAAGGACCACAATTTCTTGACTAGTGTCACATTTGACATAACTCAAGCCATTAACACCCTCAGTCTACACTTGTAGCCCGAGTCACGGCGGTGATGGACAATAATAATAATGATAATGACAACAATGCTAATGAAGAATCGCATGTTGAAGAGGCGGCGGTGGAGGATGAGGTGAACGGGAATGTGAATGTGAATGGTGGAGGAGCTTTTGGGGGT
>CM067170.1:61049462-61294179 GCA_034093135.1 Erigeron breviscapus | reverse complement strand
GGTAATATGCCACTATTATACATCTCAACCAAAGCCTCAGTAGCTTCTTGAAGTCTACCTACTTTACAGAAACCCCTGATCAATATATTGTACGTAACGGTATTTGCTAGAGACCCTTCAAGCATTACATTGTGAAGGACTAATGCTTTTTGCATATGCCCTTCATTAGTAAGGCAGTCAAGGAAGCACCCGTATGTAACATGATTCGGAATTATGCCATTAACTAGCATCTCCTTGAATAAAATTTCGGCATCATCAACATATCCTAATTTACATAAACAATCTATTATCACGGTGTACGTCACAACATTAGGGTTACATCCTTCACCAATCATTATGCTCCAATACCCCAGCGCTTTTCGAAGATCTCCTGCTTTGCCAAAAGCGTTAATTAAGCTAGTATATAAAACATTATCAGGCTTCATTGCCCGATCATGCATTTCTTTCAAAAAGTATAGTAACTTAGCTACATCACCATGTTTAGCGGTTCCATTTATAAGCACAGAATAACAAACAAGGTCCATGTTGATCCCGTTTTCCCCCATTTCTTTGCAAGCATTAATTGCATCATCGAGACGTCCATTCTGGCAGTACCCTTGCAAGAGAGCACTATAACACATCTCATTCAGCTTGTGATGCTGCTGCTTAAGGCTATTTACGAATTCTTTAGCTTCAGAAACCTTATTTATCGAACAAAGACCACTTATTAACGATCTAAAGGTATATGTATCTGGTTTAAGACCCCTGTTCACCATATCATCAAACAATTCAAATGCCTTTACTGTGTTTCCTTCTCGACAGTAACCCTCAATCATCACATTATACGTTATCTCATTAGGCATGATATTTCTTTCCACCATTTCATGAAACAAAGCATATGCTTCTTCCATCCTGTTTGCACGACAGAGACCAGAAGTCAGTGCAGTAAATGTATACGTGTTTGGAAAAACCCCTTTCCTCGTCATCTCATGATACAGCCTCAACGCCTTGGGCACATCTTTTTGTTTACAGCAGCCGTCTATCAAAGACGTATATGTCGCAACTGTTGGACTTAAACCTTGAGAAACCATATCTTCAAAAAATGATTCCGCAACATGTAGTTTTCCTAACCTACAAGCTCCAAATATTAAAGAATTATACGGATAAACAGACATTCGTATACCTGCATTATTCATTTCTTGAAGAAGAGCACGAGCACTATCAAGATCCCCCCTTTTGCACAACGAATCAATAATAATCGAATAACTAACATCATTCGGGGCTAAACCTTTCACACCCATGTTTCTAAAAAGCTTTTCCGCTTCAACCACATGCCCCTCTCTACACAACCCATTAATCAACGCATTATAAACAAACAAACTCGGCACCCCTCCAACCCCCTCCAAATCATTCAAAAAATCATACGCACCAATAACATCCCCGTTTCTTCTCAACCCATCAACCACACCCGAAACAACCGCCTCACTTGGAACAAACCCGACCTCCACCATTTCCCTAACTAAAACCCTAGCATTCTCAAACCGACGCAACTTACAAAACCCCATAACTAAACTACAATAAGTCACCACATCCGCTTTCAAACCCTTCAACCGCAACCCCTCCTTCACTTCCATCGCCTCATCCATCCGTTGCCCTTTACATAGCCCGTGAATTAACACATTATACACAACAATATTTCCTTCATTTTCCAACCGTCTCCCCATCTCCATCGCCCCGTCAAAATCCTTAACCTCACACAAACACCGAATCACCGCACTATATACATACACATTCCCCTCAGTACCATCCTCCCTCAGCTCATCAAAAAACCTCAAAACCAAATCAAACCGACGAATCCTAACCAACCCGTTAAACACATCGCTAATCGTCCTAACTTCGACCCTCAACCCTTTATGTTTCATCAAACACAAAACCGTAAACGAGTCCAAGATTCGTTTACTTTGAATAAACACATTAACAAGCAAATCAAACCCTAAACTAGTACTAAAGTTCAAATCTTTATAACAATTATAATAACATTCAAACAAAATTTCGACATTTTTCGACCCGGGTGTTCGTAACAATAAAGTTTGGATTAAGGAAATTGCAGGCCATAAGTAATTAGACTGAGCTAAAGAATGTAATAAAATGCAAAACGACATCGTTGAATGATTAAAGTTTTTATGTAAGCCTAAGAAATTAAAAAAACGTAAAGATGATTTTGGAAAGTTTAAGGTGTTAATAAGTACCTGTTCTATGTGGTGCGGTTTAAGGTTGTTGTAGTTGAAATATGATGATGTGTTGTTATAGTTTTGGTTGGTTTTGATGATGGTGGTTAGAGTGGAGATAAGGTTGGTGTCGGTGGAGGAGTGGTGGGTGTCGGTGGTGGGATGTGACGGAGATGTGGTGGTGGGCGGAGGTGGGCGGAGGGGACGGTGACGGTGACGGTGACGGTGGATGCTTTTCATTTTTAGGTGGAAAATGAAAATGTTGTGAAGAGTGACAGTGGTGTAGTTGGAAATGATAAATTGAATTGAACACTTTTGGTCAAATTAGAGTCTTAATTTTTTTTAATTGAAAAACTAGTATTATACCCGGCCATTAACCGGGAATAACAATTTATAATGTAAATGACTTATTTTTTTATTATTAGGATTAATATTATTAATATCAGTATTATATTATTTAGTTACATTTTCACAACTCTATTTCATTACTAAAGCTATCAATATTAATATTATCGTAATAGTTAATATATAGTTATTTTTTGTTTAACGTTATTACTGTTGTTGTTTTCATTTTACTTTGAATAATATTATGAGTTTAGATTTGTTTCTATCATTGGAAATTATTTTACCCAAATCAAAGTTTATATGTGATATGCACAGTAAATTTACGAAAAGAAAAAAAAAATAAGTCATTTACATTATAAATTGTTATTCCCGGCCAATGGCCGGGTATAAATCATTATAAAATATTAGTACTTCAATAACACGTATAAACCAACATTGTGATCATTATTTTGAACATTAAAGGGGCATTTTCAGCATTAACTGACTTATAAGCATGAGCGTCATTTATCCATACAAAATACATTATCTTTATTTGCTTTCATGACGCACAATAATTTCATCCTTGAGATTTCTAATTTATAAACCAAGACAAACTTTGTCTTTAGTTTCGCATGTATATTTTTCTATCTATTCAATCACCATTGGACACTCCCTCTGAGTTCCATTGATAGTCCGATCATGAAACTTATATCATATTCAAATCCGGATTTCTTTATAGAGTTTCATGGAAAACATAATAACTTATATGGTACTTTTTAAGATATACTCTACCGTAATGGTTGTCCATATGCCAAATATGATCAAATAATATTTACGATCCTTTTAACATATGTTTTATGTTTTCATATCACGAGACATGCGTCATGCATTTTATATTCCTCATGGAATCTCAATATCAAATGAGCCCTATTGATATATTCTTTAGACGCGAATAAAAATTTCTCACATTGCCAGACTTTTAATTTATCGATAGTTGCTTCCACTATGTATATATTTCTACACTTTCAAGTGTTTGGACTTCATGTCCCAAACTACTAGCGTCTTTTCATTTTGGCCAATCATCTATATCATATCAATTAATGTGCATGCATGCTTTCAAGATCCTCACATTATTCATACTCTTAGCGCTATCATATTCAATCAATCTCGACGTCATTTTTATTTATTTTTCGATTCCACAATTTTCTAGACATGTCACAACTCATTGAGATCTCATTATTTCCAGGTACCCGGGGTTTCTCAAAAACCTTCATGTCTAGTTTCTTATCATCAATCTCTTTTAGGGTCTTTATACCTCGACTTTGACCATCTTAATTTTAAGCTCCTTTCTATCGAGGCTTTTTATTTAGAATCGACTTTTCTACCACTTTCAAATGTGTGTAGACTCATTACCAATCGGAGCATTAGCAGCTGTTATGTGATTTAATCACTATCTCTTTATGGTCAGTTAACATCCTTATATTGTGAATGAATTATCCCACAAACTTTAATTAAATATTTATCGGTGTGAGGAACTTTGTTAATTCATTCTTGCTCTTTCAGCTGCTTTACATTTTTCCCTAATGTTGGGATCTCCCCCTAATGTTGGGAAATTATATCATATCAATGAGAAACGTAAACCATAAAAAATATTTTAATGATGACTTTATTGACTACGTTCGCCTCTTTCATGTTTTAACTCATACCCAAAACAGCTATACTACTGTCTAGTTAGTCAGACAGTTTCGAACTGAATCAAAGCATGAACTTTCACACTTTCAAGGCATGCTAATTTTCCCAACATTATTTCCAACATTCTTTGAGGTCTCATCTTTGTGCGTTGTGGTGGAGCAACTTTAACATATACCGCACAACCAAAAACTTTTATATGAGACATACTTGGTTTCTGACCATAAACCAAATTCAATGGGGAGGAAATACGATAAACTATCGGCATGATGCGAATTTATATTTAATTTTTGCATGTTAAGTAACATGGCCCCAAACTATAAGTTACTCATTTTGCTCTCAGATGATAATTATAAAATTAATCATTATTGCCAATACAGAACATGCTCTCAATCTTATAAGATGAACAATTAATTACGCAAACTTCCATGTTGCGACTTTAATGACCCATTTAGACGATGCATCGATTTAAAACACTAAATGGTCCTTTGGACGATGTATAGGCCTACATACATCTCCTTTTCTTATGTTCCAATAAGGTATTCAATCCTTATTAAACTTGGCATATACATTCTTATAGAGCAAATAACCACAATTTAGATAAACACTTTGAAGAATCAATTGACTCTTATATATATTTCGCATCATCATTGACCCGAGATGGTCTATCCGGTCATGCCAATAAATTAACAATCATGGTCTACAAACTTTCATTTTAGACTCTCATGTGTTTTGTACAAACCACATGTATTACCAAATCCCAAAACATTTGTTTCTTATGATAATTATAGTAGTTCTTCAAGAGCTTTCACATAATTTAATATAATAATGTATTGCATATTTGCATTGCTCTATAACCATATAAAATGAGCATAAAATTCAAGTTGCACATATATATCATTGATCAATTATCAAAAATATCTTTCACCAATATAAATATTAAAACCGCATGTGAATTTATTTAGAACGAACTGTAGAAAACTTCAATCAAATATCACAAACATTTGGTATGATATGATACCACATAAACACGTATATGTTTTAATACCATGATTAAAATATTTCATGAGAATTATATATGGCATATCTAAAATTGTGAATGATTCTTTCTATATTAATTTTAGGATGCAAAAACAATCTATTATCCCTTTTATTATGTTGCAACTTAGTCATAAAATCGAATTGTTTAGAAGCCACATATTACATTACATGCGTATGCACAAATAGCAAGCTTATAACATGTAATACAACTCATAGTCGATAAAAACATAACCATATCTTTTGAGTCCTTTCTTATGTCTAATCAGTTAAATCATAATTATTATAAAATTCTTAACGGTCATCAATCGACATCTATATCGACATGAACAATACATACAAAATTCAGATAAGCGTTTAAGAATTAGAGATCTATGTAATCGATATACTAACCACCATGAATACTGCATGCATAAAAAGGTTGGATAAATAAAATTGGGTGATTGATGTCTATAGAAAACTCTAAATTTCCAAAGCAATTATTACAAGTAATAATCCTACAAAAACCAAGTCAAAGAATACTAAAACTCAAGGATAATCTTAAACAATCAAGTTTGATAAGTTTTGATTATCTCAATTAGTCTATAGCAACATAAAATTAATTTTACTAATTGTGTAACTCCCAAAACTAAATACGAGTATGTCATATAAAATATATATACATAAATCATCAAGAGCGAAAACTAAAGACATATAGTTATTCATCCATCCATGATCCATTGTGGAATTTGTTAGTTGTGTTACACTCAACAATATGTAACATCTTATACGGTAGAACTGGTTGCATATATATTAGTTAGTATGATCTCAAAATATATAATTAACGAGTACTAATACCCGAGCGCGTTGCACGGTCGACTCATAATTGTTTTATATTTAAATTTTATTTTATATATAATAATAATATCATATATATTAGTTAGTATGATCTCAAAATATATAATTAACGAGTACTAATACCCGAGCGCGTTGCACGGTCGACTCATAATTGTTTTATATTTAATTTTATTTTATTATAATAATAATAATAATAATATATATATTAGTTGATGGATATATGTAATTGAATTGAAGTTGAAACAGTCATAAACGATAACTGAATTAATTATTTTTTTATCATAATTATACAGTTTTTTTGAGGCAATGAAATGCAATATATACACATTTAGTTATTATATATTGATTAAATATATCATTTTAACATCTAATTCTATAAGATATATAAATTAATAAAATTTAAAATTGTAACATTTAATATAATAATATGAAAATATAAAAGATGTATAATGATGTAGTGTCTATATAGTTGTGAATGATTGTTAGAGAATTAGGTATGATTCACACCATCACACCAAGTAGCGTAACATCTGAATCACACATCAATTCCGTATCGTAATTTTATATTAAAATATAATTACATCATTTAAATTAAGTTTTTTTTTAAAGATTTTAACATTTTATATTGATTAAATTTAATGATTTGAGTAATTATGATATCTTTAAACCTTAATAATGGCAAATTTGATATTTCAAAAAATAATTAGAGAAATATGATATTTAGAATTTTAAGAGTGGCATATATAAAATTTTCCCTTAAAGATAACTGTATTATGTGACATTTAATAGGGATTATGTGATATTTTATTTTTTGGGTGAAGATGATTGTTACAATAATTCATATTTTAATTTGATTAGAAATAAATGTGCTACGTTGATTATATCTGTTTCAAACAATAAGGTAATTTAAATTCACAATTATCTCTATAATAATTATTATTATTTATTAAAATATATAAATATAAATATAAAGACCATCATCAATGTAAATAAATAACTCCATAAAAAAGCATCAGTTTGTTTTTCGGTTTGAACATCATCAGATTAATTTAATATTAATTATTATTATTTAATAAATTTTTTTAATGTATAATAAGAGAACATGGAAACTCATAATATAACAATTAGATATATTGTCAAATACTAACAACATATGTTTCGGATTAATTATTTTTTTTAATTTATTTGACTGAAAGGACACTTGTCGCTATAAGACAGTGACCACATGTCGTTAAATAGAGGCTACAATCATGTTTTAGTTTATTGGTAGATAGTATTCATAATTAAGTAATTAACTTTCACATGTAAATAAGTAGTACAAATTAGAATGGCGTGTAACGCATATAAATCAAATAACCAGAATTACTTTTGTAAATAGATGCAATTGCTTAAACAAAATTTCATAAACATATGATAGGTGCCAACTAGTTATCAGGATATATCTATAGCATAATTTAAACATATTGATATAGATATTATATTGAAAAATATATTTTTATTCATCATAGATTGAATAATCACTCAACAAAAATAGTACGTATGGAAAATCTAGAATTAAAATCACATCATGCATATGGGTCGATAAATAATGGAATTTGTTCGGTTGGGAGTTTACCTCAATGACGATATCCGAATAATATTACAAACCCGCAACTCACCATATTAAATAAAAGGGAACGAGATGCCTCGGACTATCAACACATTATTGACTACCGGAATCTCAAAAACTAATATTTGCCATTAGAAAGAAAAGTCTCGATCGGTCGACAACAACCACAAAATAACTCGGCATGATGATTTGGTTTGACTCAAAACACAGAAAATATTGTTTCGTTAGTTTTGTCTTGCGTTTCCGTTCATGAAACCCAGCCATAAAATCAAACAAAGGTAATATGAAACAAGTTAAAAGTTTTTCCATATATAATTGATAAAATATTACTATGAAACCCATCTAAAATTTTCTAATATCTCAGCCATAAGCCCATAAGATTAAGAATATAGGATTCATAAAAACCAATTGAATAAAAATAAAAATCATACAAAAGGCAATGCATAGAATATGGTATAGATCAATTTTCGAAATGAAAAATTATGTTACTAAACTGAAACTTCAAAAGTGAAAGGGTAATGGAATCCAAACATATATTCATTGACAAAGTGGTTAATAAAATACTCGTTTGATAGATCCATTGGTTTATTAATAAAATAATATAACATTGACATTGAAGATGTATTTTTATATACTCCATATAAAACGTCAAAAGAATTGATAAAGTTTCGATCATTGTTCTTTCAAATCAACGAACAGAAATCTTTGAGTGATCGAGCAAAATTCGTGCTAATAACGTGTTGTAAAACAACGACCTAATAGCAAAATATAACATTAAACAACAATAGAGATTAGAGAGAATAGATAATCATTTCATTGATATGATAATACCAACATACATAAGCCACTTATATAGGCTCTATACAATTAATACATACATAAAGATAGAAATACAAAGGGTCATAGGTTATGGATAGCCACATAATTGGTATGTTTATAACAAAATTTCACTTTTACCCACCTAAAATAACCTCAGATAAATCACATGTACTTTTAAGTTTTAAACCTAACAATGAAATGGAGAACAAAATCACATATTCGACGTAGATATATTTTTGCTCAAAGTCAACGGAACTTAATTTACACATGGTTGACTAGCACAACTACAAATATCAAGCACTAATAAAGCTTTACAAGTTAGTTAAACACTTCTGCAATCGTTCTTTTCGCGCACCTCTAATTGACCGATGAAGCAGTGGAGAAGCATAAACCGAGTCTAGCATAGCATATCGAGCAAAATGGCTGATTAACTTGCATTATGCTCATTGCAACTCCAGAGGAAGGCCAAAAGCTCCAAGGAAAACTTGCAGTCAGATGTACTAATTAAAACTCTAAAGATACAAGTATAACTATTACAGTAAATAATTATTTTGTTTACCTAAATCACACAAGTTGGTTTCGTGGTGTAGTTGGTTATCACGTCAGTCTAACACACTGAAGGTCTCCGGTTCGAACCCGGGCGAAGCCATTTACTTTTTTTTTTTTAACTGTAACTTTTTTTAGGCTCTATAGTTTTAGTCCATATATATTAGCTTGAAGTGTTGCCTTTGTGACTGAATTTAACCATGCTTCATAGAAATTGAATAAGTAAGATATTAACATTGTGTAATCTTGTTACTTTTTCAGTCAGAAATTTTGTATCTTTGTCGATACTTAATAGCTAACTTCACTAGTATTTTTTAGACACGAATTCACTACAGAAAAATGAAACTAGCCTGTGATGTTGTGATCCAAGCAGCTGTTAATCTTGTGTTTTTTTCCGCTACTCCCTATTCTTGATGTAATATTCAAAGTTATAGGATTTATGAAAAAGGATCATCAATCAGAAGAGAATGAAAGACTTATCGCGATATCTGATTGTATGGTAGAGAAAAAGACGTGAAGTCATGTAAGCACAGTTTAATTTGTGTGCTTTTTCACAGTGATGATGTGCAAAATCAATCTAAAAAATTTCTCAACTAAATCTGGGATTTGCTTATCGATCAGTTTTCTACATGTAGTTCATTGCCTATTTGCCTACTCTCTTTCAGCTCAATATTTAAGTCTAAAGATGATACAACATTTGACTTTCCTAAATTTATAACCTGGGTTCTTCATGGTTGACATCTTGCTATAAAAACACGCTCTTTTACTACAATAAAAACACTTGTAAACCAAACATAAAAGGGGTAAAATTTCGAAGGAAACTATCTCGAATAAACAAATGTGACACCTTCCTAGAAAAGTTGATGGCATGAACAGCAGGTCAATAGTACTCAGTTAACCAAATAAAATTCAAGAAATAATCGTTCTTCATCAAACAAGATCCATATATACGATCAAATGACCCGAGAAAGAAGACCAATTAATAGAGTTTATCAAATTCCAAAGTTCCCAAAATCTTCATTCCTTACAATTGTCAATAAATCAAATGAAATAAGAATGAAAGAAAACAAATATTAAAAAATAGAATATATGTAACATTTGGACCAGTTTTCTTCAGTACTATTTCCCTGAGTTTTTTTAAGTTGTCGTCATCATCTAATGATGTGAAAATTACACCACAGTATTATACGCACACAAGATGTGTGCAATTTTGACAAAAATATAGATTTTGCAAGAGTTATATGACATAATCTTTCTTCAACTAACATCCTCTTTTATCTCCTCAAGCTCTCCACAATGTAGTCCGCATACTGATCCCCTCAGGTTACAAAAACAACATCAAGCTAACAACCAATTCGCTTTGTGAATTAATCTAATCAGGTGGTAACAAGGCATAAAAAACCAAAGCTTCACTATCAGAAAACATCTACAACTGGGCTTTTCCCATTTATTTTTCAAGGCCATATATATATAGAGGGAGAGAGAGAGAGAGATATAGAACTTCCGTTGACATATAATTTAATTTAATTGTTTGGGATTTACACAAGTATTTTGGATCCCCTTGAAATTGAGCAAAACGGAACAAACTTTATAGGCAAAGCCAGTGTAAAAGTAATTAATTGGAACCATGCAAAAAATTTGGTAGTGTTTTGATTTTACATATATAACAGAAAGTGTGTACATATATTAGTTTAACTGTTAATGTTATCATATTGTGGGGCCTATTTATATAGTATGAGAACAAAAATAAAATGTCAGTCAACTTAGCGAAATAAAAATATGGAAGGCCTGGATGCCACAAAATGGGGAACTGATATATCTAACAAATGGTATATTTGAGAATGAAACAAACACTTTTGAGACTATACTTACATAGAATGTTTGACCACCTCAATAGCCTCAGCAGCTGGCAAGAAATCATTGACGGCAACTTCCTTGTTCTCATTCTTCTTGTCTGATTAGTTGTCAAGATAAAAAAAAAACATTACTTCTACCAGAAGTGTCAAATATCATAATGAATACTGAATACATATTCAAAATAAAGAGGCAAAATGGACGGGTTGAAACAGGTCAAAACGAGTTTAGGTTCACACAAGTTATTTTGAAAAGGGTGTAAAAGGACTGGATAACACTTTAGTAATCCAGTTTTAATGTTTTTATCGGTAAATAATGTGTTTTTATAATCTGACTCAAAAGGTTTTTATGCAATTAGAGATAGACTTCAGGCTAGTTTTAACCCATTTGTCCCAGTTAAGTGAAACAGACACCAAATCGACCCATAAAGAAGTAAATGGTCGAAATTTTAACATGTTAAATACTAAATGTGAGACTCAGATCATCGAGTTTTGAAAAATTACAGTCTTCAAAGAAGCGGCGGATCTCTGCCAAACGATGTGGTGGGAGCTCCTTGATGTCATTGTAGTGTCTATACTCGGGATCATCAGCACAGACTGCAATTATCTTGTCATCCTTCTCTCCCTAAAGGTGTCAATCAATGTCAGGCAAACTGCATGATAGTTAAAAGAGTAATTTTGGTTTCGTGGTTCTTAAACAGAAGAATATAATACCTGATCAATCATGGGCATAACACCAATCGCCTTGACACGAAGAAAGCATCCTGGCAGGATTGGTTCCTATATTTCAACACACCACAATTAGTATGTGACATTTGGATTGATATATAAACATCACAAGATATAAACCATATGCTGATATGCATATGGTAAAATTAATTGTAAAAATAAATCAATATCTGGTAAAATCTAAGGACTAGCTTGCTATACCTGCATGATAACCAAGACATCAAGTGGGTCATTGTCCTCGCAGAGAGTGCGGGGGACAAAGCCATAGTTGTGAGGGTAGACGACTGAAGAATATAGGACACGATCAACCTGATAAAACCACACATAAGAAAATGCCGAAACCAAAAGAATTTAGCTAGAGATGGTATTTTCGACCAAACTATTTATAAATGGGTTGATTAAGGGTACATTAGTCAAATAGGTAGATTTACTTTTAAAGAAAGTAGCTAAAAATGAAATGGGTTGGAAGTTAACAAAAGTTAGCTCATTACATCAGTATCATCCTCATTTGTCATTTACCTTAATAAGTCCTGTTTTTTTGTCGAGCTCGTACTTTACCTTGCTCCCCTTGCTAATTTCAATCACCTACAAAGAAAGAGACAGATTTTACCATAAATTCTTTGTCACACACTTGAGCATCTAATATGGAATTATGGATGCAGTGACCTTTATTATGTCATAAACTACTAGTCAGATACGACTTAATTCCGCATGATAGTAGCTTACAGTGATGCATATATCACAAATTATAATTACAGTTTGATACACATGTCAAGATTATTAAATGTGAAACGCATATGAGAAGCTATTTTATCAATTACAATTTAAAATAGTATTTATATACACAAAACAATCCTGTATGCAGGGTTAGTAATTTCAGTAATTTAGATTTTGATCTATATTGATTGGACATTCTTACGCAGTTGAATATCGTTGGTGCTCCAGGGCCTGCATTAGACCATTAAGAAGTCAGACACTCTAATATCACGGCATCATTACACATGAATATTTAATTACTTATTTATGAAATCAAGTAGGAATGAATTAGAAGAAATACCTATCTCGAGATCATGCCAAGGATGGGAAGCAGCTGACCTTCTCTTCATGGATGAAAGTATTCTTTCATTAAGAGGAGCATGAGAATGATGATGATAATGGTGAGAATCAGCAGGTTTGTTTAGAGTTTCAATTGGTGGAGTCATTATAGCAATCTGCACATTTAGCCATAATATACTCAGAGTTTGATAACAGAGACAAATCTTAAAGGTCAAAATGACAAATTGATAGTTTACAATTAACACAGAAAAGAGAAGATTTCTACAAGATGCTGCCAATGATCAACAGGCCATTACGATAGAATACAACAAGAATGTAAAGAGATAAAAACAGCAGAGAAGATAGTGATTAAAGAGATCCACAAAATGAACAGTAACCTAGCCAAAAAGACTAAAGGGACCACAATTTTGGTGCACTAACTTGATGATCTAGATCAAGTTGCACAGGCATCACATATTACGGAATACAAATATACTAATTACACAAATAGCATTCACACAAACCATTTCGCCTAAAACATCCATAATGACAATGATCTAACACTTTTCCAAAACTATTTTCAACTAAGATCCATGTTAATTTCCTTAGAGTAGTGTTTGAGACATTCACAAATCAAATCAGCAAAGCCATAGGCCTTTAACCACATTATTACCCATTCCATAAGCTGTTTATTCACTCAATCTCTCAATTTTTTACCCCTGAAAATTTACCTATAAGCAATCTACATCTCATCAAACACAAAACACAACAAGGCTCGAAAATGACGAAACCGTGATCCTCTGTCTACTCTTATTAGTAAATATACCATATGGCCTGAAAAGCCGCTTAACTAACGTATAAACCTGTTATTTCTGTTGCAAGTTTTCATAAAAACTTTTACACATAAGAATGCCAGATGAAAAATACTTAATTATGACAATGTAAACCTCAGCAAAAAAAATATATATAATAAAATTAAATTTAATTAAATAAGATCATAAATGCAAACATTTCTGTAACACATTATATAATCAAGAACTCTAGTGATACAAATTAACTTCAAAACACTAACATTTCACAAAACAATGCAACTGAATTCCACCACAAACAGAATATAATATATGTATATAATTCTATTATATACATAAAGCGTGTATATAAACATATAGATACAGAAACATGTATGAATGTATACAAACCTGAAATTGAGAAATGATCTGTGAAGTTGATGAAATGAAGTACAAGATCTAGCTATTTAACAGCAACAGACAGCGTAAGAATCAAGCAAAAAATATATAGATACAGATACATGAACGTATATATCTGTAGAGAGAGAGAAGGTGTACCTTAAAGAGAGAGAAAGTAGAAAGCGGAAGCTTCACGCTGTTGCTATTGTTCCCGCTATCTTCTCCTTCAGCCTTTCGATATTTAAAGCAAACCAAAAATATATTTAACTAGCTAATCAACCCGGGTTCAACCCGGGCCGTTTAATTAAAACTTTAAAGACAAAATATAACTATAAAATGTATGTAATTTGTGTTGTTGATACATAGCTTGATAAGGAGATACAGTGATTTGTAAAATAAGAGCAACTATTGGATTAGCATAAAATACAAAAGTATTTCACAATATTAACTTTAATCCAAACCTACTTTATTAAAATACAATCATATACGAAAACTAAAAGGTTCTTCATGCTCACGTCTTCAAATGCGTGACCCGGGTTGAACATATATATCAGCACAAAACCCCATTCTAACCCTACGAAACCCTCGTTGTAGATCATCATTGTCGTCAATCCTTATTACACTATCTAAATTGTTGAGATAGTGCAATGGTCTTCCCGGTAACATCAGCTCCACGAAGTGAGTTGAATGGCTCAAATCTTAACCCATAAATCATGTCAAGTGCTCCAGATTTGTTGCTAATGACCTGGTCCCATTTGTTGTAATAATCAGCGTCCTTATATGTAAAATAGACTACCTAACACAATGAAATAATTAATCAACTTATTTTTTAATGGTGTGCGTAAATAGTTCCAAATGTAAATCAAACCTAGTCCAGTGAACATAAATATTTAATACATACATAAACTATTAAGTTAGACTTATTCATTCAAACCTCCAGGCCAATATTAAAAAGCAGAAACACAACTCCAAATTGCGTAAAATCGAGAGACCGTAAGGTCCAATCAAGATGCCAGCAGTAAGATACCCAAGAACAGGACTTCCTAAACATGCAACCAAACGGAAGACAACCATGAGTGGCACAGACCAAAAAAAAATAAAAAATCCACCTTACGCATTTCAGTAGATAACTGAAATCCATATCCCTATAAGCATAGTATCTTTTAAACTTTGATTATAATTAACAAAACTTGGACATCAAAGTATGTAAAATATAACACATTAGTCGTCTACCAAAAAGTAAATAACTTAAAGGTCAAGTACCTCCTGAAAGTTTCTGAAATATAGGCACAAAGATTACACTACCAAGCAACTCCCACAACATATCCAAAAGAGAAGCTTTTTCCTCGTTAATCTGAATAGATACACAATGAGAAAAGAGCAGATACATAGCTTTAGAGACCACTACAGAAATATAAAAGGTGAAGAAGAAACAACAAACCTCTTGGGGTGGCAACGTATCAATCAGGTTTTTAGCTCTTTCAGGTAACTTGCGAATCTGCCTGAGCATGAGCTCAACATTGGACGAGAATTCATCAATCCTGGAGAAGATAACGTTTGGCTGCTGAAACTGTATGCCATTTCGCTGTTCTTTTTTGGGTAAAAGGTACCATTTCGCTGTTCTCGTTTAGCATAGAAAGCAAAACTGTAATATACATATGAACATTATTAATCTGAGGATACAACTTTACTACCAATACATTGATGTTGTTTCTTAGAAAGACAAGTTTCCACAATCCACACATATTAACAATATGTCCAACATGTGACTATTTGGTTATATATTGATGCAAATATATAAGCCAATAATTGAAATCATTTAGACCATAAATGATGCTTCAATGTGACACAGTCAAGTGACTAAAACAACGAATTAATGGGCAACATTTGAAACTCATCAGCAATTGAACTAATTTAGAAGAAACCTTACCCTTTCATACATTTTATTTTAAGATTTAGACTATTATCATAATAATATGTTTGCTTTTGTAATTATAACCAATAGATATAGTATTCAACTATTCATGAAAATTTCACCCAAAAATGGTCAAAAATGAACATTTTAAACCCAAACCCATTTGAACGGTTACTCAACCAGTCTAACCTCCAATATTGCCATCTATACTTGTTCTCTTATTACTCTACCACGCCAAAGTTTTATACAGATTCAAGACATAAAGATATGGCTTTTGAAGTTCACATGCCATAGCATTCCATAATGCCCGACATAAAAATAATGGTACTTCTTTTTCAAATAAAAAACAACATTTTTTTAACTCACTTGTCGATTGACAGTTCTTATATTTACCACGTAGAAAATAACTAAAAAATGAATTCTGTCTTTTCCAAAACTAACCAGTATTTTTTCCCAAAATTAACTCACTTGCCGATTGATGCTTATCCGAACAAATCAGTACCCCCTACCCCCCCCCCCCCCCCTTTAAAAAAAAAACCTTAATTAAAAAAAAAAGATCGATATAGATAATAATAATTTAGATTCATAGTTTAAAGTCAGTAGTTTATTATTTCCAAAAAAAAACTAAATGCAAAAATGAATTAAAAAAAAAGATCGATATAGATAATAATATCTCAATCTTTTCTTTATTTTTGGATTGAGATTCTTTTCTTATACGAGTATCTACAAGACATTCCATCTACGTATTTATCCGTGTTTTAGAATAATTATCTTACCCCATAAGAACTTGCCAGCCGCCGTTGCCATATCACCAGCTGGTTGTCGTCTCTGCCTCTCACCGCTTCAACCACGACTCTGATGCAACAGCTTTTCCTTTGTCTCTTATATTTGTGTGTGTAGCCGTGATTTGAAGATCAATGTATATTTTTTTCCTTTAAACTTCTAGCTTTTATTTTAAAGCATATAAGGTTTCAACTTTCAACTTTCAATTTCAACAATGTACACATGATAATGCATGATGTACCATACATCAATGTCCCACAACTTTCAACTTTCATTTTCATCTCTCTCCTCAAATCTCAACCACTCATTTTTTTTTCTCTCCTGCATAAATCATTTTATTCATCTAATTCATTCAAAATCTTTTATCTCAAAAACCGTATATCGATAAATTATAAAAATTATATGGGTGTTCTTAAAATTTCATGCTCTTTCATTAGAGATGTCATTCGATATACTTTCGACGAATTTTTAAATGCGAGGGTGGAGCCGGTACGGCTAAGGCATTTGGCTATCACACTCTATGACCTATCACCCCCACCATCTCACCGCCGCAACGCGCGGGTACTTTCTCTCGTATATAATAATGAATTATTGTGTTTATAGATACAAAGTGGGTTTAAGAGGGTGCTTGTATTCTTTTTTTGTTAACCCTTAAGCAGTGAACACGTTTGCCGGAAGTTGATGACGATCACCGGAAATTATATATTATCTGGGATGTTTGATGGAAGTAAACTATTGATGCTGATATGTGTAAGCTTTTTATTGGACAATCAATTAAAAGTCATGTTTCCAGGTGGTGAAGTGTTGTACCTTCATGCTTATGCACTTGTACTTTTAGCTACAGTAAAACTAGGGGTGAGCAAAAACCGAACCGAAAAACCAAAAACCGAAAATGACCGGAAAAAGAAAAAAAACAATGTCAAACCGAAAACCGACCCAAACCAAACCGAAAAACCGACAAACCGAACCGAACCAAAACCGAATCCAATGGTTTCTGGTTTTTAAAAACCGAAAGATTCGGTTTGGGTTTCGGTTTTAGGCCAAAACCGACCCAATCTCACCCCTAAGTAAAACTTACTCACACACCGACATTGAATTTTAGTAGTATGTATGTATATAATTACCATTATTGATCCCTCAACATTGTTTTCCTTTATAAAGGTCGGAATATACAATTTCACATCAAATGTACAGAGACTACATACTACCAACTTACCAAGTACCAATCCTCGTTGTTAAATAACACTGTCGAAACAAAACAAAAACATAAATAAATGCAATTTAAGATCAATAGTATGCAAAAGCATTAATTAAGGGAAAATGAACGTCAAAGGACTTTTTTGTAATTCATTCCATTGTCTTTTCTACAACTTTATCATTTTTAATTGGCACATTGATTTATAACAATGACGATGAGCAATCAGCAATTTCGTAAGGGACGAATTATGGACTCTAGACCAATTGATTTATAACGATAACGATTAGCAATTCATGATTCTGATATTGATTAGAGAATAAGTAATTGAAGAACGAGAACCAATTTCAACAGGAGAAAATAATATATTCTTTTAATAAATAGTCTAACAATCCTTCTAAAAACCTTAAAATATGAAAATATATTCTCTTTTTTAATTGGGATTATTACCTATGGATGTAACTAACTATGACAAAATGTCTATGTTATGTAAAGATCTCGTAAAATGTCTATGTAATGTAATTAACTTTCAAATTCTGGTTATTGGATGTACCCGGGTATATGTGACAACCATATAATCTGTCACGTGTAAGTTTTTGATTGGTCATGTACATCTAATAATCGGGATTTGAAAGTTCATTACATGACATAGACATTTTACAAGATCTTTACATAATATAGACATTTGGTCATAGTTAGTTACATTCATAGGTAATAATCCCTTTTTAATTTCACCCCTTGATTTTACTAAATGTCATGATCGATCTCATATTTAGAAGGATTTATCATTTTCCTTTCAACAAACGTTTAATTTTTTGTGATATAATACTTATATTCAGTTTGCCTTCATGTGAGCTTTAGTATGTGTCAACTGTAACAAAAGATGATTGTGCAGATTTTTAAAGTAGAGTATTCGCACCACTTTACCCGTTGAACTGACTGTAGAAATTCAAGTAGTGCATCGCATTTTACTTGATTTCGGGATTCAATTGGATTGGTACCTATATATTGGTAGTTGGTACCGTGATACAGTATTAGGATCGGTTTGGGATGTAGAGACTATATGCAGTGGCGGTACGGCGGTACCACATGGGGGGAAAAGGGGGCAAATGACCCCCTCAAAATTTAGATTTTGTCATGTATTTTTAAATTTTTCATCGATTTTTAAAATAATTTTATAGGTTTTTAACATTTTGACCCCTTTTATATTTATTTTTCATGAATTTTTTAATTTTGCCCCCTTTGAAAAATTAGTACCGCCTCTGACTATATGGGACCGGGACCTTTTAATACGATACAGATGAAACACCAAGCTAATTGTCCCTACTTCTTATAACTTAAACCTTCCTTATATATTTAACTTTTACAAAAATGTTGATTCGTGTTAGCTTTAATTATTTAGTTAGTGCGTGTTTTGTAATTATGTAATAGAATAGTCCTTGTTTAAATGTATTAAGTATGGAAGGATTTTGTTGTAATTACATAAGGACTTATTTGTAATTAAGGAGGGGGTTTAGTGCAAATAATATGCCTATATAAACCCCTCTCCACAACCATTGTAAGGTAACCACTTCTAATAATATTTCCTTACTTTTCCCATATTCTCTCTACTTTCTCTCTCACGCACTTAAGCCTTATTATCATATATCACGATTTAGCATAGATTACATTTGGTATCAGAGCAAAATCACAACTTGTGTTAGATCCATGGCTTGATTTTGTTCCATTTTGTGCTAAATTGTGTTTTTCCCATTTTTACCGAAAGTTCCAATCTTTACCCTCTAAACATGTTAAAGTTTCCTCCTTTTTAGTTTCATTCCACTCATAATCTTCCTATAATCATCCTTGAAAAGTTTCAAATCCTAATTCTAAACCAAATGGCTTAAAATTGAATTTTTAGCTTTCTGTTCTGAAAACCGGTTTTCCTTCCGGTTTTCATTTTTCTTCGAATTTCTGTTGTAAAACCGGCTTTCCTTCCGGTTTTCCTACCAGCTTTCCTTCCGGTTTTCCTTCCGGTTTTCATACCAGCTTTCGTATCGTTATTTCATAATACCTGGTTTACACCAAAACCGGTATTAGTGCTTAATTTCTTCTTTTTCTAAGCCAAAACTCCGCCCAAATTTCTTCACGAAAACCGGTTTTTCAAAGGATTTCATGAAAACCTGATTTAGTGAAGAATTTCTTGAAAACCTGTTTTAGTGAAGAATTTCTTGAAAACCTGATTTAGTGAAGAATTTCTTGAAAACCTGTTTTAGTGAAGAATTTCTTGAAAACCTGTTTTAGTACTACATTTCTGAAACCCTGTTTTAGTACTACATTTCTGAAACCCTGTTTTAGTACTAAATTTCTGAAACCCTGTTTTAGTACTACATTTCTGAAACCCTGTTTTAGTACTAAATTTCTGAAACCCTGTTTTAGTACTACATTTCTAAACCCTGTTTTAGTACTACATTTCTAAAACCCTGTTTTAGTACTAAATTTCTGAAACCCTGTTTTAGTACTAAATTTCTGAAACCCTGTTTTAGTACTAAATTTCTGAAACCCTGTTTTAGTACTACATTTCTGAAACCCTGTTTTAGTACTACATTTCTGAAACCCTGTTTTAGTACTACATTTCTGAAACCCTGTTTTAGTACTAAATTTCTGAAACCCTGTTTTAGTACTAAATTTCTGAAACCCTGTTTTAGTACTAAATTTCTGAAACCTGTTTTAGTACTACATTTCTAAAACCCTGTTTTAGTACTAAATTTCTGAAACCCTGTTTTAGTACTAAATTTCTGAAACCCTGTTTTAGTACTACATTTCTGAAACCCTGTTTTAGTACTACATTTCTGAAACCCTGTTTTAGTACTAAATTTCTGAAACCCTGTTTTAGTACTACATTTCTAAAACCCTGTTTTAGTACTAAATTTCTGAAACCCTGTTTTAGTACTAAATTTCTGAAACCCTGTTTTAGTACTACATTTCTAAAACCCTGTTTTAGTACTACATTTCTGAAACCCTGTTTGAGTACTAAATGTCAACTGTTATACCTAATGAGTTTGTTGAGACGGTGTTAGATTTTTTAATGGGTGAACAGCCAAGTTGGGAGGAAATACGTCGTCATGATAATCACATTTGTATGTGTTGTACCGGTTTGTTTCCATGTGGAGTGGTTATTTTTGAGGAAAAACAAGTCAATGTGGAAATATTTAAGACAATTACGACACAACACAACAATTTTCAACTTGAAATTAAGCAACTCAAATCTGAGAACAAAGAGCTCAAATCTGCTAATAATTTCAGTTTGTCTGCCATGGAAAGTCTTCATTCTGAAGTTGATCGAATCAAATCTGAGAACAAAGAGCTCAAATCTGCTAATGATCTCAATTTTGCCAAACATGGAAAGTCTTCGAAAAGACAATGATCATTTGCAGTCAAAGATTATCAATTTAACCAATGAGTTGGATATTTCTCACAAAGAGCTCATTGAAACCATCCTCGAAACCCAAGTTAAAGAACTTGTTTTGCAACAACAACTTTCTAAGCTCAATCGTGAATTGCAAAACAAGTCCATTTCTTCGAAGAAGAATGAGCAAACATGTCTGAAGTTAATCCATCAACTTCAAGCTCTATCCTTGTCATTGGAAACTCAACTTTCAACCAAGTCAAATCAAGTGAGTTCTCTTTCGACTCGTGCTACAGAATCACCTCTTCCCAACCAAACCTCTCCATCTCCAACTAAAACAAAATCCATTCCTTCAAATGCCCAACCAAACCACAATCACCCAAAATTATCAACCAATACCAAGCAACACCCTTCATCCAAAATCAAAACAAATCTTCATAACACCAAACCATCTCACCAAAACAATAAACAACCACAACCATCTTCCAAACCAGCTCATACCACTCCCAAATTCTCAAAAGAACCTCACTTCACCAACACAAAAACTCTTCCACATAAACCTCATCCTACTCTCAAACAAATAAACCCATATTACACACCTCGCAAGACCAGACCTCCCCTCAAGCCTATAAACAGCCATTGCCAGATATTCAAGGATTCCACCACCGGAATCATTCGTTATAGAGATCAATATGGCTGGTTCTCTCATACTAAACCCAAACCAAAACCTAAAATCACTCCCATTAAATACTCTGTCTCTGAGTTGTTTAAGTTGGCACCACGAGTCATTCACCCTCGTGTGCAAAAAGTGTTTTACTATGCACAACCTTCTACTTCTCTCTTCAAATATCTAGTTGGACCCACCCTTACATGGGTTCCAACGTCTGGATCCAAGTAGGTGGTTGTGATTTGGCTTGTACACATATCAGTGTACAACCCGTTCAAAACATGTGTAATTGAGACGTTACTTCATAGTTATACCTTTCATTTACCGTTATTGTCATCAATCATTGTGCATGATGAACACGTTACATGTGTTCATCATGAGGGGGAGAAAAACATCAGAGATTGATTATCCTTTTGAGGGGGAGCACATTGCCTTGTCTAATTCTTTGCTCCAAAAATTATGCCCGGGTTGAGGGGGAGCTAAAAGGAAAATTAGTCTTAGATCTTTTAGTATGTTTTTATTGTATATTTTGAAAGGAGTGATTGAGTGAGGGGGGCAAGATTTAGAGAAGATTTCGCTCATACGACAAGTTGAGGGGGAGCTAAAGCAACAAACCATTTTCTGGATTAATTATCTGTTATTGAGAAACTTGTGTGTTTGAGGGGGAGCAAGAGACAGACAATCAACGACTGTAATGTAAGAACCAAGTCAAGTTTTACACTCAACACTAAGCCAAGCTTCCGCACTTCATTCCAAGCTTCCGCTTTCCACAAGAAACCGAAGTCTTCGCCTTCGCTTTCACAGAATGCTTGAGAATTCAAAAAGTCAAAGTTGCTCGAAGACGATGAATATAAAGAGAAAGCTACAAAGTCTACTCAACATTGAAGATTTTCAACAAATGGGCTCATCACGTTTATTTAAAGATCCATATCATAGAACCCCCAACCAACCATCTGATCCGAAATTTCATTTCATTCCCAAGCGCCCCTGGAAAGAGAAGTTCAGTGAATACAAGAAAAGGGCCTTCAATGATCAAAGGACTCATCAAGACAAACCCGAATCGTCAACCAAGAAAAGAAACAGAAGACAAAGAAAGAAGAAAAGGACTAGACGATGAACCTTCACAAAACCGCACTAAAGGGGGATATATCGTATTAAAGCATGATTTTGATGGTATTAAAGCATGATTTTCAGCAGATTTTATTATTAAAGATATATCGTCTGATACATTTGGATTGACTTCATGAAATGTCAAAACTTATTAGCATTTTGCTTTCTTTCATAATCTTAGGTTAATTATCAAAACAACATTTGCTTATATTGGATACAAATTTCTTACATATGCTACTACCTAACCGGTCTACGTATTTTTCTAACATATGTTGACACATACGTGTCTTTGCTTTCTTCTTCAAAATGAACTAAGACGTCCAAGGACCACAATTTCTTGACTAGTGTCACACTTGAAAACAATGGAAATTGAGGGGTGTCAAAAGGCAATCAAAGGTAAAACCCCACAAAACGTCAGTGTCTTGTTATTTACGAGTACTACTTATTTCACCCCCACAAGTCAGACGAAAATTACAATTTGGTCCCCCAAAAATATGACCCAGTCTCACTTGTCTTCATACATAAGAGGAATGAATACATGATGATCGGACAACAAATTATTGAAACCAACCAACAGACAGTGATCACATGACCAACCAGCAACCTCACACTTGTACCTTAACTAAGATACCATTGAATCAAAACTGTAATATCATAGCAAAGAAATTGTACATCATGCTGTAAAGTTTATACAATAGACCAATAGTACAATACTATTGAAGTAACCACGGTGAAGCGAATTTTTTTATTTTTAATTGCTCCTCTTTTTCACCCTTAACCTTTGAAATAATGAACTTATTCTAAAATGGACAAAAAATAATTTGTTACTAGGTTTGATTAGTTAAGTTGGTTTTAGTAAGTAAACTAATTCGGTTAAAAACTAAACATGTTACATTTAGTCAGTTTTCAACAATGGTGGATCTAACATTGTGGAGAGAGGGGGTGAAGAACAAACACAACTGGCCAACCCAAACCAGCTCAAGCTAAATAATTTGAATAGATTATTTACTTGAATTAATTCAAAAACAAAAAAGAACCCACGCCAATAAACTAAAAAGAAACTAGTAAAAAACTTTTAGTCTTGTATTTAAAATAAAAAACAATTTAGTCCCCCTCATTTAGAAATTCTAGATCCGCTACTACATTTCAGCTCGATTTCTTCAATACCTTATGACGGGGAGAGAGTAAGGAAACTACATGTAGCCCCTCTTATTTATTCAGAGTATCCGTAATACATCAACCATTAAACCGTCACATCAAAACATTACCACATCCGTTAAAACACTAATTATATTATTATTAAGTTTCATTATTTGTTTTACATAGTTTGAGTGCTCTACTTTATAAAGTTGAAAAACAAGCTCTGAGGAGGTACCAAATCCTTGTTTGTATAACAAAAACTTGGTATACTCGTTCAAAAGCCAATCAAACAACACCTTTCAAAAAAATTTCCCTAACAAAATGCAAGTCAATCTCAAGGTGCTTTGTTCTTTCATGGAACACTGGATTTGCAGCTATTTTAAGAGCTGCATCACTATCACAGAAAATGCTAACAGGACTTAAATTTTCACAATTCAAATCCTTTAAAATCTTTAAAATCCAAATAACCTCAGAAGTTACAGAAGCTAGAGCCCTGTATTCAGCCTCTGCTGAAGACTTTGAAATGGTATTTTGTTTCTTGCTTTTCCAAGAAACCAATGATCCACAAAAAAATACACAATATCCAGATACACATTTTCTGCTTACTACACATCTAGCCCAGTCTGCATCAACAAAAGCCTCAATAGAAATAGAAGAAGACTTAGATATTAAAATACCCTTACCAGGTGAGCTTTTAAGATATCTTAAAAGCTTTAAAGCTACCTGCAAATGTGACCTTAAGGGAGAATGCATAAACTGGCTCAAACAATGGACAGTGTAAGAGATATCTGGTCTAGTTGTTGTCAAATATATCAGTTTACCAATAAGCTTTTGGTACTCTGTTATATTTGTCAACAATGGATCATTTTCAGAAGGAGTAGTGGTTAATGCAACATTTGGTTGCATTGGAGTACTTATAGGTTTACTTGCCAACAAACCATACTCAGAAATCAAATCTAAACAATATTTTCTTTGTGTAAGAACAAGACCTTCTGAAGTATCAAGTATTTCAATACCCAGAAAATACTTCAGTTTTCCAAGATCTTTAATCAAAAACTTTGTTTTCAAAAAAGTTTTGAATTTATTTATTTCCTCAACATTGTTACCAGTAATGATAATATCATCCACATATACAAGAATTGCTATAAACAATCCATCAACAGCTTTAGTAAACAAAGAATAATCACTAAGACTTTGAACAAAGCCATTCTCAAGCAAAGCATTTGTTAATTTTGCATTCCATTGTCTAGGAGCTTGTTTAAGATATCTTAAAAGCTTTAAAGCAACCTGCAAATGTGACCTTAAGGGAGAATGCATAAACTGGCTCAAACAATGGACAGTGTAAGAGATATCTGGTCTAGTTGTTGTCAAATATATCAGTTTACCAATAAGCTTTTGGTACTCTGTTATATTTGTCAACAATGGATCATTTTCAGAAGGAGTAGTGGTTAATGCAACATTTGGTTGCATTGGAGTACTTATAGGTTTACTTGCCAACAAACCATACTCAGAAATCAAATCTAAACAATATTTTCTTTGTGTAAGAACAAGACCTTCTGAAGTATCAAGTATTTCAATACCCAGAAAATACTTCAGTTTTCCAAGATCTTTAATCAAAAACTTTGTTTTCAAAAAATTTCCCTAACAAAATGCAAGTCAATCTCAAGGTGCTTTGTTCTTTCATGGAACACTGGATTTGCAGCTATTTTAAGAGCTGCATCACTATCACAGAAAATGCTAACAGGACTTAAATTTTCACAATTCAAATCCTTTAAAATCTTTAAAATCCAAATAACCTCAGAAGTTACAGAAGCTAGAGCCCTGTATTCAGCCTCTGCTGAAGACTTTGAAATGGTATTTTGTTTCTTGCTTTTCCAAGAAACCAATGATCCACAAAAAAATACACAATATCCAGATACACATTTTCTGCTTACTACACATCTAGCCCAGTCTGCATCAACAAAAGCCTCAATAGAAATAGAAGAAGACTTAGATATTAAAATACCCTTACCAGGTGAGCTTTTAAGATATCTTAAAAGCTTTAAAGCTACCTGCAAATGTGACCTTAAGGGAGAATGCATAAACTGGCTCAAACAATGGACAGTGTAAGAGATATCTGGTCTAGTTGTTGTCAAATATATCAGTTTACCAATAAGCTTTTGGTACTCTGTTATATTTGTCAACAATGGATCATTTTCAGAAGGAGTAGTGGTTAATGCAACATTTGGTTGCATTGGAGTACTTATAGGTTTACTTGCCAACAAACCATACTCAGAAATCAAATCTAAACAATATTTTCTTTGTGTAAGAACAAGACCTTCTGAAGTATCAAGTATTTCAATACCCAGAAAATACTTCAGTTTTCCAAGATCTTTAATCAAAAACTTTGTTTTCAAAAAAGTTTTGAATTTATTTATTTCCTCAACATTGTTACCAGTAATGATAATATCATCCACATATACAAGAATTGCTATAAACAATCCATCAACAGCTTTAGTAAACAAAGAATAATCACTAAGACTTTGAACAAAGCCATTCTCAAGCAAAGCATTTGTTAATTTTGCATTCCATTGTCTAGGAGCTTGTTTAAGTCCATAAAGAGACTTATTTAACTTGCACACCCTTTTTTCAGAAGGAGAAAAATATCCAGGAGGAAGATCCATATATACATCTTCAAGTAGATCACCATATAAGAATGCATTATTAACATCAAGTTGATATAAACTCCAATTATTTTGAACTGCCAAAGTTATCAAGCATCTAACAGTGACAATTTTAACTACAGGAGAAAAGGTCTCCTCATAATCAATACCAATCTTTTGATTATAACCTTTAGCAACAAGTCTAGCTTTATATCTTTCTATTTCACCATTAGACTTATACTTAATTTTATAAACCCATTTACAACCAATAGGTTTCCTACCTACAGGTAAATCAACAAGAGTCCAAGTGTTATTTCTATACAAAGCTTCCATTTCAATATCCATTTCAATATTCATAGCTTCATTCCAACAATCATGTTTTGAAGCCTCAAAGAAAGAATTAGGTTCAGTGCTTTTATTTAATTGAGCCACAAAACATTTATTCTCTAAAGATAACTTAGAATAATTCACAAAATTTTCTAAACCATACTTACAATTGCTTTTCTTAGACAAGTTATTGTAATTAGGTTTAACAGAAGAAGACCCAACAATATAATCTTTATACTTGATAGGCATAACAGAATTTCTATCAGACCTTCTTAATTCAACCACATTATCATTATGATCTCCAACTAAATCATCACCCTCAGAATTATTCAAGTTTTCCTCAGTGGCTGCATTACTTCCATTCTCACTGGTAGACACTACTGGATCATGATGTTGAAGAGGTGAATCCTCATCATTACTTGAAGATCCAGAAGTACTTCCAGAGTGAGAGGAAGAGTTGCCATGCCTACTAGGATTGTTATTGTCTCCTTCATCATCATAGGGATCATTAGGGTAGTTGTCAAAATCATGCTTATTGTCAAAAAAATTCTTATGATTAATGTTTTTTATAAAACAGTGTTCATTATTCTCACAAACTTTCTGTTTGAAAGGAAAAATATCTTCAAAAAATTTTACATCTCTAGAATAAACAATTTGTTTATTTTCAAGACTAAAAAGTTTATAACCTTTCTGAGTACTAGCATAACCAAGTAACACACATTTTTCAGACTTACTAGCAAATTTATCATGAATATTTAAGATTTTAGCATAAGCAAGACAACCAAAAACCCTTAAATGAGTTAAAGAAGGAGGTTTTTTAAAAATCAATTCAAAAGGTGACTTCCCATTCAAGACAGAAGATGGCAATCTGTTAATCAAATAAGTGGCAGTTAGAACACTTTCAGTCCACATATTCAAAGGAATCCCCCCTTGAAAAAGAAGGGATCTAGCAACATTAAGAAGATGTCTATGCTTTCTCTCAGCCACTCCATTTTGTTGTGGAGTATAACTTAAAGATGTTTGATGCAAGATTCCTTGTTTTTCACAAAAGCTTTGAAACTGTTTATTAACAAATTCTCCTCCATTATCACTTCTCAAAATCTTTATCTTTTTATCAAATTTTTTTTATAATAAAAAGAGCAGAATAAAAATCTTTATCTTTATCTCGAAAATGGCAGATTTATGAAGTACACCAGAACTATTACCAGAAGCAATTAACCTATGTGACTCTTCACTAGAAATAATAGCATAAGCACTTCTTACATCAGGTAATGGTTCCTTAGTTAAGATATTACTTCTAATTTGCATATAAGAATCATCAAGTCCCATTAAAAACTGCATTAACTTTATTAATTGATTATGTTTCTTAAAATCTTGAGCAGCATGACAAGTACATCTAGGCAGTTTAACAAGTGCATCAAATTGTTTCCACAGAGCATTCAACTTATGATAATATTCAGCTAGAGTAGCACCATTTTGAGACAAAGAATTAATTTTATGATGCAGATTAAAAGTAACAGAACCATCAACTTTGTCATAAGTTTCTTTTAATTCTTCCCAAACATGTGAAGCTCTTTTTGAAAAAATTTGACCAAGAAACAATTCTTCAGAAACAGAATTAAGAATCCAACCTAAAACAACAGCATTAACTCTATCCCATTGTCTGCCTAAAATTTCATCAGTATTTGACCTTCTACATGTACCATCAATGAAACCAGTTTTATTTTTACCTTCTAGAGCAAGTAACATAGCACAAGACCAGACAGAATAATTTTCAGTTCCTTTAAGTTTGACAGATACAACAGTCAAAGAAGCAGAATCATTAGGATGCAAATTGTAACACCCCGACTATAGCGGAAACACGAGATGCCACAGAACGACATGGTACAAAAGATTTAAGTAACAAACATCAACATAAAGTTTCAAAAGCCATTCGAATTAAAAAGGTAACAAGTTCAAGTGGACGTTTAATAAACATTACATAACCAAATTCATAATCAAAAGATCAAATGTTTGCGTTACAAGTCCAACATGCAACAAATAAACACATCTGGGTCAATGGTAAGACTACCATGACATAATTTGATGAGATTGTTCTTGAGCCACTACTAAGACCGGTTATGTCCCAATAAATCAGATTTTTTTTTTTTTTTTTTTTTTTTTTTTTTTTTTTTTTTTTTTTTTTTTTTTTTTTTTTTTTTTTTTTTTTTTTTTTTTTTTTTTTTTTTTTTTTTTTTTTTTTTTTTTTTTTTTTTTTTTTTTTTTTTTTTTTTTTTTTTTTTTTTTTTTTTTTTTTTTTTTTTTTTTTTTTTTTTTTTTTTTTTTTTTTTTTTTTTTTTTTTTTTTTTTTTTTTTTTTTTTTTTTTTTTTTTTTTTTTTTTTTTTTTTTTTTTTTTTTTTTTTTTTTTTTTTTTTTTTTTTTTTTTTTTTTTTTTTTTTTTTTTTTTTTTTTTTTTTTTTTTTTTTTTTTTTTTTTTTTTTTTTTTTTTTTTTTTTTTTTTTTTTTTTTTTTTTTTTTTTTTTTTTTTTTTTTTTTTTTTTTTTTTTTTTTTTTTTTTTTTTTTTTTTTTTTTTTTTTTTTTTTTTTTTTTTTTTTTTTTTTTTTTTTTTTTTTTTTTTTTTTTTTTTTTTTTTTTTTTTTTTTTTTTTTTTTTTTTTTTTTTTTTTTTTTTTTTTTTTTTTTTTTTTTTTTTTTTTTTTTTTTTTTTTTTTTTTTTTTTTTTTTTTTTTTTTTTTTTTTTTTTTTTTTTTTTTTTTTTTTTTTTTTTTTTTTTTTTTTTTTTTTTTTTTTTTTTTTTTTTTTTTTTTTTTTTTTTTTTTTTTTTTTTTTTTTTTTTTTTTTTTTTTTTTTTTTTTTTTTTTTTTTTTTTTTTTTTTTTTTTTTTTTTTTTTTTTTTTTTTTTTTTTTTTTTTTTTTTTTTTTTTTTTTTTTTTTTTTTTTTTTTTTTTTTTTTTTTTTTTTTTTTTTTTTTTTTTTTTTTTTTTTTTTTTTTTTTTTTTTTTTTTTTTTTTTTTTTTTTTTTTTTTTTTTTTTTTTTTTTTTTTTTTTTTTTTTTTTTTTTTTTTTTTTTTTTTTTTTTTTTTTTTTTTTTTTTTTTTTTTTTTTTTTTTTTTTTTTTTTTTTTTTTTTTTTTTTTTTTTTTTTTTTTTTTTTTTTTTTTTTTTTTTTTTTTTTTTTTTTTTTTTTTTTTTTTTTTTTTTTTTTTTTTTTTTTTTTTTTTTTTTTTTTTTTTTTTTTTTTTTTTTTTTTTTTTTTTTTTTTTTTTTTTTTTTTTTTTTTTTTTTTTTTTTTTTTTTTTTTTTTTTTTTTTTTTTTTTTTTTTTTTTTTTTTTTTTTTTTTTTTTTTTTTTTTTTTTTTTTTTTTTTTTTTTTTTTTTTTTTTTTTTTTTTTTTTTTTTTTTTTTTTTTTTTTTTTTTTTTTTTTTTTTTTTTTTTTTTTTTTTTTTTTTTTTTTTTTTTTTTTTTTTTTTTTTTTTTTTTTTTTTTTTTTTTTTTTTTTTTTTTTTTTTTTTTTTTTTTTTTTTTTTTTTTTTTTTTTTTTTTTTTTTTTTTTTTTTTTTTTTTTTTTTTTTTTTTTTTTTTTTTTTTTTTTTTTTTTTTTTTTTTTTTTTTTTTTTTTTTTTTTTTTTTTTTTTTTTTTTTTTTTTTTTTTTTTTTTTTTTTTTTTTTTTTTTTTTTTTTTTTTTTTTTTTTTTTTTTTTTTTTTTTTTTTTTTTTTTTTTTTTTTTTTTTTTTTTTTTTTTTTTTTTTTTTTTTTTTTTTTTTTTTTTTTTTTTTTTTTTTTTTTTTTTTTTTTTTTTTTTTTTTTTTTTTTTTTTTTTTTTTTTTTTTTTTTTTTTTTTTTTTTTTTTTTTTTTTTTTTTTTTTTTTTTTTTTTTTTTTTTTTTTTTTTTTTTTTTTTTTTTTTTTTTTTTTTTTTTTTTTTTTTTTTTTTTTTTTTTTTTTTTTTTTTTTGGTTTTTTTTTTTTTTTTTGATTTTTTTTTTTTTTTATGTCTTTTAATTACTATTTAAATTCAATAATTCATGGAAATTCTTAGAAATCATCACTAAACATTTTGGTCTAAAATCTCAGGCCTTTTAGGCAACTTTTATTCATACAAAATCATATCCATTAAACCTCTCTTGTGTCTTGCTTATTTTGAGGGTTTTATGATTAAAAATCGTTTACCGAAATAGTGATTTTAGCCTCATTTCTTGAGCAATTAAAGTGCTTCAAAATGGATTTTCATTCTTGTTTCATTATTTCCAGAAAGTTCATCATATTTTGGTGTCCAAAATCGTGAGAGTGGTGGTGGTGTGATATGTGCAATTTAGTGCTTTCGGTTAGTGATTATTTGACCCGAAAAGGTGATTTTTGAGCTTGTTGTTGTCATGAACCAATAGATCTGAGTTTTGTGCTTTTATTTCAACATTTTTCCAGTAGGTTTATCATATTTTCTTGGTCATAAGATTATGGTGCATGTGTGTGCTCAAAATGCATTTTTGCGTGTTTTCGGTTTGTGATTTCTAGCTTATTTTAACATGTTTTGATTCAAGCTTTATATCCTTGATATTTTATCAATTTTTCCAGAATATTAACACTAATATTAACATATTTTTCACTTATAACAAGTCCATATCCATCTCATAATCCAACAAAAGATCCAACTTTCTTAAATCTAGCATATATGCATTCAAATCAACACTTTTTACTATCAACTTTTATAGATCTAACTTTCAACAATATAAAAACATCTTTTATATGAAAAATCTCAGAATATACTCTTCAAAAAATATACAAAAACATATAGATCTATCAACAAGAAAGTCACTTTAAAAGCTACTAATCTATAACCACACTTTTGGGTCTTAAACTTGTTGAATCCTTGGATCTTTCTTATTAGATTCGACATGCATAAGCATGGAAAGAAAGATCCTATCAACTTTGCCCTCATTAAGTGTATATTACAAAGAAAACAAGAAGAAAGTATGAGTTTTTGATAAAACCTTTGAATATAAACAAACAAGATTAGATCTAGTAAAAAGGATGAAGATTATACCCTCTTGAACTTGGTTTTGGATGAAGAATTTGGGCAGATTTTCGTGGCCTTCAAACCTCTATAATCCCTTGAATCTAAGCCTAGAACAACCCTTGAACCTTGCTTGTATTAACCCTTAACAATCTAGCTTAAACCCTTATTATTATTGTATGTTTATATGGATTGATGTTTGCCTTTTCTTTCTCTCTTTTTGGCCGTGGGTATCAAGAAGAAAGGAGGGAGAAGAGAGTTTGTCTTGAGAGAATAAGAGAGTATGTGGGAAGAGGGAAGAGTTGTGAGAAAAGTGGTGAGTTCCAAGGAAGAAATTGAAGTGTATGAAGTTTGAAATGGGTATGTGAGGGGGTGATGGGGGCCGGCCCTTCTAGGGCATATGGGGGGTCTTTCACATCTTTTTTTTTTATAAAATTTTGTTGTGTAATATGTATGTAAGTGTTAGGTGTAAGAATATGTATTTTTGTAAGGTTATTTGTATTAGTTTGCACTAATATGTTAGCTAGTGAGGTCCAAAACATAAGTGTGTGTGCCGTATGTATGTATGTATATGTACATACCTTTGGTGTTTTAATTTGTTACAAGGCTCATTGGTGGTAATCTTGTATTTAATTTAAGCATATATGCATATATATACACTTATTATGATTTAAACGCTTTTATGCGCATAAGAACTTATAACATGTTTTGAATTGGGCAAATTTTATTTTCGTGACCAAATTTACTTTAATTAGTTAAATGATTAAATTGTTGGACCTTCGTAAGGATTTTTGATGGTTATCTCAACTTGTGAGGCTTACATTATTATTTAGCTAATTTGATTGATCATCAATAAAATCTTGTTCAATGGTATTTTATAACTCACATTTAGAATTGAACAATAACTTTAGATTGCTAATTTTAGGGCATTATCTACTAGCTTCTAGTATAACTATGGCTTGCGAGATCATAGGCAACATAGCTAGTTCATATATAATATTTAAAAAGTAGGGTTGTTACACAAATGAAGAGGATGACTCACATCAAGTTTACTTATCTTAGTCACATTATCATCACTTAACTCAGAATTTTCAGACTCATAACCATAACCAAAATTTCTAGCATTATCATCATCCATTGTAGCAAATAGATCAAACAACAATCAAGAACACTTAAGAACAGTTAATCTCAATTAACAGCAACACAACAAGTAATTAATCTCAATTAATCACAACAGATAACAAAAACAAAATAAGATATATATATATATATATATATGAAAATAAATCTTATCTCTCAAATATATATATATATATATATATATATATTACTACATATTATACACTAGTTATTGTGTTGCATTATTAAAAATATATATATATATATATATATATATATATATATATATATATATATATATATATATATATATATATATATATATATATATATATATATATATATATATATATATATATATATATATATATATATATATATATATATATATATATATATATATATATATATATATATATATATATATATATATATATATATATATATATATATATATATATATATATATATATATATATATATATATATATATATATATATATATATATATATATATATATATATATATATATATACTTATTATTAAAAAAAAAAAAAGACATGGCACTTATTATCCCTGGACATAATAACCAGACTAAGACTACAAAAAATATAAATTTAACAGACATGGCACTTATTATTAAAAAAAAAAAAAAAAGAAAAAAAAAAAAAAAAAAAAAAAAAAAAGACATGGCACTTATTATTAAAAAAAAAAAAAACTAGTAGAGTAAAAGTGGTTCTATTATTAAAAAAAAAAAAAATAAAAAAAAAATAAAAAAAGGATAAAAAAAAAAAGAAAAAAAAAAAAAAAAAAAAAAAAGACTGGACATAATAACCAGACTAAGACTACAAAAAATATAAAAAAGACATGGCACTTATTATTAAAAAAAAAAAAAAAAAAAAAAAAAAAAAAAAAAAAAAAAAAAAAAAAAAAAGACTGGTTCTATTATTAAAAAAAAAAAAAATAAAAAAAAAATAAAAAAAGGATAAAAAAAAAAAGAAAAAAAAAAAAAGACATGTTCATCATTGTAAGAGGGTACCTACTAGTAGAGTAAAAGTGGTTCTATTAAAAAAAAAAAAAAAAAAAAAAAAAAAAAAAAAAAAAAAAAAAAAAAAAAAAAAAAAAAAAAAAAAAAAAAAAAAAAAAAAAAAAAAAAAAAAAAAAAAAAAAAAAAAAAAAAAAAAAAAAAAAAAAAAAAAAAAAAAAAAAAAAAAGACATGGCACTTATTATTAAAAAAAAAAAAAAAAGAAAAAAAAAGACATGGCACTTATTATTAAAAAAAAGAGAAAAGTGAAAGAGTGATTATTAAAAAAAAAAAAAAAAAAGAAGAAGAAAAAAAAGAGAAAAGACATGGACTTATTTGTAAGAGGGTACCTACTAGTAGAGTAAAAGTGGTTCTATTAAAAAAAAAAAAAAATAAAAAAAAAATAAAAAAAGATAAAAAAAAAAAGAAAAAAAAGAACTTGGGCTACTTATTATTAAAAAAAAAAAAAAAAAGACTGGACATAATAACCAGACTAAGACTACAAAAAATATAAATTTAACAGACATGGCACTTATTATTAAAAAAAAAAAAAAAAGAAAAAAAAGAGGGTACCTACTAGTAGAGTAAAAGTGGTTCTATTATTAAAAAAAAAAAAAATAAAAAAAAAATAAAAAAAGATAAAAAAAAAAAGAAAAAAAAGTGGTTCTATTATTAAAAAAAAAAAAAATAAAAAAAAAAAAAAAAAAAAAAAAAAAAAAAAAAAAAAAAAAAAAAAAAAAAGACTGGTTCTATTATTAAAAAAAAAAAAAAAAAAAAAAAAAAAAAAAAAAAAAAAAAAAAAAAAAAAAAGACATGGCACTTATTATTAAAAAAAAAAAAAAAATAAAACCAGACTAAGACTACAAAAAATATAAATTTAACAGACATGGCACTTATTATTAAAAAAAAAAAAAAAAAAAAATTTAACAGACATGGCACTTATTATTAAAAAAAAAAAAAAAAGAAAACAAAAAATATAAATTTAACAGACATGGCACTTATTATTAAAAAAAAAAAAAAAAGAAAAAAAAAAGAGGGTACCTACTAGTAGAGTAAAAGTGGTTCTATTATTAAAAAAAAAAAAAAAAAAAAAAAATAAAAAAAGATAAAAAAAAAAAAAAAAAAAAAAAAAAAAAAAAAAAAAAAAAAAAAAAAAAAAAAAAAAGACATGGCACTTATTATTAAAAAAAAAAAAAAAAGATGTTATAATGTTTGTTGACATGACACTTATTATTAAAAAAGAAAAAAAGAAAAAAAAAGACATGGCACTTATCACAATGAATCAAGACTTGTTTACATGCATGTGTTTTCGTCTCCATTAAGCTTGTCACATATGTCCCGGACTCTTGACTCGTTCACATTGGGGGCTAGATGTTTAGCTAATATTAGATATATATTGTTCAAGGATCGTTTATAGTTGAAATTAATTATTATTAAAAAAAAACAAGAAAAAAAAAGACATGGCACTTATCACAATGAATCAAGACTTGTTTACATGCATGTGTTTTCGTCTCCATTAAGCTTGTCACATATGTCCCGGACTCTTGACTCGTTCACATTGGGGGCTAGATGTTTAGCTAATATTAGATATATATTGTTCAAGGATCGTTTATAGTTGAAATTAATTTTATTATTAAAAAAGTTAGATGGATTAAGCCTTTTGATTTAAAATCAAAGGTCAAAATCTAAAACTTATTTTTGAAATTTGACCATTGATTTACTCCGATAATCAAAATTATTAACTTTACTATCAAGTTAGCTAAACTTTATAAGATATATCAATCCATATTCCTCGGTCCCCACACTTTATATGCTTACCTTTCTTACTCCTATCGTCTTCACTAGAAACTATTTCCATTTTCTCATCAATTACAGTATTTCATATGAGATATTTACATGGATATTTACAGAAAATACCTCCTTATCTCAAATTCTATATCCATGGATAATAGATGATGTATTGATGTATCAAAAAGATTAGTTAATATATCTTCTTACATATTAATATAACTTATTTCAGATATTTATTAGAACCACTAAAATATCAAATTGCCAAATTGAGTCATTAAACTCTTGACCTTAAATGGAGTTGGAATTTTTTATACATATATACATATATATAATTATATATGCTGATGATGTTTAGCTTATCTCAACTTATTTTATTTGATATTTGGTTTTCTATTTTAATATCTCATTATATGTATATATATATATATATATATATATATATATATATATATATATATATATATATATATATATATATATATATATATATATATATATATATATATATATATATATATATATATATATATATATATATATATATATATATATATATATATATATATATATATATATATATATATATATATATATATATATATATATATATATATATATATATATATATATATATATATATATATATATATATATATATATATATATATATATATATATATATATATATATATATATATATATATATATATATATATATATATATATATATATATATATATATATATATATATATATATATATATATATATATATATATATATATATATATATATATATATATATATATATATATATATATATATATATATATATATATATATATATATATATATATATATATATATATATATATATATATATATATATATATATATATATATATATATATATATATATATATATATATATATATATATATATATATATATATATATATATATATATATATATATTATGATTTATCAAATTAATATATATATATATATATAAAAAAAAAATATTAAAAAGAAAATAAATGTTGATGTCAAAAATTAAAAAAAAAAAAAAAAAAAAAAAAAAAAAAAAAAAAAAAAAAAAAAAAAAAAAAAAAAAAAAAAAAAAAAAAAAAAAAAAAAAAAAAAAAAAAAAAAAAAAAAAAAAAAAAAAAAAAAAAAAAAAAAAAAAAAAAAAAAAAAAAAAAAAAAAAAAAAAAAAAAAAAAAAAAAAAAAAAAAAAAAAAAAAAAAAAAAAAAAAAAAAAAAAAAAAAAAAAAAAAAAAAAAAAAAAAAAAAAAAAAAAAAAAAAAAAAAAAAAAAAAAAAAAAAAAAAAAAAAAAAAAAAAAAAAAAAAAAAAAAAAAAAAAAAAAAAAAAAAAAAAAAAAAAAAAAAAAAAAAAAAAAAAAAAAAAAAAAAAAAAAAAAAAAAAAAAAAAAAAAAAAAAAAAAAAAAAAAAAAAAAAAAAAAAAAAAAAAAAAAAAAAAAAAAAAAAAAAAAAAAAAAAAAAAAAAAAAAAAAAAAAAAAAAAAAAAAAAAAAAAAAAAAAAAAAAATGTATTGATGTATCAAAAAGATTAGTTAATATATCTTCTTACATATTAATATAACTTATTTCAGATATTTATTAGAACCACTAAAATATCAAATTGCCAAATTGAGTCATTAAACTCTTGACCTTAAATGGAGTTGGAATTTTTTATACATATATACATATATATAAATGGCATAGGGTAACACGACCAGGAAAAGGTCAACCCGACCAGGGGCATTAGCGGCGACGTCGCCGCTAATACTCTGTTACTGACGGGGGGCCTGCTAATATTCTGCCAGATTAGCTAATACATAAAATATTTCAGAAAATTTGTACTGGCCGTAAATTTATGGTCTTGAACCGTAAATTTACAGTCAGCCCCGCAAAAATTTGGGCGTAAAATGCGCCTAGGATTTTTTTCTCCCTGGCCTGAAGCTTCGAAAAATTTGTATTGACCGTAAATTTACGGTCTCAAATTTCTTACATATGACTACTAGTCTACTACCTAACCGTCCTACGTATTTTTCTAACATATGTTGACACATACGTGTCTTTGGTTTCTTCTTCAAAATGAACTAAGACGTCCAAGGACCACAATTTCTTGACTAGTGTCACATTTGAAAACAATGGAAATTGAGGGGTGTCAAAAGGCAATCAAAGGTAAAACCCCACAAAACGTCAGTGTCTTGTTATTTACGAGTACTACTTATTTCACCCCCACAAGTCAGACGAAAATTACAATTTGGTCCCCCAAAAATATGACCCAGTCTCACTTGTCTTCATACATAAGAGGAATGAATACATGATGATCGTACAACAAATTATTGAAACCAACCAACAGACAGTGATCACATGACCAACCAACAACCTCACACTTGTACCTTAACTAAGATACCATTGAATCAAAACTGTAATATCATAGCAAAGAAATTGTACATCATGCTGTAAAGTTTATACAATAGACCAATAGTACAATACTATTGAAGTAACCACGGTGAAGCGAATTTTTTTATTTTTAATTGCTCCTCTTTTTCACCCTTAACCTTTGAAATAATGAACTTATTCTAAAATGGACAAAAAATAATTTGTTACTAGGTTTGATTAGTTAAGTTGGTTTTAGTAAGTAAACTAATTCGGTTAAAAACTAAACATGTTACATTTAGTCAGTTTTCAACAATGGTGGATCTAACATTGTGGAGAGAGGGGGTGAAGAACAAACACAACTGGCCAACCCAAACCAGCTCAAGCTAAATAATTTGAATAGATTATTTACTTGAATTAATTCAAAAACAAAAAAGAACCCACGCCAATAAACTAAAAAGAAACTAGTAAAAAACTTTTAGTCTTGTATTTAAAATAAAAAACAATTTAGTCCCCCTCATTTAGAAATTCTAGATCCGCTACTACATTTCAGCTCGATTTCTTCAATACCTTATGACGGGGAGAGAGTAAGGAAACTACATGTAGCCCCTCTTATTTATTCAGAGTATCCGTAATACATCAACCATTAAACCGTCACATCAAAACATTACCACATCCGTTAAAACACTAATTATATTATTATTAAGTTTCATTATTTGTTTTACATAGTTTGAGTGCTCTACTTTATAAAGTTGAAAAACAAGCTCTGAGGAGGTACCAAATCCTTGTTTGTATAACAAAAACTTGGTATACTCGTTCAAAAGCCAATCAAAACTTTTTTATTTAATATAAAACAAAAATTATTAGTGGATAAAAATCTAGATATACTTCAAATTATTCAACAAACCAAGTGACAAGCACCGTCCAACTACTATTAACTAAATACTTTCTGGATTATGGAGTATAAAACAATAAAAGGTACGATCTATAGACGCTCATTCAAGACCGATGATGTTATAATGTTTGTTGACATGACACTTATTATTAAAAAAGAAAAAAAGAAAAAAAAAGACATGGCACTTATCACAATGAATCAAGACTTGTTTACATGCATGTGTTTTCGTCTCCATTAAGCTTGTCACATATGTCCCGGACTCTTGACTCGTTCACATTGGGGGCTAGATGTTTAGCTAATATTAGATATATATTGTTCAAGGATCGTTTATAGTTGAAATTAATTTTATTATTAAAAAAGTTAGATGGATTAAGCCTTTTGATTTAAAATCAAAGGTCAAAATCTAAAACTTATTTTTGAAATTTGACCATTGATTTACTCCGATAATCAAAATTATTAACTTTACTATCAAGTTAGCTAAACTTTATAAGATATATCAATCCATATTCCTCGGTCCCCACACTTTATATGCTTACCTTTCTTACTCCTATCGTCTTCACTAGAAACTATTTCCATTTTCTCATCAATTACAGTATTTCATATGAGATATTTACATGGATATTTACAGAAAATACCTCCTTATCTCAAATTCTATATCCATGGATAATAGATGATGTATTGATGTATCAAAAAGATTAGTTAATATATCTTCTTACATATTAATATAACTTATTTCAGATATTTATTAGAACCACTAAAATATCAAATTGCCAAATTGAGTCATTAAACTCTTGACCTTAAATGGAGTTGGAATTTTTTATACATATATACATATATATAATTATATATGCTGATGATGTTTAGCTTATCTCAACTTATTTTATTTGATATTTGGTTTTCTATTTTAATATCTCATTATATGTCGACCATCATTGATTCATTGTTATATTATATTGTAGTTTGTTATACAACTTCTAGATAAACAATTTGAATAGTCAAAAAACCATTTGCAAATAAATATCTACACTAAAATATTCAACAGCAAAATTACTTTATTACAGTTAGTCGTGCTATACTGCTTCTGCAAAACGGGCAGATGGGTATGGGTTGAATTGCTGTGGTCGGGCTTGGCTTGTTATGGCAGCATAACGAGAGTGTGCATTGAGCACACATTTGGTGACCGCAATCTTGAACCTCAATCGCGCATAGCTGGTCAAAGCATATGCAACATAAGTGTGAATCACTGGCCTGCAATAAATTTTTAAAAAAAAAGTTAGTTATGGAATAAAAAAAATTCTTCATTAAACTAAGTTAACCAAATGTAAACAGATGCGTAAAGTCAACAAAAATATCTACTGATCAAAAGTCAAAAGTCATCAACTATGACCATTTCAACTTATAACAATCCAAAAGCCTTTATATTTCCTTCCAACTTTCCATTCCCTTTTGTCTTTATGTATTTGTTTACTGTCTCTTGTTATCGACTTTTTGGAGAGTTTGAAACGTGCTTTTTGAAAGTGATTATACTAACTGTCTCGAGTGAGACTTAAAAGGTCACCCCAAATACCCCTACACCAAAGGCACTTGCTTAGTATAACAAGCAACACATTGACAGATGGGCAATTGGCATACGTTAATTTTTTAAGGGATTGTACAATGTGGCAATAGCCCAGTGGTACCCGTCACCCATGATTCTTAGGGCCCACATGGGAAGTCCTAATGACCAGGGTTCGATCCTTGGGGATGCCCATATCCTGTGGGATTTAAGTGGAGGTGTTTCACCGGCACCCAAAGCCTTACGGGGTGGTATAAGTGGGTATCCAAGCTAAGGGATACCATGGGGAGGGTCCCTTCCTTCAACCCTTTAAAAATAAAAAAAAGTTAGTTATGGAATAAAAAAAATTCTTCATTAAACTAAGTTAACCAAATGTAAACAGATGCGTAAAGTCAACAAAAATATCTACTGATCAAAAGTCAAAAGTCATCAACTATGACCATTTCAACTTATAACAATCCAAAAGCCTTTATATTTCCTTCCAACTTTCCATTCCCTTTTGTCTTTATGTATTTGTTTACTGTCTCTTGTTATCGACTTTTTGGAGAGTTTGAAACGTGCTTTTTGAAAGTGATTATACTAACTGTCTCGAGTGAGACTTAAAAGGTCACCCCAAATACCCCTACACTAAAATATTCAACAGCAAAATTACTTTATTACAGTATCATATAAACTATCACACTCCATAACCATGGGAATTGAATAAAAAGGTGGGGTTCAATTTACCACTCACCTTTTTTTTTTACTGAAGCATTACATAGATAAATTTGAATTTTTCTAGCCTCAAGTAACAAAACTAAAAAGTAAAAAAGAATACTCATTTAACAAGTAACTAAACAAAGGCCCCCCAATGGAACCTTTTACTTCTTCAAGTTGAAGTAAAAACACAACAAACAATACTTACCAATTACCAATTCCTTTTGCTACTGCCCAATCAACACATTTTTGAAGCTTTGATCTTTCTATACATGATGCCCAACCGGGCCCGGACCAATCTTCACCCCGTTCTTTTTTCATGGTTTGTCACATTCATTGTCAGCAGAGACCCGACCCGAACGCCCCACCATTTTCCCAAATGAGGGTACAGCCGATAACCCCCTGAAGCTGCTACTTTCCTCGCTCAAGTTTTGTGACTTTCTTGATTTACGTAGCTTAGGAGAGGAGTAAAGGTCGAGTTCTTGGTCAGCAGAATTGACTTTGACTTTTATTACAGTTAGTCGTGCTATACTGCTTCTGCAAAACGGGCAGATGGGTATGGGTTGAATTGCTGTGGTCGGGCTTGGCTTGTTATGGCAGCATAACGAGAGTGTGCATTGAGCACACATTTGGTGACCGCAATCTTGAACCTCAATCGCGCATAGCTGGTCAAAGCATATGCAACATAAGTGTGAATCACTGGCCTGCAATAAATTTTTAAAAAAAAAGTTAGTTATGGAATAAAAAAAATTCTTCATTAAACTAAGTTAACCAAATGTAAACAGATGCGTAAAGTCAACAAAAATATCTACTGATCAAAAGTCAAAAGTCATCAACTATGACCATTTCAACTTATAACAATCCAAAAGCCTTTATATTTCCTTCCAACTTTCCATTCCCTTTTGTCTTTATGTATTTGTTTACTGTCTCTTGTTATCGACTTTTTGGAGAGTTTGAAACGTGCTTTTTGAAAGTGATTATACTAACTGTCTCGAGTGAGACTTAAAAGGTCACCCCAAATACCCCTACACCAAAGGCACTTGCTTAGTATAACAAGCAACACATTGACAGATGGGCAATTGGCATACGTTAATTTTTTAAGGGATTGTACAATGTGGCAATAGCCCAGTGGTACCCGTCACCCATGATTCTTAGGGCCCACATGGGAAGTCCTAATGACCAGGGTTCGATCCTTGGGGATGCCCATATCCTGTGGGATTTAAGTGGAGGTGTTTCACCGGCACCCAAAGCCTTACGGGGTGGTATAAGTGGGTATCCAAGCTAAGGGATACCATGGGGAGGGTCCCTTCCTTCAACCCTTTAAAAATAAGATGTTTAAAAAGATATTCTTGTACGAAAAGGAGAGACTGAAATAAGAGTTGAGGCTTGTTAGAGTAGGTTGAAAGAAAGGGTAAAATAGGTGATCTGAACCCGATATTACAATTCGTTCATCCAAGCATCAAAATTTGTAATTGCAAATCTTTCACAATAATCATATAATCACAATCAAAACACAAAACTGGACAACCTCTAAAGTAAAAAAGAAAAAGTTCAACTGAATTACCTCTGAGATGTTATCATCCATGCCGGTGGTATCAGAATGGGCTGGAGATGAAACCGAGAAGCCGGAACCCTTCAAAATGTTTCTCTCTCTTTCCTTGTTAACCTCCATTAGAGCTTGCTCTAACAAAGCCTTCGCATCTTGATTAAGCTCACTAATGAATTTCAATGGTGATGGCCACACTAATGGTGCAGCAGATGAAGGGTTTATTAACGCTGCACAAGCCCCATTTTTGTGTTTCAATGCAACCATATACGGGATTCTCCTGTAATTAATATAGAAATCAGTATCATTTGCAGGACTTTCGACCAGAATATAGTAATATACACAAACATAAGATTTAATAACCGAATAGTGAATATATGAAACAAAAAAGATTACCCTGATGCGTCTCTAAGATATCGATCTGCACCCCAAGCTAGTAATTCTCGAATGCAGTCCATTGAACCTCCTCTTGCAGCCAAATGAAGTGGAGTACTACCAGGCAGACTGCAAAATGGTATCGATTAGCAAATACGAATAAAAAAAATTCTTCATTAAACTAAGTTAACCAAATGTAAACAGATGCGTAAAGTCAACAAAAATATCTACTGATCAAAAGTCAAAAGTCATCAACTATGACCATTTCAACTTATAACAATCCAAAAGCCTTTATATTTCCTTCCAACTTTCCATTCCCTTTTGTCTTTATGTATTTGTTTACTGTCTCTTGTTATCGACTTTTTGGAGAGTTTGAAACGTGCTTTTTGAAAGTGATTATACTAACTGTCTCGAGTGAGACTTAAAAGGTCACCCCAAATACCCCTACACCAAAGGCACTTGCTTAGTATAACAAGCAACACATTGACAGATGGGCAATTGGCATACGTTAATTTTTTAAGGGATTGTACAATGTGGCAATAGCCCAGTGGTACCCGTCACCCATGATTCTTAGGGCCCACATGGGAAGTCCTAATGACCAGGGTTCGATCCTTGGGGATGCCCATATCCTGTGGGATTTAAGTGGAGGTGTTTCACCGGCACCCAAAGCCTTACGGGGTGGTATAAGTGGGTATCCAAGCTAAGGGATACCATGGGGAGGGTCCCTTCCTTCAACCCTTTAAAAATAAGATGTTTAAAAAGATATTCTTGTACGAAAAGGAGAGACTGAAATAAGAGTTGAGGCTTGTTAGAGTAGGTTGAAAGAAAGGGTAAAATAGGTGATCTGAACCCGATATTACAATTCGTTCATCCAAGCATCAAAATTTGTAATTGCAAATCTTTCACAATAATCATATAATCACAATCAAAACACAAAACTGGACAACCTCTAAAGTAAAAAAGAAAAAGTTCAACTGAATTACCTCTGAGATGTTATCATCCATGCCGGTGGTATCAGAATGGGCTGGAGATACCAGGCAGACTGCAAAATGGTATCGATTAGCAAATACGAATAAAAAAAATCTATACAGAAATTTCTTGAAGCAACTATTACCCGTGTCCACCAGTGGAAGCACATACAAGAGCTCCATTGTCAAGAAGTATATGAACACATTCGGGCCGTCTTTGACGGGCAGCTAGGTGCAATGGTGTCACCCCTTTACCATCTCTTATATTGACAAATCTTGAAAACCCCTGAAAATCGATATTCCCAATTTAATTTCTAAAAAAAGTCGTATTAAGTATTAACAAAAGAATGGATTTGCTAATAAATAATGAATCCAAAGGCAACCCACCATGAAACCGCAACATGTGAGGTCCGGGCAGAGGAAAGAATGGTTTGGAGACAATCAGAATGACCATAATAAGCAGCATAATGCAAGCATGTTCTTGCATTTAGTGAGTCAAACATCAAAATCTGTCAAATTTGGAAAACATTATCACTCATTTCTCCTTTGCATATTCTAACAAGATCCAATTTTAACAATCTTAAATAACTTGTGTTGAAATGAAAGAATCTAACATACATTTGCACCAGCTTGAATTAACTTTTCAACACAAGAAAGCTTCCCATGCATTGCAGCCAACATCAATGGAGTCTAAAATACCATTTAATCAAATCATTAAAATCAATAAATAAGTATTTAAAAATAGATAAAAATTACAGTAACTTCAAATCAATCAATCCTATACAACACAGAAATTAAAAACACACCTGTTTGTGCCTATTTACAGAATCAAGATTCACTAATCCATTCTCCAAAAGCATAGAAACAATCTGCATAATGATCAACACCCATCAATCAAATCACCCAAAAATCATAACCTTTTGTATTAAAGCACCAAACTTTAGGACAAAAAAATCATGTATTCGGATACAAACATAACAATATGAACAAAAAGTTGAAATTTCTATTCATATATCACAGAAAAAACTAAAATAAAAATCACCCATTAAAGAAAAATGATCAAAAGATCATATGTTAATGTCAACAATATCTAATCTCACCATTAGCAGATACAGATCAAATCCTCATACAAATAAAGCACTAAAATTTAACATAAAAAAATCAATATTTCACAAACAAAATAATATATAAACAAAAGATTGAAAACCCATTTCACATATCAAACTAAAAAACAAAATAAAAAACACCCATTAATCAAATTGATCAAAAATCAAATCTTTTTACATTAAAGCACTAAACTTTAACATATATACATACATATACATATATCTATTATATCAGGAAATGAAGAAAATCTTGAAAAACCAACCTCGATCTGGCCATTAGCTGCAGCAATATGTAAAGCAGAATGGCGATCATAAACAGTAACTTTCTTAACAAGATTTGGGTTACTTTCTAAAACTGTTTTTACAGTTTGTATATCACCAAACTGTACTGCAGAAAATAAACCATGTTCATCATGAATCTTGCAGCTAAGAGTTTGGCCCATTATGATGATGGTTTACGGCGGAGAGTCGCCGGAAACAGCCACCGGAAAAAGGGGGATGGTGGGAATGGGGAAAGTGGAGTTGAATGGCTGCGTTGTATTTAAGTAGAGAGAGGGGGATGGGGGGTAAAGATATTGAAGGAAGGTGGGAAATAAAACGGGCAGGTGCGATTAGTAAACGACTGACAACGGGCAGGTGTCAGTATATTACGGGCAGGTTTTGTGATTCCAAAATTAGTGTAGTGGGGTCCTCCGTATATCAATTGTACCTCGCCTCACAATATACATTTTTATTTGTAGCGGACTAGTGAAAATGTGAACATATAGTAGTTGAGTAAATTATACCAGCATTATACTAGTGGTAAAAATATAAATAAAGATGAATATAGAAATGTATTATTTATGGTGATAAATAGATTATAGATATAACTAAAGTTAAACTTGAGAAACAAATGGTTTTAATATTGTATGAGGAAAAATTAAGGTGGGTAACCGGTAGAATCGATTATAGATTTTCGTCAATTAACAAAACCTTCTACAATAACACATCGATTGAAGAGATGGGGTCAAGTGTCAACAATTTACGAAACCGATGAGGCCGTTCGCACCAATTGTAGGATTAAAATACGAATAAGGTTTCAGTTTTCACGAAAGAACTCATAAAACATGACTTAAACGGTCATTCAAAGTTGCATCTGACACCTCCAGCTACTCATAATAACGGTTTGGATGACTATGATGTTTTCTCTTAAACAGGTTATTACATGAAGATAAGTGTCCGGTTAGGACATTAAAAGCTGCATCTGACAATTCAAAGGCCTCAAGTGTCTCTAGTGATGTTTCCCCATCTATACCCGAGGCTACTGATCTAAACCTTGTTGAAGAGTCTGTTTCTACGTGGCTCGATTATGTTGGTACTCTAACTACTGATGAGCTAGATTCCAAAAAAATTTGGAGTTACAAAGACCCCGCTGGGACTATTCAAGGGCCGTTCTCTCTTGTGCAATTACATGAGTGGAAAGATCATTTTCCAAGCGATTTTAAAATTTGGAGACACTATGGTAGCGTAAAGGAAACTATTCTCCTACGTAGTGCCTTAAAGAGACGAACAAAGGATGTCGGTTAAATCTATTTGCATTTGTGGCATGATGCAATGGGTGTTCGATTTCGTCCATGGAAGGTCCTCCTTTTTGCGTAGCGTTGGGATCTCCCTCCTGATTTTAGTAGGTGTCAATATGTTTCGTATTTGTTGTGTATCATTAGAAGTTATTATGTTCCTTACTTTGTTCGTGTGTTGGATCGTGTTTTGTATTTGCTAGCTTCTTACTAGCGTTTTTTAATATAATTTTAAATGCCGTTCAAAAAAAAAGTGACATCGTTGGCCTTACATAACATAACGCATTTTTAGTTAAATGCGTGGGTTAATTAGAGTATCTATGTAATTGTTTTTACTTTAATTACCGAGTTTGATTACTTACATATAATTTTGTCAAATATATATATGTAAAAACTACTTAGAATCATCTAAAATATTTATACTTACTATCACGATGAATTGGAAACATTTACTATCACTATGAATTAGAAACATTTACCCGTAAACTTTGAAAATATTTATTAGAACTCAGGATATTAGTTAGTGGAGCGTTACGTTTTAGAACATAACCCTTGTATGGTTAGCGAAAAGCCGAAACTATCTTTTTCAGTTTTTCTTGTAAGGTTTTACAACATATATAAACTTGTGTCACTCCGACCAAAGGCAACTTCATTCATCTTTTGATATATATCTGATACGTTAATGGCCGCACCGACTACACTTTCATACGATCATTATTGAACTTTTATCATTATAAAATACTTGAGTATTAAGACAATCATGTCAGATTCTAAAGGACTCTTTGATGAGGCCGTTGGCACCGATTGTAGGATTAAAATACGAATAGGTTTCAGTTTTCACAAAAGAACTCGTGAAACATGACTCAAACGGTCATTCAAGTAAACATGACTTAAACAATCATGTCAGATTCTAAGGGACTTTGATATGGTGTTTTAGGAGGCTTTTAGAAGTTTAAAAACTTTAACTTTTTAAATATAAGTTTATCTTAAAATGATAGCTTTGTTTGTATATGTATTTGAGATAAAAAGTTTCAACTCCAAAAAACTCTTAAGAGCTTTAAAATATCTTTAAAATAAAAGTTTCTGTAAAAAAATTGAGAAAAACCCACAGCTAACACTAGCCTCAAGCTCCAACTTTAGTTCCTAACTAGATTTTAAGAGGTGTTTCATCTTGATCATTTAAATTTATCTAAATTATGTTTATTACTTTATTTAATGAAGATGTGAAAAATTTGGACATGCTAATAGTCAAAATTGTGTAAAATTTACATCTTAGCTGTGATAAAAGGTTGTTTTTAAAACATTGCCAGATTTCTTTTTTTCCTTCAAAACGGCAAATTTAGTTTGAACCTTATACTTCATTGATTCATTCTAAAAGACAACTCTATTAAGTAGGCTAACTGGTTACATTAACAAATTTATTTTACTTTTAGTTTGTTACTTTTGTCAAATGGTTCATATGAAAAGGTAAATTTGTTAACCATGTAACTACAAATATATATATATATATATTTTTTTTGCTTTAATAATGTAATTTTGTTGATTCAGTAGGTAATAGGAATACCAACCGATGATTTACAGGTAAAGTGATTAATAATTATTGATTCAGTAAGGAATAGTAAATTCCATCCGATGATTTGGAATTTTATGCTTCCTTTCCTTTTAGTCATAGCCATCGATAAAGATTTCCAATTTAATCCATGTTAAATTTCTTGGTCAATAACTATATACAAGTTTAGGAATCTTACTATTATTTTTGTGATTCGGAGTTTTTTTTCCTCGAACATTTAGTCGGGATACGACATCAAGGAAATCTCACCGTATGATGGTTAAGCTTTGTACGTTTTCTAGACAACGGGATGTTGACCATGAGGCAGTTACAAGTATTCGGAGGAAAAAACCCAAAACTTGGTTATACGCGCATATTATACTTTTCAACTTTTAGTAACACCAGTTGAAAGTTGAAACTTATATTTTCTTATTTAAGAGAGGTTAACAACTTTAAAAAATTCTCATTAAAAATAAGTAAAAAAATTCATGAACTTCTTATAAATTGTTTTCGATTTCTTCAAACAACAAAACCATGTGTCAATCATTATTCGTTAAAGCTTGTTTTAAGTTCATATATTTTAAACTAAAACAAGAAAAACAAATGGTTTCAAACAAAGTTAAAATTATATAATGCTTGAAAGCTCTAGCAATCACCACCTACTATGTTTGGTGATTTTACTACCCGATCATATGCTATCTTTAGACTTTCATGTCCTTTATCACATGTTCAATTCATCCTCGACTAACTTGAACATTTCTTCGTACATTTCTCGTTGTAAAGAAAGAACCCGACTTACTACTAACGTTGCGTACAACCCTCATATTTCGATCTTGTTCAAATTCATCTGTCATACGTTGTGTGCTCAACTTGGTTAAATCCGATTACGTATATGCAAGGTTGTAAAACTCCCCCGAGTCGGCCGAGTACCCAAAATAAACTCCCGACTCCCTACCTCGCCGAGTCGAGTCCGAGTCACGAGTTCTCTTACCTCGATACAGACAAAATGATGATGTAGCGTGAATTTTTCAACTAATCTTACGTTTAATTTTCAAGTTTTGAATTATTATGTTACTGTTTTTAAACAATTATGTTAAAATTTGAAGTTTGGAAGATATTTTTAAAGTTTTATTACATATAATTTCAAAAATACTTATGTTTGTATATAAAATTCCAATCCGAGTTCTCCCCGAGTCGAGTCCGAGTTTCCAAAAACTCCTGACTTCCCTGCTCACCGAGTCGAGTCCGAGTCACGAGTTCTCCAACCTTGCTTATATGCAACCTTTAAAAATACATTTATGTTTCATCATGCTGATATTAATGTTTGTTCATTTATAACGTAAACGTAAAAAAATTATTTTTTTTTTTTTTTTGAGCGATAAAAAAAAAGCGGCCTAAAAAACTGAGTTAAATTTAGTATTGAGGCCGTTAACAATTAAATTCCAAAAGCGGCCCTAAATATGTACAAAAATCGAAGTTAATGCGAAGTAATTTGTGAGGTATTAAACGGTCCGGGTCAACGGAGGAAACCCGGTCAGTTTTGAAAACCAATTTTATGGAACAATAAATTATAATGACTAGTACAGTACCCGCGCAATGCGCCGACAATGGTGACGACAGATGATGATAGTGGTGGCGGCGTCAAATGGTGTAGGTAATTGAGGTAAATGTGTTTGATTTAAAAAAGGTAGTAAAGAAATTTTATAATATAAAGGACTGATAGTGTAATTTAATATTAAGGGTTGGTGGTGATTTAATTCATTAAGGGTAATTTGGTCACTTTGCATTTTCCATTTTTCTTAACTTTCAACATGAGAGTTATAATTTTTATATAATAGTATAGAAGTATTAATTAAAACTTTTATAGGTTCATCAATTTCATTATGTCAGATTGTGAGTAACTGATTTTGATAAAGTTCATAAACATATGCATAAGTTTTATAAAGTTATATGAGTTTACCTAACATTAAGTTATAAAAAGGTTTATATGTATAAGAGCATCAGGTATGGATGCAGGATGCAGAACCATCCAGAATGTCATCTCAGCGCCACATCAGTTTCATCATTTCATCAACTTTAGACAGTGTTGGACCCAGAACGCAGAACACCACTTTCTCTTTTTTTGTTTAATATATCACGTATATTATTTTTTAATAATGTTTTATTCAATAATGTATTTATAAAAAGATATTACATTACATTACATTACATTACATACTATAATAATTGAATTGTATGTGAATAGTAACTTGCCTGCGTGGCGAGTTACTATTCACATACAATTCAATTATTTGTGGCGAGTTACTATTCACATACAATTCAATTAGGCGAGTTACTATTCACATACAATTCAATTATTATAGTATGTGGCGAGTTACTATTCACATACAATTCAATTATTTGTGGCGAGTTACTATTCACATACAATTCAATTAGGCGAGTTACTATTCACATACAATTCAATTATTTGTGGCGAGTTACTATTCACATACAATTCAATTATTTGTGGCGAGTTACTATTCACATACAATTCAATTAGGCGAGTTACTATTCACATACAATTCAATTATTATAGTATGTGGCGAGTTACTATTCACATACAATTCAATTATTATAGTATGTGGCGAGTTACTATTCGTCATGTTATAACCCGCATCATTATATGGCGAGTTACTATTCACATACAATTCAATTATTATAGTATGTGGCGAGTTACTATTCGTCATGTTATAACCCGCATCATTATCCGGATTTTGCCAAATCGCATCCCGTTCGGGTTTTCTAATACGAGTTACTTCTTGGTTTTTTCCATATGTTTTTCCTTTCGGGTTTTCAAAGAATTATATTGAAAACGTTTATTCTTTTTTTGTAACAATATTCAGATTTTACCATATTGGATCCCTTTCAGGTTTAAAATTACGGGTTATTTTTTGATTTCTTACATATTTTTTTTTTCTTTTGGGTTTTCAAATAGTATATCAAAACTATTTTTTTGCGGTATTACTTTTAAATAAATATCTATTTCATATGTCAAAAATTTTAACAAACATATATAACGACACATCATCAATAACAAAACATAATCGTTTCCAGGTTTCCAAACAATATATTAAAAACTTTTTTTTTGTCGTATTGTCTTTGAATAAGTATATATTTTATATGTCAAAGTTTTTAGTAAACACGCATCATTATCCGGATTTTGCCAAATCGCATCCCGTTCGGGTTTTCTAATACGAGTTACTTCTTGGTTTTTTCCATATGTTTTTCCTTTCGGGTTTTCAAAGAATTATATTGAAAACGTTTATTCTTTTTTTGTAACAATATTCAGATTTTACCATATTGGATCCCTTTCAGGTTTAAAATTACGGGTTATTTTTTGATTTCTTACATATTTTTTTTTTCTTTTGGGTTTTCAAATAGTATATCAAAACTATTTTTTTGCGGTATTACTTTTAAATAAATATCTATTTCATATGTCAAAAATTTTAACAAACATATATAACGACACATCATCAATAACAAAACATAATCGTTTCCAGGTTTCCAAACAATATATTAAAAACTTTTTTTTTGTCGTATTGTCTTTGAATAAGTATATATTTTATATGTCAAAGTTTTTAGTAAACTGTAACGTCCCAAAACTTTTAGTCCAATGAGAATTAACCTTTATTATAGTTTTACCATTAAAATAAGTTCCTAGTATTTTATTTTTAATTATGGGATTAATTTAGTTGGAACTTAAGCGGATAGCGGGTATTTACCCTTTTAAATTTTTAATTATGGGATTAATTTAGTTGGAACTTAAGCGGATAGCGGGTATTTACCCTTTTAAATTTTTAAAAGAGGCGTGGCACAAGGATGAGGTGCCAGCCATCTTTCTTTTGATGTCTCATTCTTCCACTCACAAACATCAAGCTTCTACAATCTTCAAAATCCTTCCAAATTACTTCTAAAATAATTTGTATCCTCTATTCCATCTAATTCAAGAAAAATCTTCCAAGTGATAATAATAATAATAATAATCATCAAGTGTTCTAGCTTTATCAATTGGGATTTTGGGGTTTGTGTGTATGATGTGGGCTGATTTTCAAGAAGAAAAAGAGGAGAAGAAAAGTGTAGTTTCAATCTCAATTTTAGTTAGTTCCTTGAAGGTAAGATTACTTTAACCTAATTTTGATTCTTGCTAAATTATCTTATAAAATTAGGGTTCTTGAATTGGAAAATTGGGGGTTTTCTTTATATTGAGTTAATTGCTTCAATACAAGTTAGGGATTCTTGAAATTTAATAAATTTGGGGGTTTCTAGTTGGGTGCATGAAAGTTTTGATGAGTATTATGTGAGAACAAAAACTGGACAGATTTGGTTACTGACTTTGTCACGAGTAAAACACCCTTATATCAGATTATTCACGTGTTGAGTCCTAAAAAGAAAAGATAGGTTATTGTTTTAAGTAAATTTTGCCACTGGAATGAGTTAAAAATACGAAGTAGAACTCTAGATATGAATTTTTGAATTCAGGGTCGTCATGCTGATCTTTCAGCAAAACTGATTTTTACGTCTGTTGTTAAAACAAGTAAAACGCATTCTTATGAGTAAATTCATGTCTTGGTCACTGAAGATAAAATGTGCTAAATTGTGTTAAGAAGAAGTGTCCACTGGAATGAGGTCAAAATATGGTGTAGAACTCAAGTTATGGTCATTTGAAGTCAGTAAGGTCAAAGCTGTTTAACAGCAGCAGTTTTGGTTTTTAAAACGACCAGAAGTCACCTTTGGAGGACAATTCACATATTGGTCACTAAAGATAAAAGGTAGGTATATGTGTCATGTAAACTTGGCCACTGGAATCAGGTTAAAAGAGTAATTAGAACTCAAGTTACGATTATTTGAAGTCGGTAAGGTCAAATCTGTTTTGTGCGTAAGGACAGCAACTGTTTGTGTTTTTAAAACGATCAGAAGTCACTCTTGAGGGATAATTAACATGTTGGTCTCTAGAGATGAAATGTACCTAAGTGTGTTAAGTAAATGTGGCCACTGGAATCACCTAAAAAGATTGAGTAGAACTCAAGTTATGCTTGTTTGAAGTCACCTTGGTCAAATAATGAAAAGGATACTTTTCGTATAAAAATGAGTTTGGCCTTATGATAATGATGTAAGAGGCGAATATGTTGGAAATCAAACTAAGAACAATGTGAGACTATAAAAGATGGGTTTGGTTCTAAGATGCAATTGAATGTGGCTAAGTGACCTTGTGTGTGTTTGATGACATTATATGTATTTGTGAATTATTGCCAGGTTGAAGCATAACTATTGTGTAATTGCGGTTTTGATGGTTTTTGATTTGTGGTCGCGAAGGAGGTGAGTACTCTTGCATACCTTTATGTATACGTTGGGTCAATTACCATGAGACGTGGATATTCCGAGCATGGTAATTGATTTGGCGTTGAGCCCATGTGGGGCATAGTATTGATGAGGCCTAAGAACCTCCGGGGCCTAAGAACCCCTATAGTTGACATGAAATGAGGCCTAAGAACCTCCGGGGCCTAAGAACCCCGATAGTCATGATTGTTTAGCTTATATGGATCCATATATGTGTTGTTTAGCGTGCAAGGTGAGTATTATAGATATGACACGACGGTGTCATAGTCTATATGCAACAGTCCTTGTGCATTGCCCTCCTTCGTATGTATAAACGTATGCAATGGTATTCACTAAGCTTTGGCTTATTCTTTTAGTTGTTTACCCTTTTTATAGGTTGTCCCGGATGCGGAAGAAAGTTAAGTAATGTAAAGATTGAAGTTAAAGATGCTTAATGGATATGGGTTGCTTTAGCTAAATGCGGATAATGGTATTGGTAATAGGACCCATAGTGACCCCTTTGAACTATCGGCTCTTTGTACTCTTGTTTTGTCTTTTGGAAAATTATTATGATGTCTAGTGTTAGACTCGAGTTTTTGGGTATTTTAAATGGGTCGTTTAGTAGTTGTAATGTATTGATTTTGTTTAAATGTGTTTTGGAGAAATTCATAATCCGTAACAGGTTTGGATGATGATTTTACGAATGGGTCATGCCGAAATTTCCAATTTTGAATGCCGTCTTTTGTAATGTGTCAACTTGGGTAAAATGATCCGTTTCGTTGTAAATGTTACACTTGATCAAATGAAAGCTTTCGAAATTTTAAATCATGTGTCTTTAACTCATTTTGAAGTTTGGTAAAAGATTGTGCAAGATTGAAGTTTTGAAGGGCCGCTCCGCCTGTCCCTATCCTCTTCCATCCCTTCGTCTCCCCCCTCCTTGTGCAAGATTGAAGTTTGGGATATGATTTTTAAAAGTTTTAGACCTGCAGGAAAACTGCAGGCTGAGATCAGAGATATCCCACTGCGGCGCAGTGGGAGTGTTTCCACCCCACTGCGGCGCAGTGGGGGAGTTTGGTTGTCTGTTTCAGTAACTTCCCACTGCGGCGCAGTGGGAGGTGTACACCTCCACTGCGGCGCAGTGGGGGCTTATAAAAAAAAAAAAATCTCTTATTTTCTTAAATTGAGTTTGGGTTCTTTCATAAACACGCATCATTATCCGGATTTTGCCAAATCGCATCCCGTTCGGGTTTTCTAATACGAGTTACTTCTTGGTTTTTTCCATATGTTTTACCTTTCGGGTTTTCAAAGAATTATATTGAAAACGTTTATTCTTTTTTTGTAACAATATTCAGATTTTACCATATTGGATCCTTTCAGGTTTAAAATTACGGGTTATTTTTTGATTTCTTACATATTTTTTTTTTCTTTTGGGTTTTCAAATAGTATATCAAAACTATTTTTTTGCGGTATTACTTTTAAATAAATATCTATTTCATATGTCAAAAATTTTAACAAACATATATAACGACACATCATCAATAACAAAACATAATCGTTTCCAGGTTTCCAAACAATATATTAAAAACTTTTTTTTTGTCGTATTGTCTTTGAATAAGTATATATTTTATATGTCAAAGTTTTTAGTAAACACGCATCATTATCCGGATTTTGCCAAATCGCATCCCGTTCGGGTTTTCTAATACGAGTTACTTCTTGGTTTTTTCCATATGTTTTTCCTTTCGGGTTTTCAAAGAATTATATTGAAAACGTTTATTCTTTTTTTGTAACAATATTCAGATTTTACCATATTGGATCCTTTCAGGTTTAAAATTACGGGTTATTTTTTGATTTCTTACATATTTTTTTTTTTGGGCCGGAAATTCCCTAGTTACTAATAATAGAAACAAGGCATTAACAATAAAAAGTAAAATGCATTAATAATAAACTAGAAATACATTAACCATAATCCACCAAAGCCATATTTAGTAACTTAAGCTTTAAATATATTAGATGACCCACATTTATTTACTAAAAGCAAAAAGTGGAAAGGATGTCGTGGATCGGCAAATATATCAAGAATCTTGATGAATTCTTGATGAAGTGATCGGCAAAGAACAAGGAGGAATGGATCAATAACGGCGCCGATGTTCAAGTAAGCATCCGGGGTTCGGCGTTGGTGCTCCATACCTAATGCTCTAAACACCTATTATTTCATGTCATCATAAACATAACGCACTACAAACGTTTAATTCATAAACCATTTTTACTTATTGCTAAACTTCGTCGTGGATCTAATATTACAAAATTGGTAATGATGTCCTAGCTAATACTCCAAGCATATCGTAAACTCTTTAATCAAGGATCAAATTAAAGTCATAGATTCGTCTGCAATGAATTAATCTGTACGGAGATTAATTAATTATATTTAAATAAAAACAAAATGGTTAAGTTAATCCACCATGAGCTTGATCAGATGCAACACGCTTATTTAGGGAATAATATAAAATTTAAGACATGTACTTGCAATTTACTAAATTATTATGTTCCATGTTTTGTTGAAGGTTATATAAAATCGTTTATGAACAAGATCAGTTATTTTATTTAAAGGTATTGTTGGGTGATGGCGGTGATTATTTTATTTTATCATAACTAAACTATATCTACAAGAAAATGTTTGTAAAATTAGCTCTTATTTTGTTATTTAATTCTATATATTTAGACTATAGAGTTAAAATTGAAAGTCTTTTCAAACTATATATAATCGATGACTACCCCAAATTCAAGTAAATTAAGTTGGTTGACTCATAAATTTTAAGGAATCAATTTGGGTCTTCTATTGAAATTTTAAAATCCACACTCATTTCCATTTACTATTTCATGAATTGTTAGACGAAACGAATTACAAAGTTGCGATGTCCTCGTGTGCCCCACTATCGAAGATCTATGGCCATCAGTTACTAGCATTGGCAGGGACGAATTAAAATTGTTATCCAACTTGATGAATAATATGATTCATTTTAAGTGGTTGTAGATGTGATAATTGATAAATAAAAAAAGATGGAAATATAGATATAGATGATGAGATGCTATCAACAAATTTACACGTTAATCATCCAACATGATTATTATTATATAATATATACTACATACGTTTGTGTATTAAACACACATAAACTTACAATTACAAAGACACATTGAAAGACAAAAAATAACATTGAAATTTCAAAGGCAAATGTCATTTGTTGCTTACGAATTGCAATTAACAACATTTTGTTATTAAACAAATACAATAATAAATCTATAATTTAATCTTCAAGCGCGCTGTATTGATTTATCTTCACATTTTATGCTAGCTATGAAACTACTGTATTTGTCAAGAGATGGAGAATATATATGTCATCTATCATTCCTAAGGAATATCATATTTAAGGATGTTTATGGAAAAAGTTTCTTTTCTTTTTTACCTTTTCCTTTAAAAGTAACTAAAATAAAAGATGATGCTTTTATATATTCTGAAGTTACTTGCATAAATAGAAAGTATTTAAATAATGAGAAACACGAGATTGATGGTTCTTATTAACGACGATGTTGAAAAGGTTATGATCGAATAGATAGTACCATTCACAGAAGTAATAGAAAACATTAGACAATAGAAATTAGGAACTTTTTTTTTTCCTCCAAGGGTAGTGAACTATTAATTACTATTGTTAATCTTGCTTATGTTCAGTATGATTTTCAGATATGGAATTTAATAAATAAACTTTAACTAGAAATGACCGTTTATTATGATCTTTATTTCAAGTTTTATCAGCTCGTCACACAACGGGTGCAATATATGATCAGCTCGTCATACAATGGGTTCATATTTCTAGTTTGCGGTTTGGGTTCTTTGAGATCAAGATTTTGGATTGGTGTAGACCTAACAGTCATCCATTTTTGGACCAAGGATGAAACCAAAACCATACTTTGAGGACGATTGGTGTACTTCTTCAAAGTTAGGTATGATTTATAAAATTTGTACAAACAACGAGGACCATCCATGTAAATTTTCATTTTTTTAAATAAATTTTTTTTATATAGAGTATTATAAAGTATTTTCATATATGCTTAAAATTTATGAGACTAAACATGATTAATTCATTCATTCTTTCTATATACGTATTCCACTCATTCTCTTTTTCTTTTTTTCTTCTTTTACACTTAATCTAACCATGTGTCCTAATTGTTTGTTTAGATATGTTTTTAGACATATGATTTGGACATATATATCATTGTTTGATATGATACTTTTCTTGAGTCAAGAAAACTTATTACGGTCTATAAAACTATGACTTGTATGCCAAAAAGAGTAAAGCTATAATCAAGTGCCATATTGTTATACACCCGTATACATAGATAGCAACATATGCAACCTAAAGAGTATGGGATTCTCAAATAACCAAAAAACAATTATATTTACAAAAGATTCTTCCTCATGGTACAAGTTAGATGGTTCCTTGCATCAATTGTTGCCTATTTCATGAGAAGATATACCATGGAAAATGATGTTTAGAGCTTATATATGTACAAAACACATTCATTGCATACCTTGAATCTTAATTATTGATTAGTTTAATAATTAATTAATAAAGACATTTCAACCCCGATATCATAGATAGGTTTAAAAAATCAAAATTATGAAATTTACTCATCTTTATAATATATATAGTTGAAACCTAGATATTACATACTACACAACTATTAACATACATATGTCTATAATGAGAGTCGAGGTTATATCATATTGGTTGATGATCTACCACAAATATCGTTATGATGAAAAATTATTAGCTAATCGAAAGGAACATATGATTCATTTTTACAATCAAATACAACCTTTTATACTTCAATTTATGGTGTTTGTACAAAGGTTAGATATAACTTTTAACAAATTCTCATATTGTTCGAAGATGATACATGAACTTAACTCATTACGACACAACAAGTGACTTAATGATTTTGAATTTTTGATACATTTCGTAACACCTCAACCTAGATTAACAGATTGATTTAATGATATGGTTACAACTTACAAGGAGACATATATAACACATATCAAAATGTCACACGCTCACACTAATTGTTGAGGTGTCACTATGTCGGTTTAGTTTTAAAATACAAGTTGTAGATAGTATATCATTTTGATAACATTATGTAAGTGATCCTATCTATTAGTAAGATTCATCTTAGAAGAAAACAGGCAAATCATTTAAGCTCTACTCTTATTAACCACAGTTTAAATGATTGAGTTGAAGTATTCCGTATTTTTAATAATAAGAAATTCATGGGTTTAAACTACATTTGCAAACAAAATCGAGGTCTCATTTTAGGCTAAATGGTTTTCTCATCTATGTATTTCATTCTAATAGGGTATAGAAATGATCGGGTGGCTAGTGGTCCATCAGTTACCCCGTTAAACGTATGTGTATGTGAATGTCTTGAAAATTGATGAAATTATCTTATTATTACTCGTATTTGTTAATAATTTTTAAAAAGCAATGATACATAAGTTAGAGAGTAAATTACATTTTTGATCCTTGTGGTAGTCATAAAATTATGGGTATCATCTCTTAACTTTTACCTTTCATGTGACCAGTGGCGGATCCAGAGATTCGAATAAGCAGGGGCACAATTTTTTTTTTACTTGAACAAAAAAAAAAGGAGCAAGGATTTATAAAATTTATCTTTGAATTCAATGTTGTAATGAAAAAAGGATATCTAAATCATCTAAATAAAAATATGGGTGATTTACAATGGACAATTTAGAGGGAAAACATCATACACCAGGGAGGGAAAAGAACTATCTGCTCGTGTAAGTGTTTTGGAAACAAGAAGAATCATAAATGGCTTGTGGACTTTTAGTGAGCGAGGGGCATGACAAATTTTGAATTGAGGCATAATACTAAAAATAATACTAAAAATTTACTTAGGCTTATCTTTTGAGAGTGGGCATATGCCCCCCTAATATCACACTGCATCCGCCAATGCATGTGACACGTCTTGATTATCTTTCTTTTAGGCACAAGCTTTTAAACATATGTATCAGTTATTTTTCATCAAAATAATCAAAGAAATGAGATATTTGGAACCTTTGCCTAGGGTTTGTTAGAAACATGCCTTGAGTTTAAACCTAATCATTTTCTCGAGCAGTCTAATAGCCACTTATTTTGTGTTATGATAATAAAAAAATATAAAAAAAAAGAGTCATAACTCATACCGGTTCCAAATGAGCTACATGGTAATTTTTGTCCGACAAACCAACTTCATATTTTGTTGTCATGTTAGAAAACTCGAGGGAATCCCCTCCTTGATTAATGGAATAGAGCAAATGGAATTCTTTGTCGAGACTCAACATTTCTCGTTTCAACAACTTATAAACTTTTTTTTTATAGTAAGTTATGTATTTTAAAAACAATTTACATTATATTAAGTTTATTTACGGTGAACCAACAATCGAAAGACAATAAGTTTAAATTTAGTTGAAAACAAATACGTGAACAATTATATAACACATGAATGTTTGATTTTTAAAGAAGTGAACTAAACAATATAATCTATAACAATGTACATACATGTACACAATTATGTCGACAAACGCTTAAGCAATCGTTTATATAAAACCAAAACTTATTAACATAAAGCCAAAACCTTGAAAGAAAATATCTTGTTTAATTTGGCGAGGTGGTGCTTTACATGGTCGATAGAAAGATCTGTTTATCTTATGAAAATGATAGAATAATATTGTATAAAATGACCCCATGACTATGAAATATAAACTTAATATAAGAAAAGTGGTTCGAAACGTATACACGGCAATAACATGGGCCAAGAGTTTTATGATACTTGCAAGTGATTCACTACATTTTACAACTAGTCATCATGAGGAATGTGACATATTCTTTGTTCCCATTCTTCTTAAAGTAGAACATCAACTTTCAACTAATTTTTACGATAGATTGATTTGGGGTATTATTTTAAGTTGTATGGGTCAAAAGTCATAAGAATTCTATTTGATAGTATAAGCTTTATTAAGTAAGTAAATATCTTTTTTGGATATTTAAAATGATAACTGTTTATAAAATTCCTAAATATGTTTTTGGGTCAATTATGTGCTACTACATCTTATTTGACTCGAAGCTATTGGCGTAAAAGGTTAACATGCGTGCAGATATTCAATATGTGACGGGAAATTAGTGGATTTTGGCTACCATTAACGTACTTTCAGAATTATAATTCAATGGTACAATATCAATATGTTTTCTTATATCTTTTATTTTCGGAACTACGAGTGGCTAAACATTGATGAAAACACATATATTAGATTACTCATATCTTAATCTCTTACTTGAAAGATTTACACTTACTTATTATAAAGATGGTTAATTACGTAGCCCCGTGAGACGAAGACACAATTTACCGTAACTATAAAAACATAAAAGAGTAACTATAATTTCATTGAGTTTTTGTTTTAATTTCTTTTACCCGTTATTCTGGTCGTGTCTACCTGTATCATGTTTGAATCTACTTAACACAAAGTTCACTGGGCCATTTCGGCTCAAATTGTTGGGCAATTAGTTGTGATAGTTTGGGCCAGAGTAGTTGGAGAATGAAAATAAACCGATACTCATCACTTTATCAGAACTATAATGTGGCAAAAATAATTTTTGGAGGAAACTTTTTCTCATGGTTCATATGATTACCAATTGGACCCTTTTCGAAGACACAGGTTACAAACAATAATCACTTGAATACCCACCATATAAAATTGGAATAAAATCCATCCTCACAACATTTAATTTATCTCAACAAAGTAGTTCACAAGTCCTTACCAAGCATTTATGATTTCCTTCTCGAATAAACAGAACTCGTCAGTTCGATACTTTATGAGCCTTTCATGTTCGTATTTTAGTAGAGGAAGTGCAGTTTTATTATATTCCTTTTTTGTTCTCTGCATAGTGCATATATTCATATATACGAGTCTGTAAAGTGTATATTTGGGGCCTGATTTCCAACATACAATAACTTGTTGCAATTTTTTTGACGGTGAACTAGTTGTTTTGATAGTAATGTATTGATGATCATTTCTTCTTGTTACATGTAAAACTATGTAAACCCAGTATATATAAAAAGAGTGATGGGGAAACCTAGCGCCGGTACCACAATTTGATGCCCATCGATTCACCACATATGAGCAATATGTCAATATGATGACATCAAGAAATGGCGTCGATCCTTCTACGCACAACTTAACTGTGATACTCAGAGCCACAAATCCAAAGAATGTTGAGCATGCATGTGGTGGCATGCCTAGTATTTGCCTCTTTGTTTGGCAAGAGAGAAATAATCGGCTATTTAGAACGGGCAAGAGTTCAATGACCCATGCCAGGTCGTTGAAGTTGTCCTGAATACGTGCGGTTCACTTGAAGATGATGTCATTCAAATTCAGAGCCATGCTATGGAGAGGTGGAAAATCCCCATTATGGATATGGGTAGTCGGGTACTTTGATTAGTTATGTTTATTGTTTATAGCTTGGTTTAGCGTTTGGTCAACAGACTAGGAGACTACAATAAAGAACCCAATAGCGTATAAGAAATACCAATATATATATAAAATGTTAAACACACATGAAGATTATTGTTCAAGTAATTGGCATGAATTAATACAAGATGAAATGTGGAATCTTCACATACACCATCCTTATGACCATATCTATCTTTACATACAACCCTAAACTCATAGATCTACAATTAAATAACAATTGACAAAACTCAGATAATGCCATGACTTGACTGTCAATTTAGGACTTTTAGTTATCAAACTCATACAAATAAAATTATGCCAAACTCGGAACAACTACAGACTAAGATTAACATCAAATTAACTTGAGCAACTACAAATTGACTAATTCAACTCTAGCCACAAACAATCTCCTTACATTCATCAACATCCCAGCTTGAATCTTTATCAAACAATGGAAAGCCAAAATTACCAATTTCGTATCTCCTTAATTCCTTGTACCGCTACTTTTGGTTAATTGTTTTGTTGATGTTGAAGCGAGTCATGACGACTGGAATAATGAGAAGTCAAAGAGTTACCCCCTGCGCCACGAGGAATATTTTTTTTTAGGGACATGCTTGAAGACTTTAACACAAAGAGTGCAACAAACGTTTGTTTGATCACAAAGCAAGAAATTCACAGACCTTGTTGAAGGCAAGTGTTCAAGATGAACACGGGGTGTGTCGAGTCACTAGCATGGGTATTGACTACATCTAATCCTTGGCATAAATGTAACACCGAACTATATAAAAATATGGATTTCAAAATTTTTCTTAAAAACACAGAGTATTGCGGAAGTTTCCATCAATTATTACATTTCCAAAATAAAAATGTTCAACTTAAATGACGGTGTTACTCGTCGGATCTAACCATAATCAAATGAAACCCATAAACGTCAAATAACGATAACGGTCAACGAAATATAATAAACGAGTTTGAATAAATGAGGCAGTCTAGGTAAAAGCCTTCAGCTGTATCTTCTACCCATCCTCACTCTAAACTGCATCTCAACTAAGCATCAACCTGAGGTGGCACAACATTTTCAACAAAAGAACAAGTGTCAGCTTTAAAGCCGAGTAAGATATACCACAGGTTAATATAAATGATTGCCAATTTAAAACAACTTAATAAAGAATCATACGCAGTCGAGCATGTAACAACAACAACAATATATAGCAATCGAATACCCATAAGAATGATTAACAATCCTACGTGTGCCTATCGACTTAATCAACAATATTCAACTTTATCTACGTATTCCATCTAGCAACTTAATCAACTTCAACAACTTTATTCAACAATAGGTTATGCCCTTTTTTATTACAACTAAAGGTGGATGACTCGCGTCACCACAATGAATACAACTACAAATGTGTGCAAAGGCGGCTTTAAGGCCTTTAAGGGACCTTGCACCCGACTTGATGGGTAGTCCTATCGGGGTCCATCAGTGTCGTTAAGGATAGGCATAACCAAATCCAGGAGAAAGCTGTTACGCAACTTGTAGTGACTGGACCTAGTCACCCAGCTAATCTCAAACTTCGAGGCCGTGCCATTGGAAGCAACTAGTCTACTCCCGCTGACCAACTAAATCACACTGGTTCCTACGCGGTTCCAGTATGGGATAAGCTTACCACTTTCAACTTAGACTTATACTCGAGTTTTAACAACGATATCAACTTTAGCAACTTTTATTTCAACTTTAAGTTTAGGGCCCCTAATCGTGCACAGTGTTAACATGGCAACCTACACAAGTCTAGTGAACTAGTGTAAAAGCCAAACCAACTCAACAACTTAGCATTCCAACGAAAACAACTTTACAACTAAAAATGACATTAATATCAACTATAATTCAGCATGTACAAGCATAATAACAACAATATAAATCAACCTAATCATGCAAATCTACCCATTTCGCGAAACCCTCCAAAAGTCCCATTACCCAAACTAGCGTATGAGAAAGAAAGGTTTTAAACCACTTTTACGAAATCACTATTTTCGTTGTGCACCCCAGCGTGTCAAAAATGATATATCTTACCTTGATACAGCTTACCAACAAGCTAAGAGTATCTTAAAGTGCTTGCTAAATGCTCCCGACAACCTATAATGAGTATAAGATCGAAGTATAAGCTAAACGAAGTGTTTTGTGAAATCTGGGCATGAGGTGCGCCGCACCTGCCAAGTGGTGCGTCGCACCAATCCTTCAGAAAATCCCAAAATTCCAAACTGACCAGAGGTGCGCCGCACCTGCCAAGTGGTGCGTCGCACCAATCCTTCAGAAAATCCCAAAATTCCAAACTGACCAGAGGTGCGCCGCACCTCCCAAGTGGTGCGTCGCATATCGGGCTCCATTCAAAAATCAAGTTTCCCAAACTGGGCAGTGGTGCGCCGCACCACCCATTTGGTGCGTCGCACCTTAGGTGCCGACCAGCAAAATCAATTTCAAACTTGCTCTAAACGATTCCCATTCGATCTCCAACCCTTAGCCCGACCTGGAGACATAAAATTGACCTCTTTGACAACACTTTTGATGACTTTAATCTATCAATCAATCCTTTAATCCTTACGACATAAATAAATCATTGAATCACCCGAAAGCATGAAATCAATGATCAACCAATTAATTAACCCAACCCAAACCCTTATGGCCTGGATTAAGACTAATATAAGACTCCAACATTCAGATCTCAAATGGTAAATACTCATATTACCTGTAGATCGCTATAGGAAGCAAAATACTAGACCAAACTCTCTCGAATCACACGTTGGAAGACTTTTCGGTTTGCAATTGATGAAGGGATGATATGGGGCTGCTAGGGTTTGTTTAGGGAATGAATAATCTGTAATCGACAACCTCAAGACACCCCCTAACTCCTTAAACCCGTTTTAAGTTTGAGCACTTGGCAATTTTGACCCCTAAAGTAACTAATGCCTTCATTATACCTCTAAATGACCCGTTATCATATACCTAACATATAAGGACCTTTTTCTACTACAAATGAGGCACAATAATCATTTTATAACACAATTTTCAGTCAACGATAAATTTGCAACTTTCAACTTAGCATATATATCGATTTATCGAAATAAATCAATAAATGACCGACAACCACGAAGTGAGCAACGATTTAACTATTTCAACTTTTTGGGCAATTAATGTTTATAAAACATTTAATTTATAATAAAATTCAACTAAATCAACTAATGGGTCGTCTAAATACTAACGGAGTTAAGAGTCAACTAATAGGTCAACTAACGGAGTTAACGGTCAACTAATAGTCAAAGATCGAAAAATGATTAGGATGTTACAATTACCTCCCCCTTAAGAAGATTCTGTCCTCAGAATCGGTTCAGCAACGAATAGATGGGGGTAACGATCCTTCATCACAGACTCCGTCTCCCAGGTCATACTCTCACCTCGACTGTGTCTCCACTTCACCAATACCAGATCAATCTTGCTTTCTTCTAAGCTTAGTCTTCTTACGATCAAGGATAGCAATTGGTTCATCAATCATCTTCTTCTCTGGATCAATACTGACATCTTCTAAAGGAATTACACTAGTCTCGTTAGCTAGACATTTCCTCAAGTAACACACATGAAATGTGTTATGAATGCCAGCCAACTGCGGAGGTAAATCCAACTGATATGCTTGACTTTTGATGCGCTTCAACACTTTGAATGGACCAATGAAACGTGGGCTCAACTTACCACGCTTACCAAACGAAGAACTCCTTTCCACGGCGAGACTTTCAACATAACCATGTCACCAACCTCAAAAGTAATCGGACGAGTCCTCTTATCAGCATAAGCTTTCTGACGATCCCTAGCTGCTCTCAAAGCATCCTTAGCAATGTTAACCTTATCAGCTGTTATTTGCACAACCTCAGGTCCAGAAAACTGTCTCTCACCGGGTTCCAACCAACAACTAGGTGTACGACACTTACGACCATATAGCATCTCAAACGGAGGCATACCTATACTGGAATGATAACTATTATTATAAGCAAACTCAACTAACGGCAAATGATCATCCCACGATCCTCCATATTCCAAAACACACGCTCGAAGCATATCCTCCAAAGTCTGAATAGTCCTCTCGCTCTGTCCATCTGTCTGCGGATGAAAAGCAGTACTCATATTAATTCTACTCCCCAATTCCCGCTGAAGACCTCTCCAAAAACCCGAATTAAATCTACCATCACGATCAGAAACTATAGTCAACGGCACACCGTGCTTAGAAACAATTTCATCAATATACAACTCAGCCAGCTTCTCCAATGGTGCGTTCTCACGTGTAGCCATGAAATGAGCACTCTTAGTCAATCTATCAACCACAACCCAAATCATGTCATTCCCAGCTTTAGTTCTTGGTAGCTTAGTCACGAAATCCATGGTAATATGATCCCATTTCCACTCGGGGATCTCCAACTGTTGCAATTCACCGTAGGGTTTCTGATGCTCAGCTTTAACTTGAGCACAAGTCACACACTTCTGCACGAACATAGCAATATCACTCCGCATACCAGGCCACCAATACAAAGGCTTCAAGTCATGAAACATCTTAGTAGCACCTGGATGAATAGAATATCTCGATCTATGAGCTTCCTCGAGTATTAGCTCGCGGTTGCCACCGAATAAAGGTACCCACTTCCTACCTTTGTAAGTCTGAAACCCACGACTGTTCACCTTAAATCTATCCCGCTTCTTCCCGATTCTTTCAGCTTTGAAATTTCCGGGTAGAACAGCATCAACTTGAGCCGTCCTAATGCGCTCCAATAAACCGGATTCAGCCTGTACAACCATAGATAAAAGTTTGCAAGAAGTACCTTGCACCTTACGACTCAGAGCATCAGCAACGACATTAGCTTTACCCGGATGATACTTGATCTCACAGTCGTAATCCTTAAGCAGTTCCATCCATCTTCTCTGACGAGCATTCAGTTCCTTCTGATTAAACACATGCTGTAGACTCTTGTGATCAGTAAAAAGAGTACACTTAGTGCCATACAGATAATGTCTCCACAACTTAAGGGCAAAAACAACCGCTGCTAATTCCAGATCATGCGTAGGATAGTTCTTCTCATGCGGTTTCAACTGACGAGAGGCATAAGCAATCACTCTATCGCGCTGCATCAAAACACAACCCAACCCAGAAACCGAAGCATCACTATAAACAACCATGTCGTTTGTACCTTCAGGTAAAGATAGAATCGGAGCCTCACACAACTTCTGTTTCAATGTCTGAAATGCCTTCTCTTGAGAATCGGTCCACAAATACTTCACACCCTTCTTAGTCAACTCAGTCATCGGTTTAGCAATGCGGGAGAAGTCTTGAATGAATCTCCTATAGTACCCTGCCAAACCTAAGAAGCTTTTAATTTCAGTAGGAGTCCTAGGGGATTCCCACTTCATCACAGCCTCAATCTTCGAGGGATCAACTTTAATCCCATCACCAGAAATGATGTGTCCAAGAAAATTAACCTCACGCAACCAGAATTCACACTTGGAAAATTTAGCATAAAGATTTTTCCTCCGTAAAACCTCTAAAACAGCTCGTAGATGCCCACGATGTTCCTCAGCAGTCTTCGAATAAACAAGAATATCATCGATAAATACAATAACAAAATGATCGAGGAAAGGTCTACAGACTCGATTCATCAAGTCCATGAAAGCGGCCGGAGCATTAGTAAGACCAAAGGGCATCACCAGAAACTCGTAGTGTCCATAACGAGTTCGGAAAGCAGTCTTGGCAACACTTTCCTCTTCTACTTTCAACTGATGGTAGCCAGAACGAAGATCGATTTTTGAGAAGAAAGAAGCACCCTGCAATTGATCGAATAAATCATCTATACGAGGAAGAGGATATTTATTCTTTACCGTTCGTTTGTTAAGCTCACGGTAATCGATACACATCCTCATAGATCCATCCTTCTTCTTGACAAAGAGAATGGGAGCACCCCAAGGCGAGGAACTCGGTCGAATGAAACCCTTATCTAACAACTCTTGCAACTGCGACATCAACTCTTTCATCTCAGTAGGGGCTAGACGATAAGGAGCCTTAGCAACAGGAGTCGCGCCAGGCATAAGATCAATACGAAATTCAACTTCACGATCAGGAGGTAAGCCAGGAAGATCATCAGGAAAAACGTCAGCAAACTCAGAAACAACTTCAATGTCAGCGATAGAAGGCCTAGCAATACGTGTGTCAATCACATATGCCAGGAAATGAGTTTTAGTTTGACGAATATGTTGAAGAGCCTTCATCAACTTAATGAATGTAGGATAACCAAACTTCCTTTCACCGTAGACTGTGACCACTTTCCCATCATGGGTAGTGATACGAACGATCTTTTCTCCACAGAAGATAGTAGCATTGTTTTCTCCCAACCAATCCATGCCAACAACTACATCGAACCCAGCCAGCGAAATGGGTAATAAATGGATCGGGAAGGTCCTGCCCTCTATCTCAATGGAGCAATCACGATAAGAATCACGAACTTTAGAGACATGACCATCAGCTATTTCAACTTCTAAGGCATGAGCTAATCGACTAACAGGGGTACCAAGTTGAGGAGCAAACTTAGGGGATACAAAAGATTTAGTAGCACCCGAATCAAACAAAACATTAGCCAATTTAGAATTAACAAGGAAAATGCCACTAACCACGTCATCTGTAGTCTTTGCCACCTCAGTAGTCATCTTAAATGCACGGGCTCGAGCTTTAGGAATCTCTGTCTTCTTCTTCTCTTCAGCCTTCATTTGTGGACAATCTGCAATTTTATGGTCAGTAGAGTTGCATTTGTAGCACCTCCACTTGTCAGTACAATCAGCGAAGCTATGTCCAGTCTTGCCACATTTGTCACAGCGGCGAGTATAGACAGTACAAGGACCAGTGTGTCGAGATCGGCAATGTTTACACCACGGCTTCTCCTTCACCTCGTCTTTCCCTTTAGAAGAACCCCCCTTGAACATCTTGCTAGAACCAGAAAACCCATCCCTCTTTCTCTTAAAACCAGAACCAGAATCCTTCTTCACAATAGACTTCAAGTCATCCTCCATAGATAGTGCAGTGTCATAAGCATCCTTAAGGGTCTTCTGCATCCTCACAAGTGTACGGTACTCATTAGGTAAGCTTTCAACGAATCGACCAATCTTAGATAAATCATCAGGACAAAGTCGGGTACAGAATCTCAGCTTCTCCGCAAACAACCTAATATGCTCTTTCATTGACTTATCTCCTTTCTGAATAGCCAAGAACTCCCTCTCGATCATCTGTCTCTCTCGAATAGTAAAGTACTCCTTATTAAAGAGCTCAGTGAACTGCTCCCAAGTGATCTGCATCTCACCATCAACACCCAAAGTTTCTACCTGAATTTCCCACCAATCGATAGCTCCCTTACGAAACAACTGAGTAGCCAACTCCACCTTCTTGTTTTCAGGACAGTCAGCAACCCGAAAACTCTTCTCTACCTCCTTCAACCAGCGATAACCATCAATAGAATTTCCTTCCCCAGAGAACTTAGAAGGATTACAACCCCAGAAGTCACGAAGAGAAAACTCCTTAACCCTCACCCTACCACCATTCCTACGGTTTGGATTATCACCACCAGTACCACTACCACCAGTCCGATCAGAATCATCATTAGTATCACCTGTACGATCATCAGTAGCGGGTAGTGTGTCTCGAGTGCGAGAATTAGCGTCTTCATCTTCAATGTTCCTGTTTCGGCGATTCCTAAGTAGTTCATCTCTCTCAGTCTCCACCTGTGCCAAACGCCGTTCGGACTGATCTAAACGAGCTTGCATCTCAGCCATCTGTGCAACAATCCTCTGTAGCTCACGGTTAGGAGGAGGATCAGCGAATGCATCATCACCAGTACCATTAGGATTACCTCGAGTAGAAACCATTTTTCTAAAAATAAACAACGAACGTTTAAGACGGATATAGAGAGAAAGATTATGGCCCTATCTATCGACCATATCAACTATAATTCAGCATGTACAAGCATAATAACAACAATATAAATCAACCTAATCATGCAAATCTACCCATTTCGCGAAACCCTCCAAAAGTCCCATTACCCAAACTAGCGTATGAGAAAGAAAGGTTTTAAACCACTTTTACGAAATCACTATTTTCGTTGTGCACCCCAGCGTGTCAAAAATGATATATCTTACCTTGATACAGCTTACCAACAAGCTAAGAGTATCTTAAAGTGCTTGCTAAATGCTCCCGACAACCTATAATGAGTATAAGATCGAAGTATAAGCTAAACGAAGTGTTTTGTGAAATCTGGGCATGAGGTGCGCCGCACCTGCCAAGTGGTGCGTCGCACCAATCCTTCAGAAAATCCCAAAATTCCAAACTGACCAGAGGTGCGCCGCACCTCCCAAGTGGTGCGTCGCACCAATCCTTCAGAAAATCCCAAAATTCCAAACTGACCAGAGGTGCGCCGCACCTGCCAAGTGGTGCGTCGCACCAATCCTTCAGAAAATCCCAAAATTCCAAACTGACCAGAGGTGCGCCGCACCTCCCAAGTGGTGCGTCGCACCAATCCTTCAGAAAATCCCAAAATTCCAAACTGACCAGAGGTGCGCCGCACCTCCCAAGTGGTGCGTCGCACCAATCCTTCAGAAAATCCCAAAATTCCAAACTGACCAGAGGTGCGCCGCACCTCCCAAGTGGTGCGTCGCACCAATCCTTCAGAAAATCCCAAAATTCCAAACTGACCAGAGGTGTGCCGCACCTCCCAAGTGGTGCGTCGCACCAATCCTTCAGAAAATCCCAAAATTCCAAACTGACCAGAGGTGCGCCGCACCTGCCAAGTGGTGCGTCGCACCAATCCTTCAGAAAATCCCAAAATTCCAAACTGACCAGAGGTGCGCCGCACCTCCCAAGTGGTGCGTCGCACCAATCCTTCAGAAAATCCCAAAATTCCAAACTGACCAGAGGTGCGCCGCACCTGCCAAGTGGTGCGTCGCACCAATCCTTCAGAAAATCCCAAAATTCCAAACTGACCAGAGGTGCGCCGCACCTCCCAAGTGGTGCGTCGCACCAATCCTTCAGAAAATCCCAAAATTCCAAACTGACCAGAGGTGTGCCGCACCTCCCAAGTGGTGCGTCGCACCAATCCTTCAGAAAATCCCAAAATTCCAAACTGACCAGAGGTGCGCCGCACCTGCCAAGTGGTGCGTCGCACCAATCCTTCAGAAAATCCCAAAATTCCAAACTGACCAGAGGTGCGCCGCACCTCCCAAGTGGTGCGTCGCACCAATCCTTCAGAAAATCCCAAAATTCCAAACTGACCAGAGGTGCGCCGCACCTCCCAAGTGGTGCGTCGCACCAATCCTTCAGAAAATCCCAAAATTCCAAACTGACCAGAGGTGCGCCGCACCTCCCAAGTGGTGCGTCGCACCAATCCTTCAGAAAATCCCAAAATTCCAAACTGACCAGAGGTGTGCCGCACCTCCCAAGTGGTGCGTCGCACCAATCCTTCAGAAAATCCCAAAATTCCAAACTGACCAGAGGTGCGCCGCCCCTCCCAAGTGGTGCGTCGCACCAATCCTTCAGAAAATCCCAAAATTCCAAACTGACCAGAGGTGCGCCGCATCTCCCGTGGTGCGTCGCAACTCCTACGTGTGCCTATCGACTTAATCAACAATATTCAACTTTATCTACGTATTCCATCTAGCAACTTAATCAACTTCAACAACTTTATTCAACAATAGGTTATGCCCTTTTTTATTACAACTAAAGGTGGATGACTCGCGTCACCACAATGAATACAACTACAAATGTGTGCAAAGGCGGCTTTAAGCTTTAAGGCCTTTAAGGGACCTTGCACCCGACTTGATGGGTAGTCCTATCGGGGTCCATCAGTGTCGTTAAGGATAGGCATAACCAAATCCAGGAGAAAGCTGTTACGCAACTTGTAGTGACTGGACCTAGTCACCCAGCTAATCTCAAACTTCGAGGCCGTGCCATTGGAAGCAACTAGTCTACTCCCGCTGACCAACTAAATCACACTGGTTCCTACGCGGTTCCAGTATGGGATAAGCTTACCACTTTCAACTTAGATTTATACTCGAGTTTTAACAACGATATCAACTTTAGCAACTTTTATTTCAACTTTAAGTTTAGGGCCCCTAATCGTGCACAGTGTTAACATGGCAACCTACACAAGTCTAGTGAACTAGTGTAAAAGCCAAACCAACTCAACAACTTAGCATTCCAACGAAAACAACTTTACAACTAAAAACGACATTAATATCAACTATAATTCAGCATGTACAAGCATAATAACAACAATATAAATCAACCTAATCATGCAAATCTACCCATTTCGCGAAACCCTCCAAAAGTCCCATTACCCAAACTAGCGTATGAGAAAGAAAGGTTTTAAACCACTTTTACGAAATCACTATTTTCGTTGTGCACCCCAGCGTGTCAAAAATGATATATCTTACCTTGATACAGCTTACCAACAAGCTAAGAGTATCTTAAAGTGCTTGCTAAATGCTCCCGACAACCTATAATGAGTATAAGATCGAAGTATAAGCTAAACGAAGTGTTTTGTGAAATCTGGGCATGAGGTGCGCCGCACCTGCCAAGTGGTGCGTCGCACCAATCCTTCAGAAAATCCCAAAATTCCAAACTGACCAGAGGTGCGCCGCACCTCCCAAGTGGTGCGTCGCACCAATCCTTCAGAAAATCCCAAAATTCCAAACTGACCAGAGGTGCGCCGCACCTCCCAAGTGGTGCGTCGCACCAATCCTTCAGAAAATCCCAAAATTCCAAACTGACCAGAGGTGTGCCGCACCTCCCAAGTGGTGCGTCGCACCAATCCTTCAGAAAATCCCAAAATTCCAAACTGACCAGAGGTGCGCCGCCCCTCCCAAGTGGTGCGTCGCACCAATCCTTCAGAAAATCCCAAAATTCCAAACTGACCAGAGGTGCGCCGCCCCTCCCAAGTGGTGCGTCGCACCAATCCTTCAGAAAATCCCAAAATTCCAAACTGACCAGAGGTGCGCCGCACCTGCCAAGTGGTGCGTCGCACCAATCCTTCAGAAAATCCCAAAATTCCAAACTGACCAGAGGTGCGCCGCACCTCCCAAGTGGTGCGTCGCACCAATCCTTCAGAAAATCCCAAAATTCCAAACTGACCAGAGGTGTGCCGCACCTCCCAAGTGGTGCGTCGCACCAATCCTTCAGAAAATCCCAAAATTCCAAACTGACCAGAGGTGCGCCGCCCCTCCCAAGTGGTGCGTCGCACCAATCCTTCAGAAAATCCCAAAATTCCAAACTGACCAGAGGTGCGCCGCCCCTCCCAAGTGGTGCGTCGCACCAATCCTTCAGAAAATCCCAAAATTCCAAACTGACCAGAGGTGCGCCGCACCTGCCAAGTGGTGCGTCGCACCAATCCTTCAGAAAATCCCAAAATTCCAAACTGACCAGAGGTGCGCCGCACCTCCCAAGTGGTGCGTCGCACCAATCCTTCAGAAAATCCCAAAATTCCAAACTGACCAGAGGTGTGCCGCACCTCCCAAGTGGTGCGTCGCACCAATCCTTCAGAAAATCCCAAAATTCCAAACTGACCAGAGGTGCGCCGCCCCTCCCAAGTGGTGCGTCGCACCAATCCTTCAGAAAATCCCAAAATTCCAAACTGACCAGAGGTGCGCCGCCCCTCCCAAGTGGTGCGTCGCACCAATCCTTCAGAAAATCCCAAAATTCCAAACTGACCAGAGGTGCGCCGCACCTGCCAAGTGGTGCGTCGCACCAATCCTTCAGAAAATCCCAAAATTCCAAACTGACCAGAGGTGCGCCGCACCTCCCAAGTGGTGCGTCGCACCAATCCTTCAGAAAATCCCAAAATTCCAAACTGACCAGAGGTGTGCCGCACCTCCCAAGTGGTGCGTCGCACCAATCCTTCAGAAAATCCCAAAATTCCAAACTGACCAGAGGTGCGCCGCCCCTCCCAAGTGGTGCGTCGCACCAATCCTTCAGAAAATCCCAAAATTCCAAACTGACCAGAGGTGCGCCGCCCCTCCCAAGTGGTGCGTCGCACCAATCCTTCAGAAAATCCCAAAATTCCAAACTGACCAGAGGTGCGCCGCACCTGCCAAGTGGTGCGTCGCACCAATCCTTCAGAAAATCCCAAAATTCCAAACTGACCAGAGGTGCGCCGCACCTCCCAAGTGGTGCGTCGCACCAATCCTTCAGAAAATCCCAAAATTCCAAACTGACCAGAGGTGTGCCGCACCTCCCAAGTGGTGCGTCGCACCAATCCTTCAGAAAATCCCAAAATTCCAAACTGACCAGAGGTGCGCCGCCCCTCCCAAGTGGTGCGTCGCACCAATCCTTCAGAAAATCCCAAAATTCCAAACTGACCAGAGGTGCGCCGCCCCTCCCAAGTGGTGCGTCGCACCAATCCTTCAGAAAATCCCAAAATTCCAAACTGACCAGAGGTGCGCCGCACCTGCCAAGTGGTGCGTCGCACCAATCCTTCAGAAAATCCCAAAATTCCAAACTGACCAGAGGTGCGCCGCACCTCCCAAGTGGTGCGTCGCACCAATCCTTCAGAAAATCCCAAAATTCCAAACTGACCAGAGGTGTGCCGCACCTCCCAAGTGGTGCGTCGCACCAATCCTTCAGAAAATCCCAAAATTCCAAACTGACCAGAGGTGCGCCGCCCCTCCCAAGTGGTGCGTCGCACCAATCCTTCAGAAAATCCCAAAATTCCAAACTGACCAGAGGTGCGCCGCACCTGCCAAGTGGTGCGTCGCACCAATCCTTCAGAAAATCCCAAAATTCCAAACTGACCAGAGGTGCGCCGCACCTCCCAAGTGGTGCGTCGCATATCGGGCTCCATTCAAAAATCAACTAATAGGTCAACTAACGGAGTTAACGGTCAACTAATAGTCAAAGATCGAAAAATGATTAGGATGTTACAATAAAGTCATGTAACTCAAACCACATTTGGCTGGCTATTTGAAGAGCAATAAGTTGTGGTTTGGGAACACTAAAGTCAACAAATTGGGTTTTGATTAAACAAGTCTATTATGCTTCCTTGAGATTCTAATTTTGCACTTAATGACATTTTTATGTAACCATTTGTTGGTCTATTTTTGACATTACAATTGTTATTTGCAATGCTAGAGGAGCTGATCTCAGGTGTCACTAAGGTATTTAAAGTATAACAGTCTTGTGAAGTATAACATTTTTCTGTATGGGTGTTGGACGTATGAGCAAAAACAATCCTAATTTTGAGAAAAACAATCGCGACAGGTTAACCTTAAACTTACTTGACCCGAAACAAATCCGTATGAGCAAAAACTAACCTGACAGCCCACGATATGGTCTAATATGTGTTTTGGAACTGTTCTTTTATTTCTTTAACAGTGATAATTAACCTCCTTCAAGTGGAACATCTTGCGAATAACATGAGTATCCTTTCCACGGATGAGCATGTTGTCAGCAATAGCGGTACTCGTCAGGTCCACGAGGCTTTTGATCTCAGGCAGCCTAGAAATTGAAAACACAAAAGTATGAGACAAACGAACGTATATTCATAACACAAAACAATGACAATGGAACTTTTTTAATCAATTTAATTAACAATAGAAATATTAACAATAGAAATACAAAATTTGATCGAATGTATTCTGTTTTAGGAAAACAAATACTAACAGCACGCGATATGACAATAATTCAGAGATTTGTCCACTTCAACCAGAATGAATACTACTAAAGAAAACAGTTTTGAGAAATTTGATAAGATCGCGCTCGGATTTGCAGCGATTTTTGAGAAATTCTGAATCGAATTTTTCCAAGAGTTGTTGCACCAATTCGTCGGGCATAAATAACATAAAACAATAGCTACATCAATTTGAAACTACATCAAATCCCGCTTGCAGTCACGCTCCTCGCACACCCTTGAAAAGAATCTCAAAATAGTACATCAGTTAATAGGTGGGTGTTTTGGATTCCAAGTCCTTTATTCCTCATATGTATGTTTCAGTATTTTAAAATAGAACTCTTCATCCTAATAATAGTTATCTGAGAATCTATGTACTAATGTATACAAGTTTTGAGATGCCTTTTCTTAATTTGGGTAATTAACGCTAACATATATTTCAAGTGATCTCTACTTGCTTTGATTACAAGGGCGACCATTTTTGTTCCTCCTTTTTCTCCTAGCAAAAGCTACCAGAAACCATATCGACCCAACACCTGACTTTTTTTTTTTGAACGGTAAATTTGGACTCAGCGGCATGCCTCTTCATATACCCAACTCCAATTTCAGAGGAAACCCATTATGGGAAAACCCCTGTCTCCATTCCTGGGAGCATTTTGCTCACATCAGGATTTGAACCTAAGACCTCTCAGTCTCAAGCTCCACCATATACCAATCCATCAATTGATGATTGGTCAACACCCGACTTATCTTGGTTATCTATAACCACGCTGACAGATTTCATGACAACACTCATTGAATAGCCCTAACGGTTTATGTTTTTAGCAAAACCGCATATATGAATTTTTTCAGAAAGTGTTTCACAGTACAATATAATACTTACATAAGAAGTTCCAGTAATCCCCTCATTCACCAAATTGATGATTACTCGCAACAACCCAAAACACCATTAACTCATTCAACATAGTTGTTAGGCGTCCTAACGTCCTCACAAGAGGTCTAAAGTTCGAGCTTGCCTAGGTAATCGTTAATGAGTCCAAGACTCGCCCTCCCCTCGTAACCAAACTAAAGAAAACCCTATCCGTCCTCGCGTTTTTAGATACATGTAAAAAAACACTACACCTTAAATCATCAAGACTATGATTCATCCTAACACTACCATTCCATTAACTCATTCAGTTATCACAACTTTCGATTCCACGCATAAAATCATTACATAACAACGGCAAATATTACAAGAAACTAAGACCCGACCAAAAAAGGTAGATTAAAAAATATTACATAACACAAGCATATATGACAATTTCCTTCCAAGATTACAAAAAGATATAGATAAAGAGTTGATAAACAAAACAAACTTGATACTTGATAGAATAATAAATTTTCTTCTTTATCGGGTAGAAATAGATTATGCATCTTGGGGAGTGTATCCCTTCCCCTCACCATTTTTTCACATTCTCTTGCCTCCCATCCCCTCCGCCCCCCTCCCCCCCCCCCCCCCCCCCCCCCCCCCCCCCCCCCCCCCCCCCCCCCCCCCCCCCCCCCCCCCCCCCCCCCCCCCCCCCCCCCCCCCCCCCCCCCCCCCCCCCCCCCCCCCCCCCCCCCCCCCCCCCCCCCCCCCCCCCCCCCCCCCCCCCCCCCCCCCCCCCCCCCCCCCCCCCCCCCCCCCCCCCCCCCCCCCCCCCCCCCCCCCCCCCCCCCCCCCCCCCCCCCCCCCCCCCCCCCCCCCCCCCCCCCCCCCCCCCCCCCCCCCCCCCCCCCCCCCCCCCCCCCCCCCCCCCCCCCCCCCCCCCCCCCCCCCCCCCCCCCCCCCCCCCCCCCCCCCCCCCCCCCCCCCCCCCCCCCCCCCCCCCCCCCCCCCCCCCCCCCCCCCCCCCCCCCCCCCCCCCCCCCCCCCCCCCCCCCCCCCCCCCCCCCCCCCCCCCCCCCCCCCCCCCCCCCCCCCCCCCCCCCCCCCCCCCCCCCCCCCCCCCCCCCCCCCCCCCCCCCCCCCCCCCCCCCCCCCCCCCCCCCCCCCCCCCCCCCCCCCCCCCCCCCCCCCCCCCCCCCCCCCCCCCCCCCCCCCCCCCCCCCCCCCCCCCCCCCCCCCCCCCCCCCCCCCCCCCCCCCCCCCCCCCCCCCCCCCCCCCCCCCCCCCCCCCCCCCCCCCCCCCCCCCCCCCCCCCCCCCCCCCCCCCCCCCCCCCCCCCCCCCCCCCCCCCCCCCCCCCCCCCCCCCCCCCCCCCCCCCCCCCCCCCCCCCCCCCCCCCCCCCCCCCCCCCCCCCCCCCCCCCCCCCCCCCCCCCCCCCCCCCCCCCCCCCCCCCCCCCCCCCCCCCCCCCCCCCCCCCCCCCCCCCCCCCCCCCCCCCCCCCCCCCCCCCCCCCCCCCCCCCCCCCCCCCCCCCCCCCCCCCCCCCCCCCCCCCCCCCCCCCCCCCCCCCCCCCCCCCCCCCCCCCCCCCCCCCCCCCCCCCCCCCCCCCCCCCCCCCCCCCCCCCCCCCCCCCCCCCCCCCCCCCCCCCCCCCCCCCCCCCCCCCCCCCCCCCCCCCCCCCCCCCCCCCCCCCCCCCCCCCCCCCCCCCCCCCCCCCCCCCCCCCCCCCCCCCCCCCCCCCCCCCCCCCCCCCCCCCCCCCCCCCCCCCCCCCCCCCCCCCCCCCCCCCCCCCCCCCCCCCCCCCCCCCCCCCCCCCCCCCCCCCCCCCCCCCCCCCCCCCCCCCCCCCCCCCCCCCCCCCCCCCCCCCCCCCCCCCCCCCCCCCCCCCCCCCCCCCCCCCCCCCCCCCCCCCCCCCCCCCCCCCCCCCCCCCCCCCCCCCCCCCCCCCCCCCCCCCCCCCCCCCCCCCCCCCCCCCCCCCCCCCCCCCCCCCCCCCCCCCCCCCCCCCCCCCCCCCCCCCCCCCCCCCCCCCCCCCCCCCCCCCCCCCCCCCCCCCCCCCCCCCCCCCCCCCCCCCCCCCCCCCCCCCCCCCCCCCCCCCCCCCCCCCCCCCCCCCCCCCCCCCCCCCCCCCCCCCCCCCCCCCCCCCCCCCCCCCCCCCCCCCCCCCCCCCCCCCCCCCCCCCCCCCCCCCCCCCCCCCCCCCCCCCCCCCCCCCCCCCCCCCCCCCCCCCCCCCCCCCCCCCCCCCCCCCCCCCCCCCCCCCCCCCCCCCCCCCCCCCCCCCCCCCCCCCGTGTGAGAATGGTGAGTCACAGGCATGAGTTTTATGCGGTATGCGCTCTGGGTACCAAAACGGTACATGGGACCAGAGGGTTCCCACCCATTTACCCTTTCTAAAATACTAAACCTAAAACTTAACTAAAACATAAAACTAATAATAATATAAATTAGAAAGACAAATATGATTGCTAAAAAAAACTAATGATTAAGACGCGAAAGTATTCAGCGTTCGATATGGTCAATGAGATCCATTTGAAGATCTTGGTGGGCGCTTTGGTTATGGATCTCCAATAGCACATCATCTGATGGTTCATTCTTGATTGGTGTTTTGGTCAAACATTTACCTAAGATAATCTACGATGAAGACTTAGATTAATAATGTAACCAAACTTTCGTTCGTGAGGTTAAGGGCTTGTAAAATATGTTGAGATTCGAAGATGCGTTTAATAGGAAAGATTTGATAAACAATTATGTCGACTAAACAAGGAATAAAGGTCTAAATCAGTGATAAACAGAATTATGAGTATTGAAATAAATGAAATAACGATAGATATTGCTAATCAAAGTAAAGATCTAATAAATAACGCTTGAAAAGTAAAGAGTAAAGAGCAAGAACACCGAGATTTGTTGACGAGGAAAAGCCCTTAATCCTTTAAGGATTGCCGACATAAAAACCCCGGGAGGAAGCAATCGTCCCTGCCTTTGTTCTCTTATTAATGATTGTTAAATGTTTACAAAAATTTGGTTCATCGATGTAAAAAAGTAAAAAAAAAAAAAAAAAAAAAAAAAAAAAAAAAAAAAAAAAAAAAAAAAAAAAAAAAAAAAAAAAAAAAAAAAAAAAAAAAAAAAAAAAAAAAAAAAAAAAAAAAAAAAAAAAAAAAAAAAAAAAAAAAAAAAAAAAAAAAAAAAAAAAAAAAAAAAAAAAAAAAAAAAAAAAAAAAAAAAAAAAAAAAAAAAAAAAAAAAAAAAAAAAAAAAAAAAAAAAAAAAAAAAAAAAAAAAAAAAAAAAAAAAAAAAAAAAAAAAAAAAAAAAAAAAAAAAAAAAAAAAAAAAAAAAAAAAAAAAAAAAAAAAAAAAAAAAAAAAAAAAAAAAAAAAAAAAAAAAAAAAAAAAAAAAAAAAAAAAAAAAAAAAAAAAAAAAAAAAAAAAAAAAAAAAAAAAAAAAAAAAAAAAAAAAAAAAAAAAAAAAAAAAAAAAAAAAAAAAAAAAAAAAAAAAAAAAAAAAAAAAAAAAAAAAAAAAAAAAAAAAAAAAAAAAAAAAAAAAAAAAAAAAAAAAAAAAAAAAAAAAAAAAAAAAAAAAAAAAAAAAAAAAAAAAAAAAAAAAAAAAAAAAAAAAAAAAAAAAAAAAAAAAAAAAAAAAAAAAAAAAAAAAAAAAAAAAAAAAAAAAAAAAAAAAAAAAAAAAAAAAAAAAAAAAAAAAAAAAAAAAAAAAAAAAAAAAAAAAAAAAAAAAAAAAAAAAAAAAAAAAAAAAAAAAAAAAAAAAAAAAAAAAAAAAAAAAAAAAAAAAAAAAAAAAAAAAAAAAAAAAAAAAAAAAAAAAAAAAAAAAAAAAAAAAAAAAAAAAAAAAAAAAAAAAAAAAAAAAAAAAAAAAAAAAAAAAAAAAAAAAAAAAAAAAAAAAAAAAAAAAAAAAAAAAAAAAAAAAAAAAAAAAAAAAAAAAAAAAAAAAAAAAAAAAAAAAAAAAAAAAAAAAAAAAAAAAAAAAAAAAAAAAAAAAAAAAAAAAAAAAAAAAAAAAAAAAAAAAAAAAAAAAAAAAAAAAAAAAAAAAAAAAAAAAAAAAAAAAAAAAAAAAAAAAAAAAAAAAAAAAAAAAAAAAAAAAAAAAAAAAAAAAAAAAAAAAAAAAAAAAAAAAAAAAAAAAAAAAAAAAAAAAAAAAAAAAAAAAAAAAAAAAAAAAAAAAAAAAAAAAAAAAAAAAAAAAAAAAAAAAAAAAAAAAAAAAAAAAAAAAAAAAAAAAAAAAAAAAAAAAAAAAAAAAAAAAAAAAAAAAAAAAAAAAAAAAAAAAAAAAAAAAAAAAAAAAAAAAAATGCTGAAATCAACTTGAAGTCCGAATATCTTGGAAGACTAAGTCTTCTTTGCGTGTTGAAGATTAATCCCATGTGTAAAATCCTTTCTTTACCGTTGGAGATATTTTCCTTGGCTTCATATCGAATATTCTGGAATCTGCATGCTTATCTCATGTGGAAATGATAATAATATTTGAAACATAACGTTAGCAAAATATTAATAAGTAATCAGAATATTCAGCTATGTCAAGATCCTGGCATGTCAAGATCTTGGACCTTCAGGATATTGGTACTTGAAATTTCACCCATAACAATTGTCCCAAAGTTATTTTAATAAAATCTATTTTGTTGAAATAACTTTGAATCTTCTAGAGAAAGCCTTGACCGAAGTCAACTAGTAAATTTTGAAACTATCTTAAAGATAAGACGCGTGGAACTTGGAGAGCCAAGAGTTGTGATGCGATAGGTAACAACTTGACGGTTCATTTCCTATCTTTTTACCCCTATATATAAGGATACAGTTTTTCTCTTTGAAAATCACAAATATTTTTCTGTTTTTCTTATGCTCAAAAATATACAAATAATTTTATTTTGATTTCCATTAACTCTCATAATATTACAATGTCAGAGGTTACAAGTGGCGAATCTCATCTTCAAATTCAAGATCCTCCAAGAGTCGATTGGGGGGTCAATAAATCAGAGAAAAGACTCCTTCATGTATGACAAATTATTTCAAGTTTATTCATATTTTTCGAAAACTAATTTTTATCTTTTTCTACAGTGCTTCTCCCAGATGCGAGATGCGCATATGGAGGTTGCAAGAATTAAAGACGAAGAATTGAAGAGCCAAAACCAATATATTCAATGGCTTCTAGAATCAAGGAAAGTCCAGGTGTCAAGAATAAAGGAACTGGAAGAAGAGTTGGCCAGAACCAAAGAAGAACTACAAACAGCAAAAGTGGATCTGATCTACTTAAAGGTTGCTAAGAAGTTGAAATCTGACTCTTCTTCGTAAAATGTTTTTATGGGCGATGAAGGATATGATGCAAAGGCCAGAGCCCATATTTTTAAACTCTTTTGTTAGCAGGAAAATCGAATCGGTAGGGGATGTGTTTCGTAGAATAACAATGTACTTAGGAGGGGTGAGATCAATCTGGTATGATTGATCATGGTTGTAAAACTGCTTTCGAGTAGTTTCTTGTAAATATCTTTTGAATGAATGAAAACTGTTTTTTGATCCATTTCATTTTTGAACTCGAAAACCAAAACTGTTATTAAGGGTAAAAACGGAAAATAACTAATCAACTAAATGACGTCACATGTCAGTTAATTATTATACTTGACTTATTCGACTACATCAACAGTAAGTAATCAAATCAACGCAGTAATTAAGGAATAAGATACATTCACCTTTTATACGCAATTAAGATCCCACTTGTAAGCTGTGATCTCTAGTTTGCAGTATCTTTAATTATTGCCAGTCTCCACTTATTCCTGCATTAAAATAATATGTGTAGGACTGGATTGATTTTTTGGAGGGGATTTAAAATTAAGAAGGGAATTCTTAATTTTAAGATTCTCATAGGGACATTGGTGTTCAAGATATAGAGGGTGTCTCAATATCTTGAACTTGCTTGGGAGGCGTGGTTAGCCATTTTCATGTGTTTGTGTAAATGGGTGGCGTGGTTAGCCAATTCGGGAGATCGATGGTAACATCGACAACCAATAGAATTAATTTCGATGACCTTGGAATTTAACCCTTCAATCGTGAAATTAATTAACGTGCGACACGAGCGATTTTAAGAGAAGGTGAAAACCTTCAACCAAAAGTTGGCGTGAAAGCCAAAAGGTGAAGACCTTGTTCCACGTTGTAATGCATGTGTTTGATGATATTGATCATCCCTTGAGATCTACAAAGCAAAGTCTTAAAAACTGACGTTAGCCATTTGGCTAACGCCACTCCGACGCTCAAGTCAGTATCATTATTTTGGAAAATAAAAAGTAAATAAAGTAAAAGTAAAATCCAAGAGTAAGAAATCATACCTGATTTTGTCAAAAGACAAAATAAATTACACATGATAGGTTTTGAGGGGGGGGGGGGGGGGGGGGGGGGGGGGGGGGGGGGGGGGGGGGGGGGGGGGGGGGGGGGGGGGGGGGGGGGGGGGGGGGGGGGGGGGGGGGGGGGGGGGGGGGGGGGGGGGGGGGGGGGGGGGGGGGGGGGGGGGGGGGGGGGGGGGGGGGGGGGGGGGGGGGGGGGGGGGGGGGGGGGGGGGGGGGGGGGGGGGGGGGGGGGGGGGGGGGGGGGGGGGGGGGGGGGGGGGGGGGGGGGGGGGGGGGGGGGGGGGGGGGGGGGGGGGGGGGGGGGGGGGGGGGGGGGGGGGGGGGGGGGGGGGGGGGGGGGGGGGGGGGGGGGGGGGGGGGGGGGGGGGGGGGGGGGGGGGGGGGGGGGGGGGGGGGGGGGGGGGGGGGGGGGGGGGGGGGGGGGGGGGGGGGGGGGGGGGGGGGGGGGGGGGGGGGGGGGGGGGGGGGGGGGGGGGGGGGGGGGGGGGGGGGGGGGGGGGGGGGGGGGGGGGGGGGGGGGGGGGGGGGGGGGGGGGGGGGGGGGGGGGGGGGGGGGGGGGGGGGGGGGGGGGGGGGGGGGGGGGGGGGGGGGGGGGGGGGGGGGGGGGGGGGGGGGGGGGGGGGGGGGGGGGGGGGGGGGGGGGGGGGGGGGGGGGGGGGGGGGGGGGGGGGGGGGGGGGGGGGGGGGGGGGGGGGGGGGGGGGGGGGGGGGGGGGGGGGGGGGGGGGGGGGGGGGGGGGGGGGGGGGGGGGGGGGGGGGGGGGGGGGGGGGGGGGGGGGGGGGGGGGGGGGGGGGGGGGGGGGGGGGGGGGGGGGGGGGGGGGGGGGGGGGGGGGGGGGGGGGGGGGGGGGGGGGGGGGGGGGGGGGGGGGGGGGGGGGGGGGGGGGGGGGGGGGGGGGGGGGGGGGGGGGGGGGGGGGGGGGGGGGGGGGGGGGGGGGGGGGGGGGGGGGGGGGGGGGGGGGGGGGGGGGGGGGGGGGGGGGGGGGGGGGGGGGGGGGGGGGGGGGGGGGGGGGGGGGGGGGGGGGGGGGGGGGGGGGGGGGGGGGGGGGGGGGGGGGGGGGGGGGGGGGGGGGGGGGGGGGGGGGGGGGGGGGGGGGGGGGGGGGGGGGGGGGGGGGGGGGGGGGGGGGGGGGGGGGGGGGGGGGGGGGGGGGGGGGGGGGGGGGGGGGGGGGGGGGGGGGGGGGGGGGGGGGGGGGGGGGGGGGGGGGGGGGGGGGGGGGGGGGGGGGGGGGGGGGGGGGGGGGGGGGGGGGGGGGGGGGGGGGGGGGGGGGGGGGGGGGGGGGGGGGGGGGGGGGGGGGGGGGGGGGGGGGGGGGGGGGGGGGGGGGGGGGGGGGGGGGGGGGGGGGGGGGGGGGGGGGGGGGGGGGGGGGGGGGGGGGGGGGGGGGGGGGGGGGGGGGGGGGGGGGGGGGGGGGGGGGGGGGGGGGGGGGGGGGGGGGGGGGGGGGGGGGGGGGGGGGGGGGGGGGGGGGGGGGGGGGGGGGGGGGGGGGGGGGGGGGGGGGGGGGGGGGGGGGGGGGGGGGGGGGGGGGGGGGGGGGGGGGGGGGGGGGGGGGGGGGGGGGGGGGGGGGGGGGGGGGGGGGGGGGGGGGGGGGGGGGGGGGGGGGGGGGGGGGGGGGGGGGGGGGGGGGGGGGGGGGGGGGGGGGGGGGGGGGGGGGGGGGGGGGGGGGGGGGGGGGGGGGGGGGGGGGGGGGGGGGGGGGGGGGGGGGGGGGGGGGGGGGGGGGGGGGGGGGGGGGGGGGGGGGGGGGGGGGGGGGGGGGGGGGGGGGGGGGGGGGGGGGGGGGGGGGGGGGGGGGGGGGGGGGGGGGGGGGGGGGGGGGGGGGGGGGGGGGGGGGGGGGGGGGGGGGGGGGGGGGGGGGGGGGGGGGGGGGGGGGGGGGGGGGGGGGGGGGGGGGGGGGGGGGGGGGGGGGGGGGGGGGGGGGGGGGGGGGGGGGGGGGGGGGGGGGGGGGGGGGGGGGGGGGGGGGGGGGGTTCTCAAGATCTTTGAATATAAAGATCTTCCAGCTGTGTGATTTCCACATTCTCCTTCATGTATATCTTTAAGAACCTCATTGATCTCAGGATATTCTAAGCATCTAAGATATGGTCCTGCAAGAGATTTTCTATACAAAATACCATTTATCATAGAATAATGTGATGTTTTCATGCGAAAGGCCTTTGGGTTTTCATCTTTAGGGATTGTCCCATTATTTATATATTCTATTATTGGTGTAGTCCATGAATTTTGATTGTCCTCAGAATTTCCAGCTTCTGTATCTTGAATGGCTAATATATTAGCTGATTCGTTTTCTATAGCAGGATGTAAAACATGAATTATAGGAATCCTAGTTTCTGGTGACATCTTAAGTGTTGATCCTAGATTTGCTAAAGCATCAGCCTCAGTGTTTTCTTCTCTAGGCACTTGTTCTATATCAAATAAGTCAAAATTCTCAGCTAGTTTTTTCACTATTTCTAAATATTGCATCAATTTTTCGCATTTTGCAGCATATGTGTTATGCCTGAGATTTTCACCTCCAAGATCTTTGTGTTCCAAGATCTTCGTGGTCCAAGATCTTGGGGCTCTAAGATATCTGACCGTTATTACTTTGACTTAGTAGTACAGGAACAGGTAAAACGGAAGACTTGCCCCTAAAGTCGGAATTTATGGTTGAAAACGTGTGAAAATGGCTCCATAACGTCCATTTACCAAGTAATCAAGTCAAAGAGAAAAATCTGCTCAAGATCCCTGATTGCCAGCTCAAGATCCCAGATTTTTAGGATAGTTAGTTAGATATTTTCTTTATAAAAGGGGCAAGTGATTGCTAGGCTAAAACACTTCGACTTATCTCTGTAAAAACACTTCTTTCTCTCTATTTTCTTCTGTAAACACATTACACTAAACACTTTTCATCATTGTAACACTTAGATCAATCACTTGGGCTCCCGAATTGTAATTAACTTCGATTTATAATAATAAAAGTAGCACGGAGGGACGATTGCTTCCTCCCGGGTTTTTATGCCGGCAATCCAGAAGGATTAAGGGCTTTTCCTCGTCAACAAATCACGGTGTTCTTATTCCTTTATGCATTTTACTTTATTTATATTTTATATAACGTTTTTCTTACCATTATCGCTTATATCTTTACATTTTGCTTACTTTAGATCAACTTTTACAAAGTAATCTTTTTATTTACGTTCAAGTACTTTAATTAGTCATATTTCATGCTTTTATACTGTTTCTCAACGAATTCTTAAGTATTATCACGTTTTAACGTTATTTATTCAAGATCTTGGCACTCTATTTGTTCATTTGTTAAATTTTATAAGTAGATCTTTATTTTTACAGTCCTATCTTGATAAAAACAATCATTTTAGCATTATTTTACGTGATTATTCAATATTTAGCAAATAAGTTACATTTTCGCAATTATTTCAACATCTCAGTATACTAACCTTTCAAGATCTTTAAGCACACAATCTCACGAACGAAAGTTTGGTTACATAATTAATCTAGGTCTTCAAAGGTGATTATCTTAGGTAAATTTTTGACCAAAACAATATGTCCCATTAAAATGATTAGCTAAAAGTAATGAATCTACATATACCTTAAGATTTCTAATGTTCATGTCCTTAGCTAATTGCATACCAGAAATTAAAGCTTCATATTCCGCTTCATTATTAGTGGCTATAAAATGACAATTCACTGCTTGGGGTATGATATCCCCCTGTGGCGATTTTAGTACGATACCTAATCCTATTCCTTTAATATTAGCTGCACCATCAGTGTATAAAATCCATTTTTCAGTAGCTTCTTCTAACATTTTTACCTCTAAGTCTACTTCAGGTTGCAAATCAGTACTAAAATCAGCCACAAAGTCGGCTAAAACTTGAGATTTTATAGCAGTCCTAGGTTCATAAATTAAATTAAAAGCACTTAATTTCACAGACCATTTAGCCATTCTACCAGATACTTCAGGTTTTCTTAATACGCATTTTATAGGGTAATTAGTCCTAACATGTATAACATGTGTTTCAAAATAATGTCTAAGTTTAGTAGATGCCATAACTAATGCAAGTATAAGTTTTTCGAGATGAGAGTACCTGGTTTCAACATCAATTAAACTTTTACTTACATAGTAGATCGGATTTTGTTGACCTCCTTCTTCTTTTACTAAGACATCACTGACTGCATTTGAGGATACTGCCATGTAAAGATATAAAGGCTCACCATCTTCGCAATGGTGGAGTAGATAGATACTTCTTTAATTCTTGGAAAGCTTCTTCTTGTTTTTCTCCCCATTCGAATTTTTTGTTCTTTTTTAAGATGTCGTAAAATTCTTTGCATCTATCAGAAGATCTTGATATGAATCTATTCAAAGCTGCCAATCTCCCTGTCAATCTTTGAATATCTTTAGCATTCGATGGTGACTTCAAGTTCAAGATAGCCTTGATCTGTTCTGGGCTTGCTTCTATTCCTCTTTTAGTGACCATATATCCCAGAAATTTTCCAGCGCCAACTCCAAAATTGCATTTTGCAGGGTTCAGCTTCATGTTATATCTGTCCAGGATGTTGAAGGCCACTTCAAGATCTTTCAAGTGATCTTCAGCTCTCTTTGATTTCACTACCATGTCATCTATATAGACTTCCATCGTATCCCCCAGTTGGTCTTTGAACATCATGTTAACTAGCCTTTGATATGTTGCACCTGCATTTTTAAGACCAAAAGGCATAGCAATATAACAATAAATACCTGTCGGGGTCATGAAGGCGGTGGCTTCTTGATCTTCAGGTTCCATTTGAATTTGCTGAAATCCAGAAGAAGCGTCCATAAATGTGAGCATCTCGTGTCCAGAAGTTGCATCGACCATTGCATCAATATGTGGCAGTGGAAATGGATCTTTTGGGCAGGCTTTGTTGAGATCAGTGAAGTCTACACAAACTCTCCATTTTCCGTTTTTCTTTTGCACCACCACCACGTTTGCTAGCCATTCAGGAAATTTTACTTCCCTAATCATTTTCGCCTTTAATAATCTCTCCACATCTTCTTGTATAATTGCATTTCTTTCTGGAGCGAATTTTCTTCTTTTTTGTTGGATTGGATTGAAACTTTTATCAATTCCAAGCTTGTGTGTAATCACATCTCTAGATATTCCAGTCATATCTTCTTGTTTCCAAGCAAAAGTCTTCATTCTGGCTTTTAGAAAATCAGTAAGTTTGACCTCCAATTCTTTTGAGATCTTTGCGCCTAATAATACTTTGATATTAGGATCTTCAGGGACCAGAACAACTTCTTTAACATCTTGCTCCTCTGGTTCATCAACATCGAAGATCCTCTTCTGTAATTGCTATTGTGAAGTTGGCTTTGTTGCTGACTTCATGGTAGATGTATAGCATTCTCTAGCCTCTTGTTGATCTCCTTTAACAGTGACCACTCCCCAAGGTGTTAGCAATTTAACACATTGGTGATATGTTGATGGTACTGCCTTCATTTCATGAATCCATGGTCTTCCCAAAATTATGTTGCAGCCTGGAAGAGTGTCGACCACACAAAATTTCTGCATGGAATTAACCCCTCCAACATATACTGGTAGCTTAATTTCACCAACAGTATATTTGGTCTCGCCACTGAATCCAATTAATGGTGATGCCTTGCCAATAATATTTTCTTCAGAAATATCCATTCTTCTCAAGGTTTCCAGTTTGATTATATTTTCTGAGCTGCCATTATCTATCAAAATCCTGCGAACATAATGGTTAGCAATAAAAAGAGTAACAACCAAACCGTCTTGATGAGGCTCCAATATATCATCGAAGTCATCTTCTTCAAAAGAAACAATATCCGAGTCTGAAATTGAGGCTTTCTTCACGCTCCTTTCTCCTTTATCTGCCTTGCTTTGTTTTGCAAATCTCTTTGCTGCTGAATATGTTGTCCCACATACTTCCGATCCACCGGAGATAGTGTTAATTACTCTTGCATCTGGAGGTGGAGAATCTGCTTTTTGAGTTGGCTTAGGCTTGGAAAAATCCATGCCCTCAACATCTCTAGCTTTCTTTCTTCCAAGGAGTTCTGTAAGATAACCTTTAGCCAAAAGAGTGGATATCTCCCTCCTCAACATCTTGCAATCTTCAGTAAGATGTCCAAAGTCTTCATGATATGCACACCATTGGCTAGGATCCTTCTTTTTGAAATAAGAATCATTTTTCTTTTGTGGCCACCTCACTTTTTCTCCAAGATCTCGCAGCGCCATTATAATACCAGGTGTTCCTACTGAGAAGCAGTATGTTGACAGGCCAGGATATTCGACCCCATCATCTTCCTCCACTGCAGTTACTTGATTATCTACATGTCTTGTGTAGGGTTTATTTCTTGGCTTATACACTGGAGTTTCTGCCTTCCGATTTGGGCGATCATATGACAAAGCTTCTAGTTTGGAAGATGTTAGCTCATTTTCTTCAAGCCTTATAAATCTTGCAGCTCTTGCTTTTGCCTCATCCAGATCTCTGCATGGTGTCATTATAAGATCTTCTTGGAATTTGGATCCTTTATGGAGACCTCTCTGCAAAGTTGATCAAAATCCTTTATGGTGTCATTATAATATCGGGGTTGATTTGCTCAAAGGAAAAAGTTTTATGTGAACACTTATTAATAATTAATCAAAGTTGATCAAAATCAGGCCCCATATAATATACATTTTAAGAGATAAACAATATAAATAAATAATCAATAACTTAAATCATATTACCAAGATAAGAATTGGATCAAAGGGTGGCTTGGGGTTGTTGGGGTTGGGTCGGGGTTGGGGTTGGAGTTTGGGTTACGGTTTGGAGACGCCATTGAAGCAGAAGTTGAGGGAAATGAAGCTTTTTAGGGAGAGAAAAGATGGTTGTAATGAAATGAGAATGAGATGTATATATAAAGGGAAGTGATTCTTTCACTGATGGCTATGATGCATGATGTGTGAAATCGAGTAATAAAATTTATAAACACGAACTACCAAAAAGACTGACTACAACACACTCACAGGCAGTGAACCTGATCGCATGCAGTATAGTAAACTGGTAAATCCGAGGTCGATCACAAGGACTAAGTAAAGCAATTGTAAAAACAAAGTAGTTCAAGTAAAAGGGGGGTTTTGTGACCGAATTGTCACTTTGCAAAAGTAAAAGTAAATAAATTAAATCCGGTATGACCGGGGCAGGATTCGTCGGAAGACGAAAGTAAAAATGATTTTAATGACAATAATATTAAAAGGCATCCATCTTGAATCCGCTTCACAACACGTTCAGATTGCACATAAATGAAGTTCAAATTCACTTAAGTTGATAAGATAATCGTGACAAAATAAAGACACAAACTGGTACCACCAACGTTTGTAAAATCATTTCAATCACCTAATTAATCAGTTCCTTTGTAAAATCCGGTACCACCAATGCTTAAAACAATTTCCCTAACCAACTAGTTTGTTTGACTATCAAATTACCAATTGTATCTATGTGGAGACAACGTGGTACCACCAACCGTTAATCAACACGTTGACAAAATAATTCCTTTTATCAAAATGAGGTTCACTATCATACCATGAACTAGTGACAATTTATTAAAGATAATTAATTGAAATCACGCATATGTTCAACTAGTACCACTAACGAAGAACATACATATCACCAACATCATAAGGATAATTAATAAAGAATTAAATCATCAAGATCTCGACACAACGATAATTGAAATCAACTTTGAATTAATAAAAGTAGTGCAATCCTTACATATTGTTTCACTTCATCAAGATGGATGATAAAGTGATTAGCTACTCATATTGAAATAAGAATAACAAATCAAAATAGAAGAATTCATCGTTACCGAATACAAATAAATGGAAGCAAATAACGAGAATGATCCAATCGTTCTTGATCCTCAAAGATGTTTCTCCAGATGAAAAACCCCTCTAAAAACTCTTAAAAACGGCTGGAAATAATAAAAGGTAGGTTAAAGAATGTTTAAGCATGCTTTATATAGTTTCCAAAAACTTTCTCCAGAATCGGCCCCAGTTGCGGCGCAACTAGGGTAGTTGCGGCGCAACTGGCTTTGACTTGCGTTGACCGTTGACTTCCATTGACTCGTGGCTGGCCAGGAACTGCAAGCGTTGCGGCGCAACTATGATAGTTGCGGCGCAACTTGACTTTCTGTTTTTTTGTTGCGGCGCAATGGATCCCTTTTTCAGTTGACTTTTGTTGACCAGCTGCTATCTTCATCCAAATGCCTCGAAAATCATCCGTTAGCACTTATTTCTCCTTAAAAATGTCGTTTTCTCCAGAATTACGCCCAAGTACCTGTCAGTAGCCTGAAACACTAACAAAACCATAAACGCACCAAATGTATACGAAAACGAATCACAAATCATGCAAAGCGACTAAATACTTAGTGGGAAATGGGTATAAAATACGACATATCAAATCCCCCCACACTTAAGCTTTGCTTGTCCTCAAGCAATTCCAAGCTGAAAAACACAAATTACCTTGGTACATCATGGAAACCACATTTCAGTAATCAAAAAGAAGCTCAACCATAATTGAAAATGAAAAGAGATGGTTAGGCAGTTTTAATCTTAAATGAAAACTGGAATGTTTGACAATACTTGACTGATATACAAGCCTCAATAACACGACTAAGCACAAAAGAATCGAATCAGTGATATCTCGTCTATCCTACTCCAACTAACTTACTCTTGCGGTTGAATATTTGAATAATCAATCAATGCCTAGTCGTGATGCATAATCTTTTACCATAGGCTAGCTTGTACTAGAATCATTCCTTCACCGCCATGGCGCAAGCACACAACGTTAATCAGAAGAGGTCTTTAAGGGTTGTGATGTATTCAGGGTTTAAACAAGGTATTTAAGAGGGTATGGAAATTTGAGATAACAAATGGTTTCAAAAGAAAATAACACAACATTTAACAGATTGTTTACATAATAGTCTAATCCAAAAAATCCCATGTCATCAGTTGCCAACGGTCCAAAACCCTAGAAGTTGTCCAGACAATACCCCCAATAGACGATTAAAAACCGACACCATTGTGGTGTATGACATTAAACAACTCAATCAACCAAGTCTCACCATGTTGGCTTAAACAAACGTGCCAACCCAAGAATAACAACTTAAAATTATAGCATTCCAAGATCCTTTTTTTTTTTCTTTTTTTTATCTTCTGTTTTTCAATTCTTTTATTCTTTTTATTCATTTTTTTTTGTGAGCTACTTTTACTCTGACTAATTGGTATTCTCTAAGTAACATTGAACAATGACAAATCATTTACTCATATGCTGAAATGAACGATCCAGACTTTATCCAAACAAGCATGACGAAATCAATCTATTCTCAGTAACCGAGAATATCCCAACCCGACATAAAGGACAACCCCAAACCATCCACTAGCATAGGCAACCAATGACCCACCAGGACTTCGACTATCGGTATGGCTAGGAAAGGTGTATATTTAAGGTGGATTTAATAACAAAGAACATGCTAATGACAACATGTTTTCTATCGTTTCTTGCACTAAAAGTGAGTGCAACATAAGGGTTTTAACAGGTGGTTCACTAACCAGTGTAGTTAGCTACTAAGCACATTAACAAAACATGCACATAACAAATTTTACGAAACAAGGGGTGAACATACAAAGAACAAATGGTTTTATCCTAAATTTGCCTCTTCTGATAAATAACACGGAACGATCAACCAGGACAAGTTCTAGAATCAACGCAATCACCGGCACACTCATAGCAAATGAAAATAATCCGGAAATGGAAAAACCAACCTCAAACTTGCACATCATAGTTCAGAGTTCTAAGTAGAACCCTTACTCTTGGATAAATCCAAAAGCCTACGAGAGGGACAAATTTACAAGGCCAATAATTCCAAACCCATAAACACCTAGCATATCTAGAAGTGAATCAATAATCTCACAAATTTGGTGTTTTGGTGCTATAAGCGTGCTAGTCATATTATTAATCCAGAAGGGATTGCCTAATTAATCAGTCAAAACAAATTCCACAAATTAAACTTTGTACCAAGGGTGTAGTCAAATTGCTTATTAATATCTATAATTAGGTGACAAAAGTAATTAACTACAAGGACAAGCATGCAAAAGTTTTAAAATCCTCTAAAAATACCTGACTTTTTCCTATTTACCACCCCCCCACACTTGAGTTGGACAATGTCCTCAATGTCCAATGAACTAAGGCAAACTATGAGAAATAGGGGAAAGTAAACAAAAGACAAAATAAAGAACAAGAAAAACTTGCCGGGTATGACGGGTGTTCCATGCTTGAATGATGCCAACAAGAATATTGCGCTGAACTTACTGCCAGCATATGCATATGACAAACTTGCTATTCAACATGAACACACGATTAACAGCCAACAGATTATAATAAAGCATGCAAATTCCTATCCCTACTTATTCGAAATGGAAATGGAAATAAAATACGATGTCTCATCACCCCGTGGGGTGGATACAAACCAAACAAATAAAAGTAAGAAAAGTAGAAAATTAAAATTGTTCAAACAAATAATAGTACAAGCCATCAGGAGACCAACAGACGGCACTCATCAGCATCTCTCATCATCGTACGATCAGCTAGAAGGTGGATAACCAGGCATAGGCCCTGGTGTATCAAAAAGCGATGCAGCTACCTGCTCAGCAAAGGTCGGTGCTGCTGATCCGGATCCTCCAGCACCTGCATCTCCAACCGATGTACCTGCAAAAGAACCAAAAGAGATAGGATGATCTGGACCCCGACCCCCTAGATCATGAGAAGGAGGCTGCTCAAACTGACGCTCCGGTGGGTAATAGAAACCACAACCAGTCCTGTGCTCTGGTATGAAAATGCTAGGAGGGCGGTAGTCTGGAATCGGCTGAGGTGGATGAAACTCATCACCCCGATACTGAGCCTCCCACATAGGCTGATATCTCTGCTGATCAAACATCACACGACCCATACCTGAGCCCACCCATCTAAAATCACTATCCATCCTGGACTGGAACTGCTGCTGTGACTCCCACATAGAGTTCACAGTAGACTGAAGAGTAGAAAAGTCCCAAGAACCAGAAGGGGCAGCAGAGGAAGATGCCCCCGCAGTAGGAGTAGTAGTGGCACGATGTTTAGTACGTCGCGCGGGCTCAGGTGGCTGCTCAGGTGCTTCAGCCATCTCCTCATCTTCATCATCACCTGCATCCTCCTCCTCGCCTTCAGAGGCGGCATCACCAAAAGAAATCAACTCAGGTATATCATTCTTATGCTTACGAGGGCGAAGCAATCCAAAACGATGCAAATCAGTATAAGTAAAAGCCTTCATCGGCTTCCAATTCAAATTCACCGTAGTGTTCGCCCTATCATCCTCAAGCTGAAAATACTTGACCATTTTTGTGATGAAATGGCCACAAACCAACCCCCTATCACGCACCCCTTTTTGCCCCATGTGTTTTGCTAGCACATAGGGGGCACAAGCAGTCCTATAATGGGTACCTTCATCAAAAATTCTTAATAACCACAAATCTTCCAAGTATATTTTGTCCGGATGATTAGTCCGCTGGACAAAGAAGTAGACCAACATCTTATGAAACAATCTCAAAATGGGCGACTGAATAGTATTCGCCCCACAAGCTCCACGTCAAGATTGACCCCCAGAAATTCGAGAGTAATACTCTCTCTGATCACCTAAGTCACGATGAAACCCAGTAGTAGTCCTAACAGCAATATTCAGAAGATTCTCAAATGCAGGGTCATCTAACATCGCCTGAGTATACATACCCGTGCACAATCCAAACTCAGCAATAGTCAAGTGCCTATTCAAACCCCCACATCTAAAGAAGATTACCCTATCATCAAAAACACTTGTAGCTTTATCAATATCCTCAACAGAAATAGTGGAGAACACTTCTAGACACCACTCCTTACAAACAGACTCCCTATTGCGAAAGATATCAAACCACATACTAAATTCTTTCTCAACGGAATTACCATCAGCATCATTTGCCCTACCCATGAGTTGCATGTGTCGACTAATATCCGCACGAACATTTAGCATATCTAACATATTCCTTTCCATATACCTTGGCTCTATAATATCTTTATGAATCAAAGTAGCCAACCTGTTAGTATACTCAGTCTTAGACACTGGTGAAGCATGAGAAAATCTAAGCCAAGAGTGGGCTGGTACGCCCATAGCAACAGCTTCAGGGGTAAGTCCAGTGGGAGCATTAGCAGCTCCCCCAGCTGGTGCAGCAGTAGTCGAAGCTCTGGAAGAACCTCGGGGTGCACGGCTAGAACTTGCGGGTTCCTACACATACAAGAAAACCATCAAAACGATCAAACCCCGATATAAGCATATATATAAGCAAAATAAAACTGGGTCGAAAATCAGCAGTTGCGGCGCAACACCTAGTTGCGGCGCAACTTAACTGTCTGTTTTACAGTTGCGGCACAACTAGCAGTTGCGGCGCAACTCAATGAATTCTGGACAGGGTACGAGCAGCAGCAGTATAACCACAAAAATCCCACAAAATTCAAACACAAACTTAATTCTAGGGTTTATCATTCAAATAATCAATCAAACTTAATTAAACCCTAATTAATTTTTCAAGAAGCAATTTTAGCATAACTTTATATAAATTCGACTTTATTCAAGAACATTAATAAATTAACTAATGAAAATCAAAAAGAGAGGGGAAAGAAACACTAACCTTTCCTGTTCTTGTCATTGTGATGATTAAAGAGAAAGATTAAAATTGAAAATTAAAGGGAATTTGGAAGAAAATTGATAGTGGATCGGTTTGGGGTTTTGAAAGAAAACAAAAGGGGCTCAATAATTGAATAAGTGTGTGTGTGAGAAACAAACCCCGATCCCCCTTTTCTATTATGTCTGACCCGGTTTGACCCACGTTGCGGCGCAATGGACTTATTTTTTTTAATATTTTCGACTTTTTTTTTATATAAAATTTTCTGGATTTTTCTGAGAACGACACATGTTGCGGCGCAATGACTTACCTGCGGCGCAACTCTAAAACAGAAGTATTGCGGCGCAACTACCAAGTTGCGGCGCAATCGGTCCCCCCCCACACTTACCTTTGTAATTTCCTATGAGACGACTTACCGGAACGCGTGAGAATGGCACCAACCTGCAATCATTATTAAAAACACATTACCAATCAAAAACAAACAAAATTATCGAAAACAAGAAACACGGGTTGCCTCCCGCGAAGCGCTTAATTTATTACGAGTCCTTAGCTAGACTCGATCATCATTTACTCATTCAAATCAAACAATGGGAGCTCCTCAAAAGCAACTCCCTCCACAGCTTCTTCCTCATGATATAGCTTCAACCTATGACCTTTAACAATAAACGACCCTCCATTCTTTTTAAACAATTCAATATACCCAGACGGATACACATGCTTAATTTCATAGGGTCCTGTCCAACGAGAGGTCAATTTGGGTTGCTTAATTTTAAACTTTGACAAAAACAATAAGACCTTATCTCCTAGTCTTTCCTACGGAGCTTTTTGTCATGCCAAACCTTGGTTCTTTCTTTGTACAACATGGAACTATCATAGGCACCTAATCTAAGCTCATCAAGCTCATGCAATTGCAAAAACCTATGTTCACCTGCTTTTAACAAATCCATGTTACAATTCTTTAAAGCCCAATATGCCTTATGTTCGATTTCAACCGGTAGGTGACAAGTCTTGCCATAAAGAAGACGATATGGTGTAGTACCAATAGGCATCTTATAGGCGGTCCGAAATGCCCATAGAGCATCATCTAGCTTTTTAGACCAAATCTTCGGGTTATCTCCTACGGTCTTTTCTAAGATTCGTTTTAAGGCACGGTTTGTGTTCTCGACTTGACCGCTAGTCTGAGGGTGATAAGAGGTAGAGAAACGGTGAGTTACACCATACCTCTTTAGCACCTTGGCCAATTGATGATTGGCAAAATGGGTACCATAGTCACTAATAAGGGCTCTAGGAACACCAAACCTACAAAACAACTGCTTCAAAAAATCTATGACTACTCTAGCATCATTGGTGGGTAAAGCCTTGGCTTCCGCCCACTTGGACACATAATCAACAGCAACTAAGATATAAAGGAACTTATTGGAAGGTGGGAAAGGTCCCATGAAGTCAATTCCCTAAACATCAAAGACTTCACATACCTGAATCATCTGTTGAGGCGTTTCATCCCTTTTTGTAATGTTACCTTGTCGCTGGCAAGAGTCATAAGTCTCCACTAACGTTTGAGCTTCCTTGAAAATGGTAGGCCAGTAGAAACCTGCATCATAAACTTTCTTACCGGTTACAGACGGTCCATAATGACCACCGGTAGGACCATAATGACATGAATCCAAAATCTTCCGGGTCTCTGCACCGGACACACATCTCCTGATCATCCCATCTGCACACATTCTAAACAAATATGGTTCTTCCCAAAAGTAATGTTTAATCTCAGAAAATAATTTATTTTTCTGTTGATAAGACATTTCTTTAGGAATCACATCTGCACAAAGATAGTTAGCAATGTCTGCATACCATGGTGTTTCCTCTACTTCAACCTGCATCAAATACTCATCAGGAAATGCATCATCAATATCATGCTCTTGCAACTCCTCAAGGTGAGGGTTTTCGAGCCTACTTAAATGATCGGCCACCACATTTTCAGCCCCCTTTTTATCCTTGATCTCAATGTCGAACTCTTGCAAAAGCAAGACCCAACGGATGAGACGGGGCTTGGCATCTTGTTTTGAGAACAAGTACCTTAATGCGGAATGGTCGGTATAAACAATGGTCTTGTTGAGAACCAAGTAGGGTCGAAACTTATCAAAAGCATAAACTGTTTTGGTCAAAAATTTACCTAAGATAATCTATGATGAAGACTTAGATTAATAATGTAACCAAACTTTCGTTCGTGAGGTTAAGGGCTTGTAAAATATGTTGAGATTCGAAGATGCGTTTAATAGGAAAGATTTGATAAATAATTATGTCGACTAAACAAGGAATAAAGGTCTAAAGCAGTGATAAACAGAATTATGAGTATTGAAATAAATGAAATAACGATAGATATTGCTAATCAAAGTAAAGATCTAATAAATAACGCTTGAAAAGTAAAGAGTAAAGAGCAAGAACACCGAGATTTGTTGACGAGGAAAAGCCCTTAATCCTTTAAGGATTGCCGGCATAAAAACCCCGGGAGGAAGCAATCGTCTCTGCCTTTGTTCTCTTATTAATGATTGTTAAATGTTTACAAATGGTGGAATTCGGTTGATCGATGTATCTAAGTGAATAATGAGAGCAGTGTGTGTGAATACAAGTGAGTAGTATGCAGTAAGTAAGAATGCGATGCCTAAGATCGATCAACCTCATTCATTATATAGACCTAAGATCTAACTAACTATGCGAAATTGTAGGGATCTTCCAGGTCTTCGTTGATTGAACGTTAGAGCATATCTTGACCGGTTAAGTGAACGTTGAAGCTTTTCTCCTCATGCTGAAATCAACTTGAAGTCCGAATATCTTGGCAGACTAAGTCTTCTTTGCGTGTTAAAGATTAATCCCATGTGTAAAATCCTTTCTTTACCGTTGGAGATATTTTCCTTGGCTTCATATCGAATATTCTGAAATCTGCATGCTTATCTCATGTGGAAATGATAATAATATTTGAAACATAACGTTAGCAAAATATTAATAAGTAATCAGAATATTCAGCTATGTCAAGATCCTGGCATGTCAAGATCTTGGACCTTCAGGATATTGGTACTTGAAATTTCACCCATAACAATTGTCCCCAAAGTTATTTTAATAAAATCTATTTTGTTGAAATAACTTTGAATCTTCTAGAGAAAGCCTTGACCGAAGTCAACTAGTAAATTTTGAAACTATCTTAAAGATAAGACGCGTGGAACTGGAGAGCCAAGAGTTGTGATGCGATAGGTAACAACTTGACGGTTCATTTCCTATCTTTTTACCCCTATATATAAGGATATAGTTTTTCTCTTTGAAAATCACAAATACTTTTCATTTTTCCAAAAACATTTACTTACGTCATGTCTTTGAAATCTTTGGGAGAGTTCCTTCAAGAGGTACATATACATATATATATTTTCGTTAAGATTAATTCCTTGTTATATTCTAACTTTTCTTTATATTCTGTTTCAGTCCCTTTCTGAACTAGAAAAACAACAGATTGCCAAAAGACAAACTGAATGATGAAATCATAGAGACATTGCAGGGCTTGGTCAAATCATACAAAGAATCCGTTGAGACGGAAAAAAAATGGGTTTATGTTAGGTCGAAAATCAACCAAGTATAATTTGTTCAGAAATAGCTGAAGCTCAGTGAAGAATACTTGTACAGAATTCTGAAGTCGTTCAGAATTAGTTCACTGAAGCTTTACTTCAGTTCAGATCAACGTATCAGAATACCATTCAGCTGAAGTCAAAGACTGAAGTCTGGAGAAAAAGAATCAGCTCAGATGTGGAGCTCAGAAGTTGATTCTACCTGATCGAATACTGAAGCATCTCAGTGTAAAGTACTTACAACACTTTACACTAATTACGAGGAAGCCTTTTTACTTTACTAACCTTTACCCAGTTAATAGCTTTAACTATTAACAAGTACAAGGTTGAGTAAAAGGTTGGGAATAAAGTGTGAAACGTCACATCAACAACTTTCACACTTAAACCTTAAAAGTACGCATGTTAAGGAATTGACTTTAATTCCTTAAATGCTCCCAACCATATTTGTACGGCCTGGTCCACATCAGCATGAACCTTGCCTATAAATATAAAGGCTTCTCACAACTTTCAAATGGCTTGAAACCTTAGCATTACAACTTGTGAGATATACTCTAAGTAATCCTTACGAGTATTTCCAAGTTATTAGATCACTTGTATTTCTAGGTTGTTTAGATATTTACACTTGGGTGTTTATCTTTGTTCCGCAACAACCTTTGTATTTGTTTATATCAATAAATCAAATACATTGAAAAGTACATCGTGTCTCAATGCTACATACTTGAAATATACATATTATTTATATAGTTTCAGCACTTATTGTTTCTTGCATTTACTTTCAGTACCTTTACCTTATTGTTTATCCATATCTGGATCGTATTCTGAACTGGTCAACTTCCAGTTAGAACTACTTGCCAGTCTGGTATTAACCATCTATATTTGGGACTCACATTTGGTATCAGGGCAGCAAGGTTGAATTATATTAATTCATTAACCTTTGATCTGCAAAGATGGTTGACCAATTATTCAATGAAGGCTCTGACCCTAATGCTAATACTCCACCTGTCATCAACAACAATATACCATCGCATAATGTACACGTACACTTTCCAAATAATCCTGTTCCCAAGTTTGATGGGAACAGTGAAAATTTTCAAACATGGAAAGCATGCATGCTCAAATATATTGCTGGTGTTGAAAGACATTTGACCGATATTCTTAAAGAAGGACCCTTTGTCCCCATGAATGCCTCCTTTGTTGTCAGAAATGCCGATGGGACTCCTAGGGTATCACCTAAGGAGAAGGATCATTGGTCTGAGGAAGATCATAGGTTGGTAGACCTTGATACCAAGCTACAAAATATGATCTTGTATGCTGTTCCTGAAACTCTTATGCCCACCCTTGTTTTACTTGAAAATTCAAAATTAATGTGGGAGGAACTTATGACACAGTTTGAAGGCACCTTTGAGACTATAGTCACAAGAAAAGTAGCTTTAAATAAAAGATATGAGTCTTTTTTTGCTATCCCTGGTGAAACTTTAACCCAAACATACATCAGATTCACTAATCTGGTAAATCAATTGAAAGCCCTGGGTGTAACTAAAGACAAAGAAATTTTGTTAGAAAATTTTTGTGACATCTTACCTTCTAAATGGGAAAACTTGATCTTGGTTTTAAGACAAGGAAAAACCTTGCACAGTCACACTCTTGCTTCCTTATATGGAGCCTTCAGGTACACTGAAGAGAACAAAGCTGAAAGAGCTGTGGCTGAGCAAGATGCTAAAAATCATGCTTCTACCAGTTCAGTCATGGTTCAGTACTCTGAGCCACATGGGACTGCTCTACTATCTTCTGAGAGTGATCATTCTGACTCGATGAAGAAGATGGTCTCTAATGTTAAAAACTGGTATTTCTGGTAATGTAACTCAAAATTGTGATGAGGATGACAATGATGATCTGGTTGCCATGATGGCTAAAACGTTCAATCGTTTTAAGGCCAAATCAAATCGATCTGGCAAACCATTTGCTTCCAGCGCTTCTATTGACAAGTCTAATCTTGAATGCTTTAAGTGTGGCAAGAAAGGACATTTCATGAAGGAATGCAGATCTAGTCAGCCTTCATCATCACAATCTGCCCCTAATCATTCTATTTTTCAGAAATCTGATGATAGCTATAAGGCTAAGTACAAGAAGCTGAAATCCCAAATAGCTCTCATGGCTCAAAACAACTCAAGCAATAATAGTTGTATGTTTGCCAAGATGGAAAAATGGGAAGAATCTGACGAATCATCTGATGATGAGGAAGAAGTTAGGGATATGTGTTTCATGGCACGTGAAGATCAAGGTCATTTGGTCAAGTCTGATGTTGAATCTGGTCGATGGGTGGATATAGTCATGAAAAAGGTTAGTAACTTTGGTTTTGAAAGTAATGAGGAACAAAAATTGGACCTTTTGGTTCTTTTAGAGGCTGACATTTCATTTGTCGAAACTGTGCGTTCAGAAAGCCTAAAAATGTTTGAAAGTAATACTTCTGAACTGAACGCCAGTCAGGCCAGACTAAAAGAGCTGAAAGATGTTCAGTTGGCTTTAAAAAGTTATCAGTCTATGGTTGCCACTTTAGAGTTGGAAAAAGAAGAATTAAAAACCATCCTTGAAAAGGAACAAAAAATAATTAAATCTTGGATGAAAGCACCAAATCCAGATGTTGCAATTAAAAATACTTTTGCAAATCAAAGAACAGCATATGAATCTGGTGATCTTCATTTGGCATCTATAATCACTGATTTAGATGCACTTCCAAAGGAAATGAAACCAGAAATTATTTTTCCTAAAGTTGGCAAACAGAAAACTGTGACTGATAAGGCCCAGGAACAATCTGAGGGTAAATCTGAAACAGCTCAGACAACTGTTTCAGAAAAGAAGGCTAAAACCAAAAAGCCATCCCCTCAGACTTCATCTAAGGTTCCAAAAGGCCAAAAGAAGAAGAAAAATATCTCCCCCACTGAGCCTTCTACCTCAGATTCAGGTAAGGCTCAGGTGTCTAATGAAGAATCAATTTTGTTAAGGTTAGAGAGTCAATTTCAGTTATTGGCTAGACAAGTGCAGAGTTGTAATGCACGTTTGAAAAATGTTGAAACCACTCCTCTTCAACCTAAGCAAAATGCAAAACCTTTTTCCAAACAAATCAAGCAAAATTCTGAGAAGAAAAAGGTTGAAACCCCCATCAAACCAACTGTTTTTGTGTCATCTGAGATCATGACCGAGATCCCCTTCGATCCTTCAGTTCCTTCTGAACCAAAGAAATCTGAGACTGCTAAGGGAGAGTCTAGCGAACCCATCAAGAGATGGGTTCCCAAAAAGAACTAATCTTTGTGTTTGTGCAGGGAGACCGAAAGAAGAATATATGGTATTTCTTGACAGCGCTGCTGGCAGAACCATGACTGGTTATCAAACCCTGTTGGAGGAATATAGGGTGCAAGAGGGGCCCTCAATAACATTTGGGAATGATGAAATGGACAAACTGAGGGATATGGTGTTGTGAATAATGGACAAGTCAAATTCACACGTGTTGCATATGTGAATGGTTTGAAATATAACCTGATCAGTGTCAGTCAACTGTGTGATGATGGCTTCAAGGTATTATTTGATATTTCACAAGGCACCATATTCAACAGAGATGGAAAGGTAGTATTGATTGCACCAAGAAAATGAAACATTTATATCATTGATATGAATAGTTCACCACTGAACAATGTTTCTACACAAAGGCAGATGAAGACACAAACTGGTTGTGGCACAAGAGATTATCCCATCTGAACTTCAAGAATATTAATAAGTTGTCAAGAAAACAACTTGTGGATGGGATACCCTCAATGTCTTTCAATAAAGACAAGCTATGTCCAGGTTGTGAAATGGGTAAGCAGAAAAGAGCTTCATTCAAGACAAAGCAAAGTTTTAGTATAACTGAACCTCTTCACATGCTTCACATGGACCTCTTTGGACCAGTGAATGTTCAGACCAGAAGAGCCACAAGCGATCAATGCTTAAATGTCAGCTTCTTATCACTGATAGAACCGAAGAAGATTGACGAGGCTATGAAAGACCCTAGCTGGATTGAAGCCATGCAAGATGAGCTTAATCAGTTTAAGAGGAACGATGTTTGGGAACTTGTTCCTTGTCCCAGTGATCTAAAGAAAGAACCAATTGGGACAAGATGGGTCTTCAGAAACAAATGGATGAAGATGGTCAAGTGATTCGGAACAAGGCAAGACTTGTTGCAAAGGGTTACTCATAAGAAGAAGGAGTAGACTTTGATGAAACTTTTGCACCAGTTGCCATACTAGAAGCTATCAGAATTTTCTTAGCTTTTGCAGCTCATCATGAGTTCAAAGTCTATCAAATGGATGTCAAAAGTGCGTTCTTGAATGGTGAATTGGAAGAAGTTATGTATGTGTATCAGCCACCAGGGTTCATAAATGAAGAAAGACCTCATTGGGTGTACAGACTAAACAAAGCATTATATGGTCTGAGACAAGCACCTAGAGCCTGGTATGATACTCTTACTAAACATCTTCTGAAAAATGGTTTAAAAGGGGTGCAATAGATAACACTTTATTCATATTGCATGATAAAAGCGACATCTTACTTGTACAAATTTATGTTGACGATATTGTGTTTGGGTCTACAAATAACAAAATGTGTGAACAGTTTTCCGAGATTATGTCATCTGAGATCATGACCGAGATCCCCTTCGATCCTTCAGTTCCTTCTGAACCAAAGAAATATGATCTGCAGGAGGAAGATGATGAGACTGAAGTAGTCTTTTCTGAAGCACCTCCTGAAGTAATTCAGAGGAGTTCTTGCACTGATATCATTGTTTATCCTGGTCATTACACTAAGTGGACAAGAGCACATCCAATCGAGCAAATCATTGGAAATTCCACTAGTGGGGTTCAGACCAGAAGAGCCACAAGCGATCAATGCTTAAATGTCAGCTTCTTATCACTGATAGAACCGAAGAAGATTGACGAGCTATGAAAGACCCTAGCTGGATTGAAGCCATGCAAGATGAGCTTAATCAGTTTAAGAGGAACGATGTTTGGGAACTTGTTCCTTGTCCCAGTGATCTAAAGAAAGAACCAATTGGGACAAGATGGGTCTTCAGAAACAAATGGATGAAGATGGTCAAGTGATTCGGAACAAGGCAAGACTTGTTGCAAAGGGTTACTCATAAGAAGAAGGAGTAGACTTTGATGAAACTTTTGCACCAGTTGCCATACTAGAAGCTATCAGAATTTTCTTAGCTTTTGCAGCTCATCATGAGTTCAAAGTCTATCAAATGGATGTCAAAAGTGCGTTCTTGAATGGTGAATTGGAAGAAGTTATGTATGTGTATCAGCCACCAGGGTTCATAAATGAAGAAAGACCTCATTGGGTGTACAGACTAAACAAAGCATTATATGGTCTGAGACAAGCACCTAGAGCCTGGTATGATACTCTTACTAAACATCTTCTGAAAAATGGTTTTAAAAGGGGTGCAATAGATAACACTTTATTCATATTGCATGATAAAAGCGACATCTTACTTGTACAAATTTATGTTGATGATATTGTGTTTGGGTCTACAAATAACAAAATGTGTGAACAGTTTTCCGAGATTATGTCATCTGAGTATGAAATGAGTATGATGGGTGAACTGACATATTTTCTAGGTCTTCAAGTAAAACAAACCAGTGATGGTATTTTTATAAATCAAGAAAAATATGTCAGAGATTTATTAAAGAAATATCAATTTGATTCTGTCTCATCAAAAGATACTCCCATTTCTGCACCATTAACTTTGGACTCAGATCCCAATGGAAAACAAGTGGATCCCACAAAATATCGTGGTATGGTGGGATCCCTCATGTACTTAACTGCTAGTAGACCTGACATAATGTTTGCAACATGCCTTTGTGCAAGATTTCAGTCTGATCCCAGAGAAGCACACGCAAATGCTGTGAAAAGGATTTTCAGATACCTTAAAGGTGTTCCCAGACTTGGTCTTTGGTATCCCAAAGGCTCAAGTCTAGATCTAATGGGTTATTCAGATTCTGATTATGCAGGTTGTAAAATAGATAGGAAAAGTACCACAGGTGGTTGTCATTTCCTAGGTGGCAAATTGGTTAGTTGGACAAGTAAGAAGCAGACTGCAGTATCACTCTCCACAGCTGAAGCTGAATACATTTCTGCAGCCAGTTGTTGCGCTCAGATTTTGTGGATGAAGAACCAACTAACTGATTATGGTGTTAAGTATACAAAGACTCCAATATTTTGTGATAACACCAGTGCCATTGCCATCTCTCACAATCCTATCATGCACTCCAAAACCAAGCATATCGACCTCAGGTATCATTTTATTAGAGATCACATTATTAAAGGTGACATTGAACTTCATTTCATTCCCACTGATAAACAACTCGCTGATGTTTTTACTAAACCCTTGGATGTCAAAACGTTTAAACATCTCATCAGTGAGTTAGGTATGCTAAATCCTGTATAGCATCACCTCAGGGGGAAGTGTCAAATATTTTTATGTTTAAAAGAATTTTTCTCTAAGGGGAAACTTTGCTTTCAGAAAAATATTTTGACTGAAATGCTTCAGAATTTCTGAAATGATTTCAAAATAATTGTATAAACTGAGATGGTTCAGATTCCTTAAATCTGATCATGCTCAGATTTTGTGGATGAAGAACCAACTAACTGATTATGGTGTTAAGTATACAAAGACTCCAATATTTTGTGATAACACCAGTGCCATTGCCATCTCTCACAATCCTATCATGCACTCCAAAACCAAGCATATCGACCTCAGGTATCATTTTATTAGAGATCACATTATTAAAGGTGACATTGAACTTCATTTCATTCCCACTGATAAACAACTCGCTGATGTTTTTACTAAACCCTTGGATGTCAAAACGTTTAAACATCTCATCAGTGAGTTAGGTATGCTAAATCCTGTATAGCATCACCTCAGGGGGAAGTGTCAAATATTTTTATGTTTAAAAGAATTTTTCTCTAAGGGGAAACTTTGCTTTCAGAAAAATATTTTGACTGAAATGCTTCAGAATTTCTGAAATGATTTCAGAATAATTTATTTTATTTATTTTGGAAAAACCCTTTGTATTCCATCATAAATATAAATACCTTTTCGAAAACAATTCCTTCATTTACTTCTCTTTACATTTACTCCCAATCATCATTCTCTCTCTCATTTTCTCATTCCTTCATAATTCCAAAACCCTAAATTCATCTTTCATATTCAGTTTTCCCTTGTAGAAATAATGGCTAAACCTGCTTCTCATGCCAAATCACTAATATCTTTCGAATATAAACCATCCAAAGTAGTCAAGGCCAGTGCACAATGGCCAAAAGGGTTCGATCCATTGACCCTTAGATTCAATATGAATAATTTTGTGGCCGCACTGAATGCCAAAGGCAAAACCTTAATGGGGAGGATTAATAAATTTCTTGAACAATCCCCTCTCCATTATGCCTTGACTGCAGATCCTCAAGTATTGTATCATAGATACTTACTTGAATTCTGGTATACTGCTACTCTAAGCAAGGATGAAAAATCCATTGCTTTTTCTTTACAAGAAGGCACTAAGCAGTATATCCTCTCACTTGATGGGTTTCGGGAGGCCCTTCACTTGAACTACCTTCCCTCTTCTTCAGCCTATGCAAAAAGGCTAAAAGGAGTTAATTTCAGGGAGGTACTGCACACCATGGGTCATGATGACATGGTCGATGCTGAGCACAATCTGAGAACATCTGGACATATTTTTCTGTCTGGATTTAAAAATTGTTGGCGTTATTTCTGGACTCAGATTGTGGAGTGCCTAGGTGGAAACTGGGGTGGATTGGACCAGATTTCATTAACACAAGTAGAAATTGGTTACTACTTGTGGCATGGGATTGAGGTGGACTTCGCTGAGATACTTTTCTCTCAGCTGGTAACAAAATTAAAAGGGAAAAGAAGTCCACATATCTCATTTCCCAGATTTCTGAGCATTTGCTTCATGAACATGCTTGGAGATGCGTATCACATGGAGGGGCTTGAATCTTCAGCAACGGAGTTCTGCAGGGATCTATCAAAGCTATCTACTTCAGATCCAGAACCAGAACTCTCCGCTGCAATGCTTCAGGTAATTAATAAAACTGAAACAGCACGACCGGCTGGCTCAGAAAGGTCACCGAGCGGGTCACAAAAGAATGTGAGACCCATTGGTGCACCTGGTGGTAAATGTTGAAGTTGTTTAAAACCCCAGCAACTTCATCTACCCAACCACCAATTCCCTCCTCCACTGACCAACCTGAGGATCTCCCAAAAGATCCCTCAGGATCTCCAAAGGGCTTATTAAAACGTCATAAATATAAGCAGTCCTCACAGCCCAAGGACATTAGTACCGAAGCAAACCCCTCTGGATCTTCCCAACAAGAACCAGAGGAATCGAGTCCAAAGGCAAAACCTTAATGGGGAGGATTAATAAATTTCTTGAACAATCCCCTCTCCATTATGCCTTGACTGCAGATCCTCAAGTATTGTATCATAGATACTTACTTGAATTCTGGTATACTGCTACTCTAAGCAAGGATGAAAAATCCATTGCTTTTTCTTTACAAGAAGGCACTAAGCAGTATATCCTCTCACTTGATGGGTTTCGGGAGGCCCTTCACTTGAACTACCTTCCCTCTTCTTCAGCCTATGCAAAAAGGCTAAAAGGAGTTAATTTCAGGGAGGTACTGCACACCATGGGTCATGATGACATGGTCGATGCTGAGCACAATCTGAGAACATCTGGACATATTTTTCTGTCTGGATTTAAAAATTGTTGGCGTTATTTCTGGACTCAGATTGTGGAGTGCCTAGGTGGAAACTGGGGTGGATTGGACCAGATTTCATTAACACAAGTAGAAATTGGTTACTACTTGTGGCATGGGATTGAGGTGGACTTCGCTGAGATACTTTTCTCTCAGCTGGTAACAAAATTAAAAGGGAAAAGAAGTCCACATATCTCATTTCCCAGATTTCTGAGCATTTTCTTCATGAACATGCTTGGAGATGCGTATCACATGGAGGGGCTTGAATCTTCAGCAACGGAGTTCTGCAGGGATCTATCAAAGCTATCTACTTCAGATCCAGAACCAGAACTCTCCGCTGCAATGCTTCAGGTAATTAATAAAACTGAAACAGCACGACCGGCTGGCTCAGAAAGGTCACCGAGCGGGTCACAAAAGAATGTGAGACCCATTGGTGCACCTGGTGGTAAATGTTGAAGTTGTTTAAAACCCCAGCAACTTCATCTACCCAACCACCAATTCCCTCCTCCACTGACCAACCTGAGGATCTCCCAAAAGATCCCTCAGGATCTCCAAAGGGCTTATTAAAACGTCATAAATATAAGCAGTCCTCACAGCCCAAGGACATTAGTACCGAAGCAAACCCCTCTGGATCTTCCCAACAAGAACCAGAGGAATCGAGTCCAAAGGGAAACCCACAAGCAGCCATCTCTAAAACTTCTTTAGGAGGAGATGGTGAAGATAATACTAGTGTGCCAGCCCAGCACACATTAGAGTCCGTGTCTGCACGCGCACCCCCTGAAACTTCACAAATCTCACACTCTACTGCAGCACGAATTGATGAAGTCTTTGGTGTGACACCACCTGAGACTGAGATTCCAGACTCTACGGCCGATGAAGTGATTCTTGATGATGGTACAAGAATCATTAAGGCAACCATGTGTCTACTATCTCTGGCGATGAAGCTATGGCTGAGCCAACCCATAAATCTGGTGACGATGCATATGCAGCAGCAGTTGTTGAACCAGAAGCTGGTTCAGGTACCAGTGATCTGAACCAGGGCATATCTGATCGGACTGCAGTTTCGACTGACCTCTGGGATGAAGATGATCCAACTCAAGGGAATCTTGATTCCTTTGCTGATTTTGAGTTTGATGAGGGCTTACTGGAGGAGAATCAGTCTTCTGATTCTGAGCCAACCTTCAGCCTCACAAATGTCCCTCCTCCCCCAGAAATCCAAAATATACTTGTTGAACAACCATATCGCCAACCAGAAACTTCCCATGAACATCCATATTTTCCACCTGGCTCTACACCTGCCTATGTCACTTCACCTCGTTTTCAACCACAACTCCAACTGTAACATTCATGATTTTTACCGTTTGACTGTGCATGTAATTTGATTAACTATTTCAATAAACGGAAATTTGGACATAATTGTGTACATTTATCTGTAAATTGGGCCAATTATAATGTCATATTTGAACTTCAAGAATTAGGGCCATATTAGCAGACTATGAAATTGGCCCAGTACATATTATGGAAATTATATGATAGATGATAATTGAGTAACTGTGGTAACAGGAAAAACGTATATACGAAACCTTAAGTATAATGTACGGTTCCAACAGTGTCGGTGGAACAGTGTCGGTGAAACAGTGTCGGTGGAACAGTGTCGGTGGAACAGTGTCGGTGGAACAGTGTCGGTGGCTAGATGATAATTCCATTAATAGGACAAAAACCGACACAACCTTTATATTATATGAAATGATTTATCCATATTATGGATTTATAATAATTTATAAAAGTTGTACACTCGTGAGTATTTTTGTTTGTGTTATTAATTTCGGAATCAATTAACTAGCTAGATATATTGTACATACTAGTAAAATAAATATGCAATTGTGTACTTGAATTAGATAACTAATAAATATATAAATACATGTAATTGATTTATAACCACATAGATAAAAGTAATTATATTTATATAAACTAGTTACTACACTTAATTACACAAATAATAATCAAGAATCAAAGTTTAGAGTCAACCAAAGTCAATTAGTCAAGTCAAGCTTGTGTTCTTGACATAAACCCCACACAAACTAACCAAGACTTGGATTATAGCTTGTAATCATGCAATGAACATGTTCCTACTGAATTCTAGTTTGTCTTAAGGCCAAAGTTTCAGCCATTACACTCAAGGATGAGTTGTAAACACATGATGAACACCTCATGGCCAAGGTGTGTATTCTTGGCACTTAGTTGCAACTCTTGGACTATATAAGCAAGCATTTGATGATCATTCTATCATCCATCTCTGCTCTTTCCTCTCTCTCTCACATTCATAACACAAAACAATCAAGTTCATAAAGTCTTGGGTTCATCACTTGAAATTTCAAGTTGAATTTAAGGACTCTATAGGACTGAAATTTTCAGTCATCTTGCAAACATCATAGAAGATTCATCTGGACGAATTAGGAGATGTATCTTATATTTTTGAAAAGGCCATTGAGTGCCCAACAAATTTCTAGAACTGAGTTTTGTTGTATCTAGTCTTCTCGACTTCCCAAAGTCGTTGTCTAGTAGATGGCGCAAAGCTGGGAACATGCTGAAATTTCCCTATTTTGCACTTAGGCTTTGTGGTAGCTTATAAGTTGATCTTTTACTTGTTCTAGGTACCCGGGAGTACATTTTGAGCATAGTAAAGTACTTGTACTAGTACTTGGAATTACTTTACTTCCAGGTGAGTTTCGTAAACCCTCCCTACTCAATTGAGATTCGGGCTGAAAAGTGTACATGTTTGTTGATTGTTGATATGATTACTTGTGGTTTAATGTCGCTTTGATTATCATGTAAATGATATATCATGTTAGGCGTATTGGTTAATGATGATTGTCGCTTTGATTATCATGTAAATGATATATCATGTTAGGCGTATTGGTTAATGATGATTGTCGCTTTGATTATCATGTAAATGATATATCATGTTAGGCGTATTGGTTAATGATGATTGTCGCTTTGATTATCATGTAAATGATATATCATGTTAGGCGTATTGGTTAATGATGATTGTCGCTTTGATTATCATGTAAATGATATATCATGTTAGGCGTATTGGTTAATGATGATTGTCGCTTTGATTATCATGTAATGATATATCATGTTAGGCGTATTGGTTAATGATGATTGTCGCTTTGATTATCATGTAAATGATATATCATGTTAGGCGTATTGGTTAATGATGATTGTCGCTTTGATTATCATGTAAATGATATATCATGTTAGGCGTATTGGTTAATGATGATTGTCGCTTTGATTATCATGTAATGATATATCATGTTAGGCGTATTGGTTAATGATGATTGTCGCTTTGATTATCATGTAAATGATATATCATGTTAGGCGTATTGGTTAATGATGATTGTCGCTTTGATTATCATGTAATGATATATCATGTTAGGCGTATTGGTTAATGATGATTGTCGCTTTGATTATCATGTAATGATATATCATGTTAGGCGTATTGGTTAATGATGATTGTCGCTTTGATTATCATGTAATGATATATCATGTTAGGCGTATTGGTTAATGATGATTGTCGCTTTGATTATCATGTAAATGATATATCATGTTAGGCGTATTGGTTAATGATGATTGTCGCTTTGATTATCATGTAATGATATATCATGTTAGGCGTATTGGTTAATGATGATTGTCGCTTTGATTATCATGTAAATGATATATCATGTTAGGCGTATTGGTTAATGATGATTGTCGCTTTGATTATCATGTAATGATATATCATGTTAGGCGTATTGGTTAATGATGATTGTCGCTTTGATTATCATGTAAATGATATATCATGTTAGGCGTATTGGTTAATGATGATTGTCGCTTTGATTATCATGTAAATGATATATCATGTTAGGCGTATTGGTTAATGATGATTGTCGCTTTGATTATCATGTAAATGATATATCATGTTAGGCGTATTGGTTAATGATGATTGTCGCTTTGATTATCATGTAAATGATATATCATGTTAGGCGTATTGGTTAATGATGATTGTCGCTTTGATTATCATGTAAATGATATATCATGTTAGGCGTATTGGTTAATGATGATTGTCGCTTTGATTATCATGTAAATGATATATCATGTTAGGCGTATTGGTTAATGATGATTGTCGCTTTGATTATCATGTTAATGATAAATCATGTTAGGCGTATTGATTAATGATGATTGTCGCTTTGATTATCATGTAAATGATATATCATGTTAGGCGTATTGGTTAATGATGATTGTCGCTTTGATTATCATGTAAATGATATATCATGTTAGGCGTATTGGTTAATGATGATTGTCGCTTTGATTATCATGTAAATGATATATCATGTTAGGCGTATTGGTTAATGATGATTGTCGCTTTGATTATCATGTAAATGATATATCATGTTAGGCGTATTGGTTAATGATGATTGTCGCTTTGATTATCATGTAAATGATATATCATGTTAGGCGTATTGGTTAATGATGATTGTCGCTTTGATTATCATGTAAATGATATATCATGTTAGGCGTATTGGTTAATGATGATTGTCGCTTTGATTATCATGTAAATGATATATCATGTTAGGCGTATTGGTTAATGATGATTGTCGCTTTGATTATCATGTAAATGATATATCATGTTAGGCGTATTGGTTAATGATGATTGTCGCTTTGATTATCATGTAAATGATATATCATGTTAGGCGTATTGGTTAATGATGATTGTCGCTTTGATTATCATGTAAATGATATATCATGTTAGGCGTATTGGTTAATGATGATTGTCGCTTTGATTATCATGTAAATGATATATCATGTTAGGCGTATTGGTTAATGATGATTGTCGCTTTGATTATCATGTAAATGATATATCATGTTAGGCGTATTGGTTAATGATGATTGTCGCTTTGATTATCATGTAAATGATATATCATGTTAGGCGTATTGGTTAATGATGATTGTCGCTTTGATTATCATGTAAATGATATATCATGTTAGGCGTATTGGTTAATGATGATTGTCGCTTTGATTATCATGTAAATGATATATCATGTTAGGCGTATTGGTTAATGATGATTGTCGCTTTGATTATCATGTAAATGATATATCATGTTAGGCGTATTGGTTAATGATGATTGTCGCTTTGATTATCATGTAAATGATATATCATGTTAGGCGTATTGGTTAATGATGATTGTCGCTTTGATTATCATGTAAATGATATATCATGTTAGGCGTATTGGTTAATGATGATTGTCGCTTTGATTATCATGTAAATGATATATCATGTTAGGCGTATTGGTTAATGATGATTGTCGCTTTGATTATCATGTAAATGATATATCATGTTAGGCGTATTGGTTAATGATGATTGTCGCTTTGATTATCATGTAAATGATATATCATGTTAGGCGTATTGGTTAATGATGATTGTCGCTTTGATTATCATGTAAATGATATATCATGTTAGGCGTATTGGTTAATGATGATTGTCGCTTTGATTATCATGTAAATGATATATCATGTTAGGCGTATTGGTTAATGATGATTGTCGCTTTGATTATCATGTAAATGATATATCATGTTAGGCGTATTGGTTAATGATGATTGTCGCTTTGATTATCATGTAAATGATATATCATGTTAGGCGTATTGGTTAATGATGATTGTCGCTTTGATTATCATGTAAATGATATATCATGTTAGGCGTATTGGTTAATGATGATTGTCGCTTTGATTATCATGTAAATGATATATCATGTTAGGCGTATTGGTTAATGATGATTGTCGCTTTGATTATCATGTAAATGATATATCATGTTAGGCGTATTGGTTAATGATGATTGTCGCTTTGATTATCATGTAAATGATATATCATGTTAGGCGTATTGGTTAATGATGATTGTCGCTTTGATTATCATGTAAATGATATATCATGTTAGGCGTATTGGTTAATGATGATTGTCGCTTTGATTATCATGTAAATGATATATCATGTTAGGCGTATTGGTTAATGATGATTGTCGCTTTGATTATCATGTAAATGATATATCATGTTAGGCGTATTGGTTAATGATGATTGTCGCTTTGATTATCATGTAAATGATATATCATGTTAGGCGTATTGGTTAATGATGATTGTCGCTTTGATTATCATGTAAATGATATATCATGTTAGGCGTATTGGTTAATGATGATTGTCGCTTTGATTATCATGTAAATGATATATCATGTTAGGCGTATTGGTTAATGATGATTGTCGCTTTGATTATCATGTAAATGATATATCATGTTAGGCGTATTGGTTAATGATGATTGTCGCTTTGATTATCATGTAAATGATATATCATGTTAGGCGTATTGGTTAATGATGATTGTCGCTTTGATTATCATGTAAATGATATATCATGTTAGGCGTATTGGTTAATGATGATTGTCGCTTTGATTATCATGTAAATGATATATCATGTTAGGCGTATTGGTTAATGATGATTGTCGCTTTGATTATCATGTAAATGATATATCATGTTAGGCGTATTGGTTAATGATGATTGTCGCTTTGATTATCATGTAAATGATATATCATGTTAGGCGTATTGGTTAATGATGATTGTCGCTTTGATTATCATGTAAATGATATATCATGTTAGGCGTATTGGTTAATGATGATTGTCGCTTTGATTATCATGTAAATGATATATCATGTTAGGCGTATTGGTTAATGATGATTGTCGCTTTGATTATCATGTAAATGATATATCATGTTAGGCGTATTGGTTAATGATGATTGTCGCTTTGATTATCATGTAAATGATATATCATGTTAGGCGTATTGGTTAATGATGATTGTCGCTTTGATTATCATGTAAATGATATATCATGTTAGGCGTATTGGTTAATGATGATTGTCGCTTTGATTATCATGTAAATGATATATCATGTTAGGCGTATTGGTTAATGATGATTGTCGCTTTGATTATCATGTAAATGATATATCATGTTAGGCGTATTGGTTAATGATGATTGTCGCTTTGATTATCATGTAAATGATATATCATGTTAGGCGTATTGGTTAATGATGATTGTCGCTTTGATTATCATGTAAATGATATATCATGTTAGGCGTATTGGTTAATGATGATTGTCGCTTTGATTATCATGTAAATGATATATCATGTTAGGCGTATTGGTTAATGATGATTGTCGCTTAGATTATTCCCCGTGGAGATAACTATATTCATGCAATGATTTAGAGAGACTTGATGTGGAAATTATGTATTACTTGAAGGAAAATTTTGATATTCGGGTGTGAATTGTGAGACTTAACTTGTTAATCTAATACGTGTGTTCAGGAAAGATGGTTAGGACAAGGAGAGCTAACACTAACTATAGGCGTCAAGATGAGCAAGAGGAGCCGATAGTTCAAGAAGAAATTATAGGTGGACGTGGTGGTAGAGGTGGTCGTGGAGGTAGAGGTGGCCGAGGAGGTCGTGGTGGCCGAGGTGGCCGGGGTGGTGCTAATCCCCCGGTAAGAGCCGAGATCATTACTCAAGCTCTCAATGAGCTTATGCCAGAACTAGTGGCTCGAATCGCGGCGGCCATGGATGGAAATGAACAAGAAGAACCGGAAATTGAAGCAGATGAAAATATGAATGTGAATGGTGATGGGAACGGGGAAAATGTTTTTGTTCAACCAAGAAACAACAATGTTTACCGTCAAGGTTGTATTTTCAAAGATTTCAAGGCTTGTGGAGCTCCGGAATGGAAGGGTGAAGGTGGAGCCACCGGTTGTTTAGAGTGGCTAGAGAAGATTGAATCTGTGATCCCTAGAAGTGGTTGTACTCAGGATCAAAGAGTTTCTCACGCCACCGGTATGTTAGTAGGTGATCCTCTAGAATGGTGGAATGTAGAAAAGGATACTTTGGGGATTGACCTCGCAAATTCCATACCTTGGGAAAATTTCAAAGAAATGATCATCTCCAAGTATTGCCCACCATATGAAATGAGAAATTTGGAAGAAGAATTTACTAAGCTCACCATGAAGGGAGCCGATCATGTGGGGTACACTCGCCGCTTCGGACAACTTTCTAGACTCATTCCTCATCTTGTGAGACCTGAGGCCCGGAAGGTAGAAAAGTATGTGGTTGGCTTACCCCACAAAGTGAGGGTACTTGTTTCTCATCCCACCATGCCATTGACAATCAATGAAGCCATTAACCGAACCGCTAGTGTCACCATGGAGCTGGTGAAGGGTGGTGAAATAGCCAAAAGTGATAACAAGAGAAAAGATACGCCCGAGTCGAGTGGCACCAAGAAAGATGATAGGCGCAATAATAAGCGCCATGGTCGTGGTGGAAAGGTATATGCGATGGTTGAACCAAGAGTTGAGCCGCAAAAGGGTGGTTATACTGGAACAAGTCCTTTATGCCCTAGGTGTAACCGTCATCATCGAACTGGTGTGAGATGTGATGCTTGCTTTATTTGTAACAATCAGGGTCACACCTCAAGATTTTGTCCTACCCGTCGAACTGCTCCATTAAATGTTGCTCCACTAAATGCTAGATACCCCCAAATGACCCGGGGCAGTTGTTATGAATGTGGTAGCCAAGACCACTATCGTAACCGATGCCCAAATCTCATCGGCCAACAAGTTCAAGTGACCGTGCATCCGAATCAATTGCAAATTGCCGGTCCAAATCAAAACCGAGGAAATCAAGGTCAACAACAGCAAGCTCCTCAACAACAACTCGTTCCCCGTGGAAGAGCTTTTGCCGTGAATGCGGCCGAGGCTCGTGTTGATCCAAACGTGGTAGCAGGTACTTTTCTTCTCAATCACCAATATGCTACCGTGTTATTTGATTCCGGGGCCGATTATAGCCTCATTTCCAATGATTTCATTCCGTTGATGGATGCAAGTCTTAGCCCATTGTCTTATTACTTTGAACTTGAAATGGTAAATGGTGGATTGTCTAGAATTAGTCAAGTTGTTCGTGATTGTGTGTTAGAACTATGTGACTACCCGTTTTACATAGACTTAATGCCTTTTGATATCGGTAGTTTTGACGTGATCGTGGGTATGGATTGGTTGTCGGCTATGAACGCGGTAATAGATTGTGGTAGTAGGGTGGTGAGAATACCTTTAGAAAATGGAGAAGAATTAGTGGTTCAAGGTGAGGCAATCGAGCCATGGGAAGGGAAAGTATATAATGTAAACGTTACTAAGGTCGAATTGAAGACCGTGCCCGTAGTTAAAGATTTTGCGGACGTATTCCCAGATGACCTCCCGGGTTTACCTCCATCTCGTGAACTTGACTTCCGCATTGAACTTATTCCTAACGCTTCTCCCGTGGCCAAAGCACCTTATCGCTTAGCCATGACCGAATTACAAGAGTTGGCCGCCCAACTCAAAGAGCTTCAAGACAAGGGTTTCATTCGCCCTAGTCAATCGCCTTGGGGTGCACCGGTTTTGTTCGTTAAAAAGAAAGATGGCACATTCCGAATGTGTATCGATTATAGAGAATTGAACAAACTAACGGTAAAGAATCGTTATCCTCTTCCTAGGATTGACGATTTATTCGACCAACTCCAAGGTGCTCGTTTCTTTTCCAAAATTGATTTGAGGTCAGGTTATCATCAATTGAGGGTTCATGAAGATGACATTCCAAAAACCGCCTTTCGAACGAGATATGGACATTTTGAATTTACGGTGATGCCTTTTGGGTTGACTAATGCACCAGCTGTGTTCATGGATTTGATGAACCGGGTGTGTCAGCCCTATTTGGACCAATTTGTCATTGTTTTCATCGATGACATTCTCATATATTCTAAGACAAAAGAAGATCATTTGGAACATTTGAAACTAGTCTTAGAGTTACTTCGGAAAGAAAAGCTTTATGCCAAGTTCTCCAAATGTGAATTTTGGCTTGAAGAGGTCCATTTTCTTGGTCATGTAGTGAGCAAAGAAGGAATTCATGTGGACCCAAGTAAAGTTGAAGCAGTAAAGAATTGGAGACGACCCGAAACACCGACCGAAATTCGCCAATTTCTTGGTTTGGCGGGTTACTATAGACGATTTATTGAAGGCTTTTCAAAAATCGCCCAACCTTTGACCTTGTTGACTCAACGGGAAAGAAGGTTTGATTGGGGTGAAAAGCAAGAACAAGCATTCCAATTGTTGAAGGACAAATTGTGTGATGCACCCATCTTGAGCTTGCCCGATGGAGCCGATGATTTTGTTGTATATTGTGATGCGTCCGGGCAAGGATTGGGTTGTGTCTTAATGCAACGGGATAAGGTGATAGCATATGCATCCAGACAATTGAAGGTGCATGAGAAGAATTATCCGACTCATGACTTAGAATTGGGAGCAGTGGTATTTGCTTTGAAATGTTGGAGGCATTACTTGTATGGCACCAAGAGCGTGATCTATACCGATCACAAAAGCCTTCAACATATCTTCAATCAAAGCGATCTGAACATGAGGCAAAGAAGATGGCTTGAACTGTTAAGTGATTATGATTGTGTTATCCGGTATCACCCGGGTAAAGCAAATGTAGTAGCCGATGCCTTAAGTCGAAAAGAACGTATAAAACCAAGACGAGTTAAAGCCATGAGCTTTACCGTGTTAAGAAGTGTTCGTGACTCCATTATTGAAGCACAAGAATTGGCAACTAGACCGGAAAACTTCATCAATGAAACCTTATACGGTCTAGAAGAACATTTTGATAGGAAAAATGACAATGGCTTGTATTTCGTTGATAGATTGTGGATTCCCCTTCTTGGAGGATGGCGGTTGAAATTGATGGATGAAGCGCATAAGTCGGCCTACTCAGTTCATCCGGGTTCCGACAAAATGTATTTTGGATTAAGAGACTTGTATTGGTGGCCGGGAATGAAGAAAGACATTGCTAGATATGTTAGTGAATGTCTCACTTGTTTGCAAGTGAAAGCCAACCACAAGAAACCACCGGGTTTACTAGTCCAACCAGTAACACCGGTGTGGAAATGGGAAGAAATTGCTATGGACTTCATCACGAAGTTACCTAGGACGAGTAGTGGTCGGGACACTATTTGGGTGATAATTGACCGGTTGACTAAGTCGGCTCACTTCTTAGCCATCCGGGAGGACGATAAATTTGACACCATGGCACGATTGTACATCAAAGAGGTGATATCCAAGCATGGAGTGCCGATTTCCGTGATATCCGATCGGGATGCCCGATTTACTTCAAAGTTTTGGAAAGCGTTCCAGAAATCTATGGGTACTCGTCTCGGTTTGAGTACGGTGTTCCACCCACAAACCGATGGTCAAAGTGAAAGAACGATTCAAACCTTAGAAGATATGTTAAGAGCCTGTGCCATTGATTTTGGTGGTAATTGGGATGTTCATCTTCCTTTGGTTGAATTCTCCTACAATAATAGCTATCATGCTAGCATTGGAATGGCCCCATTCAGAGCATTATATGGGAGAGATTGTAGGTCACCGCTAGCTTGGGCAGAAGTTGGTGAAAGCCAACTCGTTGGGCCCGAAATTGTTATTGAAACGACGAAAGTGATCTCACAAATCAAAGAAAAGTTAAGAGTGGCCCGAGAACGACAATTGAAATATGCTAATGTTAGACGACGACCCCTCGAATTTGAAATTGGTGATTATGTTTTATTGAAAGTATCCCCGTGGAAAGGTGTGATTCGTTTTGTGAAACGTGGCAAGTTGGGGCCACGGTACATTGGCCCGTTTAAGATCTTGGAGCGTATTGGTCCGGTAGCTTATCGATTAGAACTTCCTCAAAATTTGAGTGGAGTTCATAATGTTTTCCATGTTTGTAATCTTAGGAAGTGTTTGACCGATCCAACACTTCACGTACCCCTCGAAGAAATCCGTGTTGATAAAACGTTGAAGTTTGTGGAAGAACCAATAGAAATTCTAGATCGACAAACTAGAAAACTAAAGAATACCCGATATACGATTGTCAAAGTGAGATGGCAAGCTAGACGTGGACCCGAGTTTACTTGGGAACGCGAGGACCACATGAAGTCTAAATACCCACACTTGTTTAGTAATTAGTGTTTGTTGAATTTCGGGACGAAATTCTTTAACGGGGGAAGAATGTAACATTCATGATTTTTACCGTTTGACTGTGCATGTAATTTGATTAACTATTTCAATAAACAGAAATTTGGACATAATTGTGTACATTTATCTGTAAATTGGGCCAATTATAATGTCATATTTGAACTTCTAGAATTAGGGCCATATTAGCAGACTATGAAATTGGCCCAGTACATGTTATGGAAATTATATGATAGATGATAATTGAGTAACTGTGGTAACAGGAAAACGTATATACGAAACCTTAAGTATAATGTACGGTTCCAACAGTGTCGGTGGAACAGTGTCGGTGAAACAGTGTCGGTGGAACAGTGTCGGTGGCTAGATGATAACGTATATGAGAAGCCTTAAGTATAATGAACGGTTCCAACAGTGTCGGTGGAACAGTGACGGTGAAACAGTGTCGGTGGAACAGTGTCGGTAGAACAGTGACGGTGAAACAGTGTCGGTGGAACAGTGTCGGTGGAACAGTGTCGGTGGAACAGTGTCGGTGGCTAGATGATAATTTCCATTAATATGTACAGTTCCAACAGTGTCGGTGGAACAGTGTCGATGGAACAGTGTCGGTGAAACAGTGTCGGTGGCTAGATGATAATTTTATTAACAGGAAGAAACGTATATGAGAAGCCTTAAGTATAATGAACGGTTCCAACAGTGTCGGTGGAACAGTGTCGGTGGAACAGTGTCGGTGGAACAGTGTCGGTGGCTAGATGATAATTCCATTAATAGGAAAGACCGACATAACGTATATGAGAAGCCTTAAGTATAATGAACGGTTCCAACAGTGTCGGTGGAACAGTGTCGGTGAAACAGTGTCGGTGGAACAGTGTCGGTGGCTAGATGATAATTCCATTAATAGGACAAAAACCGACACAACCTTTATATTATATGAAATGATTTATCCATATTATGGATTTATAATAATTTATAAAAGTTGTACACTCGTGAGTATTTTTGTTTGTGTTATTAATTTCGGAATCAATTAACTAGCTAGATATATTGTACATACTAGTAAAATAAATATGCAATTGTGTACTTGAATTAGATAACTAATAAATATATAAATACATGTAATTGATTTATAACCACATAGATAAAAGTAATTATATTTATATAAACTAGTTACTACACTTAATTACACAAATAATAATCAAGAATCAAAGTTTAGAGTCAACCAAAGTCAATTAGTCAAGTCAAGCTTGTGTTCTTGACATAAACCCCACACAAACTAACCAAGACTTGGATTATAGCTTGTAATCATGCAATGAACATGTTCCTACTGAATTCTAGTTTGTCTTAAGGCCAAAGTTTCAGCCATTACACTCAAGGATGAGTTGTAAACACATGATGAACACCTCATGGCCAAGGTGTGTATTCTTGGCACTTAGTTGCAACTCTTGGACTATATAAGCAAGCATTTGATGATCATTCTATCATCCATCTCTGCTCTTTCCTCTCTCTCTCACATTCATAACACAAAACAATCAAGTTCATAAAGTCTTGGGTTCATCACTTGAAATTTCAAGTTGAATTTAAGGACTCTATAGGACTGAAATTTTCAGTCATCTTGCAAACATCATAGAAGATTCATCTGGACGAATTAGGAGATGTATCTTATATTTTTGGAAAGGTCCAAGTGTCAGTAAAATTTGATAAGAACGAAGTTTCTTCTGGTTTTGCTCAGAAGAGTGCCAAAAACAACGATTTTCAGAACTGGTATGATTTCTGACGAGGCTACAGGTTTGTTTTTGTAAAAATCATAACTCTTTCATTAAAGCTCTTCAAGAGCCAAACCTTACATTTTTGAAAATTCCATTGAGTGCCCAACAAATGTCTAGAACTGAGTTTTGTTGTATCTAGTCTTCTCGACTTCCCAAAGTCGTTGTCTAGTAGATGGCGCAAAGCTGGGAACATGCTGAAATTTCCCTATTTTGCACTTAGGCTTTGTGGTAGCTTATAAGTTGATCTTATACTTGTTCTAGGTACCCGGGAGTACATTTTGAGCATAGTAAAGTACTTGTACTAGTACTTGGAATTACTTTACTTCCAGGTGAGTTTCGTAAACCCTCCCTACTCAATTGAGATTCGGGCTGAAAAGTGTACATGTTTGTTGATTGATTGTTTGTTTAATGTATTGACTTGTTGCTCGGTTAACTTTGTCTTCGTTATGAATACTTGTTGTGCTTTAGATAGTTGTACATACATGGAAGATAATTATACTTTTTATGAATAGTAGATGTGGTGGGAAGGCTGCGGGTGACCCTATATATAAGCATCGATTATTCTTTTAAAGTAGAATTATAAGAAGTGTATGTGCATCGTATTTGTTGGTTGATTCACTTGTTATGATATGGACCGAGATGTTAATTGTTTATTTGTTGATTGTTGATATGATTACTTGTGGTTTAATGTCGCTTTGATTATCATGTAAATGATATATCATGTTAGGCGTATTGGTTAATGATGATTGTCGCTTTGATTATCATGTAAATGATATATCATGTTAGGCGTATTGGTTAATGATGATTGTCGCTTTGATTATCATGTAAATGATATATCATGTTAGGTGTATTGGTTAATGATGATTGTCGCTTTGATTATCATGTAAATGATATATCATGTTAGGCGTATTGGTTAATGATGATTGTCGCTTTGATTATCATGTAAATGATATATCATGTTAGGCGTATTGGTTAATGATGATTGTCGCTTTGATTATCATGTTAATGATATATCATGTTAGGCGTATTGATTAACGTTTAATGGTGTATTGTATAATGATATTGATGTTGAAACATTGATTGTATTGAACTGTGCTAATGTGAAACCTTTTAGGGTTTCCTTGGACATGATTAGGTATTCTAATCCTCGCTTATCGTTAACGGTTGTTATCCGATACGGTTATTCCTTGTTACTTGTCCCTACGAACTCACCAACTTTATGTTGACGCTCTTTAGTACACTTTTCAGGTAATCAGGTTAATCAGAGACAAAATGGATGATTATGTGCTTGCATTGCTAGGATTGGACTAGCTTTGGACTTCTGGATCCGTGATCCTTATTTCCCTTTAACGGGTTATGCTTAGGGTCAACTACTATCATTTAAACATTTTCATTTAATATTGATTGAGTGTGTATCTTTGATAGATATTGATTACTGTATACATTTGAGTGAGTTTATGGATTGTTTCAATCCTATGAATGCATATAGTTTGACTCTACATAATTCCCATATCGTGCTGTGCTTTTCTAAGTGATACCCCATGATTCCGCCATGTTGGGGTGTTACACCAACACTTACACCCACCAATTCACCAAGTACCAAGGCCCATCAATTATGATGATCAAACTGAGAAAGAGTTGGACTCTACTACTGAATCTGAGAGTCCAACTGAAATGCAATTGGAGAAGGCATTAGATGGGCTTGGTAGAATTCCCTTTGTGGCTTCTATTTCTGCACAACCACCTCCTCCTTTGAGTGTAGAAGCACAGTTAGAGAAGCAAAATACCGAAGTCCAAAGCCTCCTTCTCAAGGTGGAGGACTTAACAAAATCTCTAACTGCCAATACTAGTTCCATTGCTGAAATGAAGGTGCTCAGATGTTCCTTGGCACTGAGTTCACCAAGGTTGCTGGAAATGAGGGACTAGTAAGTGGGAAGCTAAATGAGTTGGTACATTCTTGCAATAAAATCAGTTCAGCCATCAGGGAAGCCTTCAGCCTAACCAAAAGAGATGTGCAAGCTTCAGTTGTTGCGAACTTGACATCTAGTGTTGAAATAATGAAACAAGAGGTTATGGCAGTCGGGAAGGAGGTAAATGAATTGGTGAAGAGGCCAAGTGTCAATGAAAAAGAACTTGGGTCTTCTTTAAGTGTTGAAATTATTGAGAAGCTGAAGTCTGAACTCTCTCAGGAACTTGTTGCTCAGATTTCAGCTTCAGTGGCTGAAAAGGTGGAAGAGAAGGTCAGAATAATGGTCGCCGAGCTTACCAAGGATACCAATAAAAGAGTGGATAAGGCTGTTAATGAAGTAAAAGAATCTGTAACCACTCTTGATAAATCGGTGACGGACCAGTCCAAGCAGTTAGATGAAATTCTGACCTTGCTCAAGAAAGAAAATGTTGTTGCTCCTCCTCCCCCTCCCTCATTCTCTGAAGAAGATAGGAAAATGCTGAAAGATCTTACTGAGAAAGAGACTCTGAACCTTAACTCATCATTCAGGTTAAGGGCTCAGTTCTCTACAATAGCAAAGGGCATTTCTGATTGCCTTCTGCAGCAGATTTGGGAACCTCTGAAGGCCATGCAGACGGCGATTGATTTATATGCTAAGATGCCTTCTGAGGTCCCCAAAGGGGGAAATGTGCCTATTGGTTTGCTCTCAAGTACTCAAGAATTAATAGAGGCAACCAAGAAGCAAGCTGAGGTACAATCTGGTGGTGCCTCAGTTCAGGGGGAACAAACAAAATCTGAAGTGCAGCCGTCTGAACCAGAAAAGAAAGATAAGGGCAAGCCCAGATGGTGGAAGAATCCAAGTCCCAAGGGTCTAAGGGTTCTGGTTTAGTTGTTGGTGAGAATGTTGATGAACATGGTTACCCCTTACACAATCTTGATGCAGATGGAAAGAAATTAGTGGCTCTGCAGAAGCAAGTCTCTAATCAGTTTATCATGTGGAGGGAAAACAAGGAAAGAGAAAGGGCACAACATCTTTCGATGGGACCCTTGATCATGTAGATGCTGCAGCTCTTGGTCTTTCACTGGAAAGATATCAGAAAATCAAAAATGATCCAAGAGTGTAGAAGCACAGTTAGAGAAGCAAAATACCGAAGTCCAAAGCCTCCTTCTCAAGGTGGAGGACTTAACAAAATCTCTAACTGCCAATACTAGTTCCATTGCTGAAATGAAGGGTGCTCAGATGTTCCTTGGCACTGAGTTCACCAAGGTTGCTGGAAATGAGGGACTAGTAAGTGGGAAGCTAAATGAGTTGGTACATTCTTGCAATAAAATCAGTTCAGCCATCAGGGAAGCCTTCAGCCTAACCAAAAGAGATGTGCAAGCTTCAGTTGTTGCGAACTTGACATCTAGTGTTGAAATAATGAAACAAGAGGTTATGGCAGTCGGGAAGGAGGTAAATGAATTGGTGAAGAGGCCAAGTGTCAATGAAAAAGAACTTGGGTCTTCTTTAAGTGTTGAAATAATGAAACAAGAGGTTATGGCAGTCGGGAAGGAGGTAAATGAATTGGTGAAGAGGCCAAGTGTCAATGAAAAAGAACTTGGGTCTTCTTTAAGTGTTGAAATTATTGAGAAGCTGAAGTCTGAACTCTCTCAGGAACTTGTTGCTCAGATTTCAGCTTCAGTGGCTGAAAAGGTGGAAGAGAAGGTCAGAATAATGGTCGCCGAGCTTACCAAGGATACCAATAAAAGAGTGGATAAGGCTGTTAATGAAGTAAAAGAATCTGTAACCACTCTTGATAAATCGGTGACGGACCAGTCCAAGCAGTTAGATGAAATTCTGACCTTGCTCAAGAAAGAAAATGTTGTTGCTCCTCATCCTCCTCCCTCATTCTCTGAAGAAGATAGGAAAATGCTGAAAGATCTTACTGAGAAAGAGACTCTGAACCTTAACTCATCATTCAGGTTAAGGGCTCAGTTCTCTACAATAGCAAAGGGCATTTCTGATTGCCTTCTGCAGCAGATTTGGGAACCTCTGAAGGCCATGCAGACGGCGATTGATTTATATGCTAAGATGCCTTCTGAGGTCCCCAAAGGGGGAAATGTGCCTATTGGTTTGCTCTCAAGTACTCAAGAATTAATAGAGGCAACCAAGAAGCAAGCTGAGGTACAATCTGGTGGTGCCTCAGTTCAGGGGGAACAAACAAAATCTGAAGTGCAGCCGTCTGAACCAGAAAAGAAAGATAAGGGCAAGCCCAGATGGTGGAAGAATCCAAGTCCCAAGGGTCTAAGGGTTCTGGTTTAGTTGTTGGTGAGAATGTTGATGAACATGGTTACCCCTTACACAATCTTGATGCAGATGGAAAGAAATTAGTGGCTCTGCAGAAGCAAGTCTCTAATCAGTTTATCATGTGGAGGGAAAACAAGGAAAGAGAAAGGGCACAACATCTTTCGATGGGAACCCTTGATCATGTAGATGCTGCAGCTCTTGGTCTTTCACTGGAAAGATATCAGAAAATCAAAAATGATCCAAGAGTGTAGAAAGCAGTAGTTGATATGCTTGAATATGAGTGTGGGATGATGTATTCACCTCTGGAACAAAAGCTGGAAAGTCTCACCTTCAAGTTGTCTATTGAAGACTTGAAGAAAAATAGAATGAATGAGATGGAGTTGAAAAAGAAAGAGATTCTAGCTGAAGTTGCCAAGGTTGAAAGGCAATTGTTAAGGCCACCCACGAAGCCCAAAGTGACTGGACCAAGGTCTTCAAGAAAGAACATTCGTGATGCTGACATTTCTACCTTCAAGCCAATATCTGATGATGCTACTGAGATCGAAAGGAAACATGAAAAGGATCAGTATGAGCATTATATGAAGCATCAATCCCATCCAGCTAAAATAACTGACATAGAAGTAACAAAAGCTGATGGATTGAAGCTCTTTGATTTGGTTGTTAAAAGAAAAGGAAGGGCAGCTGAAGAATACAATCAGGTTTCAGTGCACGAATTTGGGATTTCTGAGCATAGAGAGATGATCCAGATTCTGAGGGGGAAGCCAAAATCTGCTCTGATTGGTACATGGTTATCAAGAATACAACAAAAGATGCAAGCCAAGGTAGAGATTGAAGGCAGATTATTTGGAAAGAAGGATCATTCTTCACTGAAGAGAAAAGCTACTGAAGCACCTTCTGGTTCGAGGCCTGCGAAGAAGTAGTTTTCTTTTCAGTTTATCATTTACTTGTATAAATATTTGCAAATGTAACAAACACTTCAGTTTGTATATATATGTTATATTTTGTAGCTAACAAGTAGATGATAGGTTTAAGTTAGAAAAATCACAAGTAAAATTCTGAGACATCAATGATCTATAAGATGTACTTAGAAAATTTTTTACAACTTAAACAAAAACTTGCATTTCAGACTTACAAACATGTATAGATAGAAGTCTGAGATGCATGCACTATTTCAGAACAAATAGGGGGAATTTGTTAGGTCGAAAATCGACCAAGTATAATTTGTTCAGAAATAGCTGAAGCTCAGTGAAGAATACTTGTACAGAATTCTGAAGTCGTTCAGAATTAGTTCACTGAAGCTTCACTTCAGTTCAGATCAACGTATCAGAATACCATTCAGCTGAAGTCAAAGACTGAAGTCTGAAGAAAAAGAATCAGCTCAGATGTGGAGCTCAGAAGTTGATTCTACCTGATCGAATACTGAAGCATCTCAGTGTAAAGTACTTACAACACTTTACACTGATTACGAGAAAGCCTTTTTACTTTACTAACCTTTACCCAGTTAATAGCTTTAACTATTAACAAGTACAAGGTTGAGTAAAAGGTTGGGAATAAAGTGTGAAACGTCACATCAACAACTTTCACACTTAAACCTTAAAAGTACGCATGTTAAGGAATTGACTTTAATTCCTTAAATGCTCCCAACCATATTTGTACGGCCTGGTCCACATCAGCATGAACCTTGCCTATAAATATAAAGGCTTCTCACAACTTGCAAATGGCTTGAAACCTTAGCATTGAAACTTGTGAGATATACTCTAAGTAATCCTTACGAGTATTTCCAAGTTATTATATCACTTGTATTTCTAGGTTGTTTAGATATTTACACTTGGGTGTTTATCTTTGTTCCGCAACAACCTTTGTATTTGTTTATATCAATAAATCAAATACATTGAAAAAGTACATCATGTCTCAATGCTACATACTTGAAATATACATATTATTTATATAGTTTCAGCACTTATTGTTTCTTGCATTTACTTTCAGTACCTTTACCTTATTGTTTATCCATATCTGGATCGTATTCTGAACTGGTCAACTTCCAGTTAGAACTACTTGCCAGTCGGGTATTAACCATCTATATTTGGGACTCACAGTTTAGAAGTGAAGAAAAGTTTGGAAGCCAAAAATAAGATTTTGAACAATGCTCTGAAGGAAATCTGTTGCAAACTTGGCGCAACACAGGAAGAACTCAGGGCTGCCAGGGAAGAGTTGGAGAGAGTAAAAACCATCTTAAGTAAATTGAAGGAAATGAATCCTTCACTTTACTGGGATGTTCTATTGTAAGCAATTTTATATATATATGGGCGATGAAGGATATGATGCAAAGGCCAGAGCCCATATTTTTAAACTCTTTTGTTAGCAGGAAAATCGAATCGGTAGGGGATGTGTTTCGTAGAATAACAATGTACTTAGGAGGGGTGAGATCAATCTGGTATGATTGATCATGGTTGTAAAACTGCTTTCGAGTAGTTTCTTGTAAATATCTTTTGAATGAATGAAAACTGTTTTTTGATCCATTTCATTTTTGAACTCGAAAACCAAAACTGTTATTAAGGGTAAAAACGGAAAATAACTAATCAACTAAATGACGTCACATGTCAGTTAATTATTATACTTGACTTATTCGACTACATCAACAGTAAGTAATCAAATCAACGCAGTAATTAAGGAATAAGATACATGCACCTTTTATACGCAATTAAGATCCCACTTGTAAGCTGTGATCTCTAGTTTGCAGTATCTTTAATTATTGCCAGTCTCCACTTATTCCTGCATTAAAATAATATGTGTAGGACTGGATTGATTTTTTGGAGGGGATTTAAAATTAAGAAGGGAATTCTTAATTTTAAGATTCTCATAGGGACATTGGTGTTCAAGATATAGAGGGTGTCTCAATATCTTGAACTTGCTTGGGAGGCGTGGTTAGCCATTTTCATGTGTTTGTGTAAATGGGTGGCGTGGTTAGCCAATTCGGGAGATCGATGGTAACATCGACAACCAATAGAATTAATTTCGACGACCTTGGAATTTAACCCTTCAATCGTGAAATTAATTAACGGGCGACACGGGCGATTTTAAGAGAAGGTGAAAACCTTCAACCAAAAGTTGGCGTGAAAGCCAAAAGGTGAAGACCTTGTTCCACGTTGTAATGCATGTGTTTGATGATATTGATCATCCCTTGAGATCTACAAAGCAAAGTCTTAAAAACTGACGTTAGCCATTTGGCTAACGCCACTCCGACGCTCAAGTCAGTATCATTATTTTGGAAAATAAAAAGTAAATAAAGTAAAAGTAAAATCCAAGAGTAAGAAATCATACCTGATTTTGTCAAAAGACAAAATAAATTACACATGATAGGTTTTGAGATGAATGGCATTCCAAGCTCTTGGAACTAAATTACCTTGTAAATCTTGGAGCCAATAAGATCCTTTTCCAGCTTCTGCTTCAATCAAATAAGGACCTTCCCATTTCGGATTCAATTTACCGTCTGGCTTGGTTAAAGCTTTCTTGAGAACCAAATCACCGACTTGAAATCGCCTTAATCTTAGATTCTTATTATAAGACTTAGCAATTCATTGTTGATAAGCTGCTATTCTTATCTTGGTTCTCTCTCGTAATTCAGTTATAGCTTCTAAATCTTCAAGCAGCAACTCTTTATTTTTCTCATAAGTTAATAAACTAATTCTAGCAGTAGGTAAATCCATTTCAGTGGGTAGAACTGCCTCAGCTCCAAAGACAAGTGAGAATGGAGTTTGTCCAGTAGCACTCTTCGAAGTTGTTCGACAGCCCATAAGACAAATGGTAGCTCTTCAGGCCCATTTTCCTTTGCTTGTCCCAGTCTCTTTTTCAAATTATTCATGATAATTTTGTTGCTTGATTCTGCTTGACCATTAGCTTGTGGATGGACTGGAGTAGAAGTAATCATCTTGATGCCCCATTTTTCACAAAAAATTGTAGTTTTCTTTCCAATAAACTGTGACCCATTATCACAAATTATCTCCGCTGGAACTCCAAATCTTGTCAATATATTCCTTTTAATAAAAGATATGACATGTGTTTCATGAATCTTGGCGTATGCTTCAGCTTCAATCCATTTTGAGAAATAATCCGTCATAGCCAAAAAATATTTCTTCCCAGCTGAAGATTCTGTTATTGGTCCAACAATATCCATTCCCCATTTCATAAATGGCCATGGTGATAGAACTGGATACATGGGTTCTGCTGGCTGATGATAAATGTTGCTATGTCGCTGACAAGCATCACATTTTTTCGCATATTCTTCAGCATCTTGTTTCATGGTTGGCCAATAATAACCTGTTCTCAAGATCTTTGAATATAAAGATCTTCCAGCTGTGTGATTTCCACATTCTCCTTCATGTATATCTTTAAGAACCTCATTGATCTCAGGATATTCTAAGCATCTAAGATATGGTCCTACAAGAGATTTTCTATACAAAATACCATTGATCATAGAATAATGTGCCGTTTTCATGCGAAAGGCTTTTGGGTTTTCATCTTTAGGGATTATCCCATTATTTATATATTCTATTATTGGTGTAATCCATGAATTTTGATTGTCCTCAGAATTTCCAGCTTCTGTATCTTGAATGGCTAATATATTAGCTGATTCTTTTTCTATAGCAGGATGTAAAACATGAATTATAGGAATCCTAGTTTCTGGTGACATCTTAAGTGTTGATCCTAGATTTGCTAAAGCATCAGCCTCAGTGTTTTCTTCTCTAGGCACTTGTTCTATATCAAATAAGTCAAAATTCTCAGCTAGTTTTTTCACTATTTCTAAATATTGCATCAATTTTTCGCCTTTTGCAGCATATGTCCCATTAAAATGATTTGCTAAAAGTAATGAATCTACATATACCTTAAGATTTCTAATGTTCATGTCCTTAGCTAATTGCATACCAGAAATTAAAGCTTCATATTCCGCTTCATTATTAGTGGCTATAAAATGACAATTCACTGCTTGGGGTATGATATCCCCCTGTGGCGATTTTAGTACGATACCTAATCCTATTCCTTTAATATTAGCTGCACCATCAGTGTATAAAATCCATTTTTCATTAGCTTATTCTAACATTTTTACCTCTAAGTCTACTTCAGGTTGCAAATCAGTACTAAAATCAGCCACAAAGTCGGCTAAAACTTGAGATTTTATAGCAGTCCTAGGTTCATAAATTAAATTAAAAGCACTTAATTTCACAGACCATTTAGCCATTCTACCAGATACTTCAGGTTTTCTTAATACGCATTTTATAGGGTAATTAGTCCTAACATGTATAGCATGTGTTTCAAAATAATGTCTAAGTTTAGTAGATGCCATAACTAATGCAAGTATAAGTTTTTCGAGATGAGAGTACCTGGTTTCAGCATCAATTAAACTTTTACTTACATAGTAGATCGGATTTTGTTGACCTCTTTCTTCTTTTACTAAGACAGCACTTGATAAATAGAAATTTAAGCTTGATTTGTGCAAAAATGGAGTTAGTGTGTGAAAAGGTGAAGTGTGTGTTTTGGAGGTTAGGGATAGAGATGAGAGAGAATTAGAATTGAATGATTGGGATTAATTATGGAAATGGGGAAAAGGCTTACAATTTTGGGTATGGAGAGAGTATTTATACACTTGACTAACTTTCACTAATACTCCTTCCATTATTAAAATAATTACATTTTAACACCATTTTAGATTTCTAACATTCTTCCCCTTGGTGTTGAAATGTAATTCATGCACGATATTATCTATAAATACGAATTTGTTGATGAAGGTCTTCGAAGCTTTCTCATTGTCTTCAAGATCTTCCATCAAACTTGGCTTTACGTCTTTAATCTTCACACTTACCTTAAAGATGTATCTTTAAGTCTTGAACTTCTCAGAGTATGCGCATTGCGGAAACTTGATCTTGGCTCTTTAGATTTGATCATGAAAGCCTCTTCTTGACAATCTTAACTTTGTCACACTTCCCCTTAATTAATGAATCTTTCTCTTGAAGCATTTGGACAAACATCTTTTTCATCACAAACTTCCCTTCGATCAAACAATCATATTTGCGTACCACCAACGCTTATGTATAGGGTGTACCCGCGGCGTACCCACCACGTTGGCGATAACTATCTTCAAAGAATAATTTGGGGGATCACTTTAGTCAACAATTTATCTTTCTTCCCCTCAACTGATAAATTCTTCTTTCTCCATCAAATTTCAAGAAAGCATAAATAAACTTGTTCGACTTCATTATCCTCTTTCTTCCCCTCATGATGAATGTGTGGCAACATGTTCATCATGTCTCTTTGAAGCCGAAACTGGGGAATCAACCATTATGAAGTAGTAGTCCAATAAACAACATCTTTAGCCCGGGTTATACACTGACATGTGTATAAGCCAAATTCATCGAATCATTTACAAACAACCTTTGGGACCCATTTTTGTGTAGGCCCAACGGTTTTTGTCTTGACATTCCAAATGTACGTGTCATCGATTCGACGAATAGAATCTGCAGTCCATGGTGGGTGAAAACTCGAGGTTGTTGACAAGGAGTTGTTTCAGATCGCAAAAGAGTAGTCGTACAACATGAGCACAGTCCATCTTTATGAAGTTTTACTTCAGATGAAGTAGGTGTCTTGGGTGAGGAAGTTAACCACAAATTGAAGACGAAATCATTTTTGACTGAATTTGAGATACTTGGACTTGACATTTTCAGTTGCAATCGAATGAATCATTAACTTCATTACTTGACAAGGAGTTGTTTCAGATCGCAAAAGAGTAGTCGTACAACATGAGCACAGTCCATCTTTATGAAGTTTTACTTCAGATGAAGTAGGTGTCTTGGGTGAGGAAGTTAACCACAAATTGAAGACGAAATCATTTTTGACTGAATTTGAGATACTTGGACTTGACATTTTCAGTTGCAATCGAATGAATCATTAACTTCATTACTTGACAAGGAGTTGTTTCAGATCGCAAAAGAGTAGTCGTACAACATGAGCACAGTCCATCTTTATGAAGTTTTACTTCAGATGAAGTAGGTGTCTTGGGTGAGGAAGTTAACCACAAATTGAAGACGAAATCATTTTTGACTGAATTTGAGATACTTGGACTTGACATTTTCAGTTGCAATCGAATGAATCATTAACTTCATTACTTGACAAGGAGTTGTTTCAGATCGCAAAAGAGTAGTCGTACAACATGAGCACAGTCCATCTTTATGAAGTTTTACTTCAGATGAAGTAGGTGTCTTGGGTGAGGAAGTTAACCACAAATTGAAGACGAAATCATTTTTGACTGAATTTGAGATACTTGGACTTGACATTTTCAGTTGCAATCGAATGAATCATTAACTTCATTACTTGACAAGGAGTTGTTTCAGATCGCAAAAGAGTAGTCGTACAACATGAGCACAGTCCATCTTTATGAAGTTTTACTTCAGATGAAGTAGGTGTCTTGGGTGAGGAAGTTAACCACAAATTGAAGACGAAATCATTTTTGACTGAATTTGAGATACTTGGACTTGACATTTTCAGTTGCAATCGAATGAATCATTAACTTCATTACTTGACAAGGAGTTGTTTCAGATCGCAAAAGAGTAGTCGTACAACATGAGCACAGTCCATCTTTATGAAGTTTTACTTCAGATGAAGTAGGTGTCTTGGGTGAGGAAGTTAACCACAAATTGAAGACGAAATCATTTTTGACTGAATTTGAGATACTTGGACTTGACATTTTCAGTTGCAATCGAATGAATCATTAACTTCATTACTTGACAAGGAGTTGTTTCAGATCGCAAAAGAGTAGTCGTACAACATGAGCACAGTCCATCTTTATGAAGTTTTACTTCAGATGAAGTAGGTGTCTTGGGTGAGGAAGTTAACCACAAATTGAAGACGAAATCATTTTTGACTGAATTTGAGATACTTGGACTTGACATTTTCAGTTGCAATCGAATGAATCATTAACTTCATTACTTGACAAGGAGTTGTTTCAGATCGCAAAAGAGTAGTCGTACAACATGAGCACAGTCCATCTTTATGAAGTTTTACTTCAGATGAAGTAGGTGTCTTGGGTGAGGAAGTTAACCACAAATTGAAGACGAAATCATTTTTGACTGAATTTGAGATACTTGGACTTGACATTTTCAGTTGCAATCGAATGAATCATTAACTTCATTACTTGACAAGGAGTTGTTTCAGATCGCAAAAGAGTAGTCGTACAACATGAGCACAGTCCATCTTTATGAAGTTTTACTTCAGATGAAGTAGGTGTCTTGGGTGAGGAAGTTAACCACAAATTGAAGACGAAATCATTTTTGACTGAATTTGAGATACTTGGACTTGACATTTTGTTTAGCAAAGGGTGAAATGAAATGAAAGGTAATTGTGATTGAAATTGAAGTGAAAGAAAGAATTGAAATTGAAATTGAAGTGAAAGAATTAAAATTGAAATTGAAAATTTTTGAATTTTTGGATTTTTTGGAATTTTTTGAAATGGAACGATCTTGTGAAGATCGTCCTAGGAAATGTTATGAAAAAGTTGAAGTATTAAAGTTTGAAGATGAAACGATCTTGGTGAGATCGTTTTGAAATTTAAGCTCAGAGGGTGAGACGATCTTGGTGAGATCGTCCTGGAATCTTGTGTGGAAAAATTTCTAAGTATGAATGAAAGAAAGGTAGGACGGTCTTTGTGAAGATCGTCTTAGGAAAACTTGGGTGAAAAATTTTCTAAGTATAGAAAATCTAGGAAATTTGGACAGAGTGACAGTATGATTTTGGAATTGTTGAGCAAAACCAATCTCAAAGAGATTAGTTACCCAAGGAAGTGTGTGATTCCCAATCACAACAACTTCAAATGATCAAACCACCACACACAGTTCACACAGAACAAAGATGCTAGGAAGATCTTGTGGAGATCGTCTTAGAGTCAGTTGGTAAGAAGATCTTGTGGAGATCGTCTTAGAGTCAGTTGGTAAGAAGATCTTGTGGAGATCGTCTTAGAGTCAGTTGGTAAGAAGATCTTGTGGAGATCGTCTTAGAGTCAGTTGGTAAGAAGATCTTGTGGAGATCGTCCTAAGGAGATCGTCTTAGTATGAATTCTGCAAGAACACCAGAAAAGACAAAATAGTCGAGAAAATCACTATTTTGCTTATATCTCACTCGATTTTTAGAGTTAGAACACGATTCAAACACAGAAATTCTCAGAAAACAATCGCGCACAACCCTAGCAACAAATTCATATCTCAAATCAGCTCAAACTTGAAAATCAAAATCTCATCAACTTTCCAAAAATTTCGGATTTTAATCAAAACAATGAATTGGATTATGAAACTTAACAGAATGATTATGGAGATGATTTAGAATGTATTTGTGAACAAAAACAGAAGAATTGAGTGAAAATTGATGATGAAATGGTGAAGAACACGAGTTTGAAATTTTTGAACACAAAATCCTTGATTTCTCCTTCAAATCTCAACGAAATTTCACAAATGATATACCGATGAAATCGTAATCGAATCGCGCATCTAACGGTATACAAATCTCGATCTGAAATGAACTGTATCAAAATCCCAAAGATCGTTGCTAAGACGATCTTGAGAAAAAAAAGAAAAAGATTTTAATGAATTATTGCACAAAATCAAGCTATGGATCGTTCAGGTTAACTGATTTTTCTCTGATACCAATTGATAAATAGAAATTTAAGCTTGATTTGTGCAAAAATGGAGTTAGTGTGTGAAAAGGTGAAGTGTGTGTTTTGGAGGTTAGGGATAGAGATGAGAGAGAATTAGAATTGAATGATTGGGATTAATTATGGAAATGGGGAAAAGGCTTACAATTTTGGGTATGGAGATGAGTATTTATACACTTGACTAACTTTCACTAATACTCCTTCCATTATTAAAATAATTACATTTTAACACCATTTTAGATTTCTAACAGCACTGACTGCATTTGAGGATACTGCCATGTAAAGATATAAAGGCTCACCATCTTCAGGCTTCACCAGCAATGGTGGAGTAGATAGATACTTCTTTAATTCTTGGAAAGCTTCTTCTTGTTTTTCTCCCCATTCGAATTTTTTGTTCTTTTTTAAGATGTCGTAAAATTCTTTGCATCTATCAGAAGATCTTGATATGAATCTATTCAAAGCTGCCAATCTCCCGGTCAATCTTTGAATATCTTTAGCATTCGATGGTGACTTCAAGTTCAAGATAGCCTTGATATGTTATAGGCTTGCTTCTATTCCTCTTTTAGTGACCATATATCCCAGAAATTTTCCAGCGCCAACTCCAAAATTGCATTTTGCAGGGTTCAGCTTCATGTTATATCTGTCCAGGATGTTGAAGGCCACTTCAAGATCTTTCAAGTGATCTTCAGCTCTCTTTGATTTCACTACCATGTCATCTATATAGACTTCCATCATATCTCCCAGTTGGTCTTTGAACATCATGTTAACTAGCCTTTGATATGTTGCACCTGCATTTTTAAGACCAAAAGGCATAGCAATATAACAATAAATACCTGTCGGGGTCATGAAGGCGGTGGCTTCTTGATCTTCAGGTTCCATTTGAATTTGCTGAATCCAGAAAGAAGCGTCCATAAATGTGAGCATCTCGTGTCCAGAAGTTGCATCGACCATTGCATCAATATGTGGCAGTGGAAATGGATCTTTTGGGCAGGCTTTGTTGAGATCAGTGAAGTCTACACAAACTCTCCATTTTCTGTTTTTCTTTTGCACCACCACCACGTTTGCTAGCCATTCAGGAAATTTTACTTCCCTAATCATTTTCGCCTTTAATAATCTCTCCACATCTTCTTGTATAATTGCATTTCTTTCTGGAGCGAATTTTCTTCTTTTTTGTTGGATTGGCTTGAAACTTTTATCAATTCCAAGCTTGTGTGTAATCACATCTCTAGATATTCCAGTCATATCTTCTTGTTTCCAAGCAAAAGTCTTCATTCTGGCTTTTATAAAATCAGTAAGTTTGACCTCCAATTCTTTTGAGATCTTTGCGCCTAATAATACTTTGATATTAGGATCTTCAGGGACCAGAACAACTTCTTTAACATCTTGCTCCTCTGGTTCATCAACATCGAAGATCCTCTTCTGTAATTGCTATTGTGAAGTTGGCTTTGCTGCTGACTTCATGGTAGATGTATAGCATTCTCTAGCCTCTTGTTGATCTCCTTTAACAGTGACCACTCCCCAAGGTGTTGGCAATTTAACACATTGGTGATATGTTGATGGTACTGCCTTCATTTCATGAATCCATGGTCTTCCCAAAATTATGTTGCAGCCTGGAAGAGTGTCGACCACACAAAATTTCTGCATGGAATTAACCCCTCCAACATATACTGGTAGCTTAATTTCACCAACAGTATATTTGGTCTCGCCACTGAATCCAATTAATGGTGATGCCTTGCCAATAATATTTTCTTCAGAAATATCCATTCTTCTCAAGGTTTCCAGTTTGATTATATTTACTGAGCTGCCATTATCTATCAAAATCCTGCAAACATAATGGTTAGCAATAAGAAGAGTAACAACCAAACCGTCATGATGAGGCTCCATGATGCGTAAATCACGTGACAAAATACAGCGGAAGACTATTTTTGATATTTTCTGGATTTTATATGAAATAAACAACAACAAGACACTAAAATAAAAATGATAGATAAAGAATCCACCACCAAGACTCGTAAAACTCTACCAAGTGCCTCTTGTAGATCTTCAATCTGCTTATCTCTTCTAGCATTATTAGCTTCGTCTAAGTCATATTTCTTCTAAACGCCATTTATAACCAACAAATAACTCACAATCAATAGATCTAAGCAAATAACTAATAGATCTAAACAATCAATCAATAGATCTAAACAAAACCTCAACAGATCTAAACAAACAACACCCCAACGGACAAAAAGATTAAGAAACCTTTTTCAAACCTGTCTCTGATACCAAATTTGATGCGTAAATCACGTGACAAAATACAGCGGAAGACTATTTTTGATATTTTCTGGATTTTATATGAAATAAACAACAACAAGACACTAAAATAAAAATGATAGATAAAGAATCCACCACCAAGACTCGTAAAGGCTAAGCCACCGGAATCAAGGATACAGGAAACACTCCGCCCCACCACTACAATCGATAAAGGTCTAGCCACCACGACTATAGATAAAGGAAACCGAAGATTTAAAGACCTCACCACAATATTTGATAAAGAACAAGTCACCACAAATATTGATAAAGGGGTCACTCCTAACCACCAAGATCAAAGATATATAAAGGTAAAAGAAGATTTGTAAGAAATAGAGGCTGCTCTATTAATTTTCATTCAACATCAACTAACTTACAATGAGAGATAAAAGCCTCTATTTATAGCCACATGCTCTACCTAGGAATTAACGACAAAATAATAAAATAATACATAAAAGCTGTCATGTGCAAGCCACTAATTATTTTGGACCAATAAAATATGGACACGTAAGCTTCTAGAAATATTCCCCTGCAAGTGGTCCCATAATACTGTTAGAAAACGTCTTGTCACACGCGCCATCCTTAACAGCAGTCATTCTTCTTTATTGGGCCCACAAACGACTTCAGTGGGGACTTTATTAATTGGCAACTGGAAACATAAATCTGGAACGCAACTGGAGACAAAATCTGGAGCACTTCACTGGAGGATCTTCAGTAGTGGTCACTGGAGCGTTCATCTGGAGAAGTGTTACCACTGGTGACTGGACTGGTTCAGAAAAGACTTGTCCGAAATGGGCCACTGCTGGCAGAATCAACATGGCTTGTTCAGATGGCATGATCAGTTCACTGGGTTTCTCCAGTTCAGTGAATCTGGACATTTCCGCATCATTCTCCCCCTCTGAAAAGAGACTTGTCCTCAAGTCTTCGAGGTACTCATCCTCCAGATAAGGCATCATATCTCCCACATTAAAAGTACTTGAAACTGCCATATCTCCAGGTAATTCAACCTTGTAAGCATTATCTCCATATCTCTCCAGAATCTTGAACGGACCTTCAGCTCTGGGCATCAGTTTACTCTTTCTTTTTGCCGGAAACCTTTCTTTTCTTAGATGCACCCACACAAGATCACCTGGTGCAAAACTGGGATGCTTTCTATTCTTGTTTGCTCTGGCCTTGTAACTGGCATTTGCTTTCTCTATTCTGGCCTTCACTTCTCCATGAATTTTCTTTATTTCTTTTGCTCTGGTTTCAGCTTCAATGCTTGCCTTTGGTTCAATCGAAAATGGAATTAAATCAATGGGAGTCAGTGGATTGACACCATAACAAACTTCAAATGGGGATTTACTGGTAGAATAGTTAGGAGCTCTGTTGAAAGCAAACTCAGCATGAGCAAGCTTCAGATCCCAATCCTTCAGTGTCTTCTTCACCAGTGTTCTTAACAGCATACCAATCATTCTGTTAGTGACTTCAGTCTGTCCATCAGTCTGAGGATGGTGAGACGTACTGAACAACAATCTGGTACCCATCAATCTCCATAGAGTCTTCCAGAAATAACTCAAGAACTTCACATCTCGATCTGACACAATCATCTTGGGAATTCCATGCAACCTGACAATCTCCTTAAAGAACAAATTTGCTACTGCTGAAGCATCATTGGTTGTGTTACAAGCAACAAAATGTGCCATTTTTGAAAACCTATCAACAACCACCATTATTGAATCTTTTCCCCTCTGAGTTCTGGGCAGTGCAACAATGAAATCCATACTGAGATCTTCCCATGGTTGGGTTGGAACTGGAAGAGGAGTATACAATCCTTTGTGAAAAGTAGTCTTCGCCTGGTGACAAGTTGGACAGCGACTGATAATACTCTGGACATCCTTCAGTAGACTTGGCCAGTAGAAGTGTTCAGTGAGGATCTCTCCAGTCTTGTTAATGCCAAAATGGCCAGCTAAACCTCCTCCATGTGCTTCTCTTATCAGTAAATCTCTTATCGAACCTCTGGGAATGCACAACTTTCCATTTTTAAACAAGAAACCATCTTGAACAACAAATGGCCCTTTCTGGTGAACTTCAGTGAGGTGATCAGCAAAGTCTGGATCAGCAGGATACAACTCTTTTATGAAAGAAAATCCAAGAACTCTTGCCTCCAGAATAGATAACAGTGAATAACGTCTGGATAATGCATCAGCAACAACATTAGCTACTCCAGCTTTGTGCTTAGAAACAAAGGAATAAGACTGCAAAAACTCCACCCATTTTGCATGTCTGGCATTAAGCTTGTGTTGACCATTAATGAATTTCAGTGCTTCATGGTCAGAAAATAAGACAAACTGCTTCGGCTTCAAATAATGTGACCAGTGAGTGATAGCACGAATAATTGCATAAAATTCCTTGTCATAAGTGTTATACTTCAGTTTAGAGCCATTGAGCTTTTCACTGAAATATGCAACTGGACGCCCGGCTTGTACTAACACTGCACCAATACCTACTCCACTGGCGTCACACTCTAATTCAAACAACTGATCAAAATCTGGCAAAGATAGAACTGGAGCTGAACTGAGCTTCTCCTTCAGTGACTCAAAGGCCAACTGGGCTGACTTAGGCCAGTCAAACACACCCTTCTTCAGACAATCAGTTATTGGGGCCACAACTGTAGAGAAATTCTTGATAAACCTTCTGTAAAATGAAGCCAGTCCATGAAAACTTCTTACTTCAGTGATTGTAGTTGGAACTGGCCATGATCTGATGGCATCAACCTTAGAAGGATCCATAGAAATACCATTCTTAGACACAACGTATCCTAAGAATATTACACTTTCCACCATAAAATCACATTTCTCCAGTTTGCCATACAACTGGTGTCTTCTCAACAGTTCAAATACACTCTTCAGATGATTAACATGTTCAGCTTCAGATTTTGAATATACCAGAATATCATCAAAATATACAACAACAAACTGACCAATGAGTGGCCTGAGAACTTCGTTCATCAGTCTCATGAAAGTACTGGGAGCATTAGATAAGCCAAAAGGCATAACTAACCATTCATACAACCCTCCCTTGATCTTGAAAGCAGTTTTCCACTCATCTCCATCCTTCATCCTTATCTGGTGATAGCCACTTCTGAGATCAATCTTGGAAAACACTCTGGAGCCATGTAACTCATCAAGCATATCATCCAATCTGGGAATGGGATATCTATACTTAATGGTGATATTATTGATGGCTCTGCTATCAACACACATTCTCATTGTACCATCTTTCTTTGGGACCAGAAGAGCTGGCACTGAACAAGGACTCATACTTGCTCTGACATAACCCCTGGCAACCAACTCATCTACTTGCCTCTGCAACTCTTTGGCTTCATTGGGTGAACACCTATAAGCAGCTTTGTTTGGTAAAACTGACCCTGGAACCAAGTCAATCTGGTGCTCAATTCCTCTTACTGGTGGCAAACCTTCAGGTAGATCTTCTGGGAAAACATCAGTGAATTCCTTCAGTAAAGTCTTCAGGAGACTGGGGACACCAGTGAACTCCTTCTCTTCAAATTTTTCCACGACCAGTAACATCATAACTGGAGAGCCTTCAGATAACTCTTCTTCGACTTCAGCTTGAGATAAAAACAAAGGCTTATTGGGCTGGTCTTTCTTGACTTTCATCAGTTCATTAGGCTTCAAAGAAGTCAGTGTGACCTTCTTTCCACTTATATTCAAAGAATACGAGTTCATACGACCATCATGAAGAACATAATTATCAAATAACCATGGTCGACCCAATAAAATATGACAAACATCCATAGGTACAACATCACAAACAATTTTGTCTTGATAAACTGATCCAATTGAAAACGGAATAGTAACTTGATGATTAACTTTTACCTCTGCTCCTTCACTTAGCCATTGCAACTTGTAAGGTCGAGGGTGCTTAACTGTAGGTAGCGCCAGTTTCTCTACCATGTAAGTTGAAGCAGCATTTGCACAACTCCCACCGTCAATGATCAGATCACAAACTTTTCCTTTGACTGTGCATCTGGAGTGAAAAATGTTCTCCCTCTGGGCAGTATCAGTGGTAACTTCATCAGTATGCATCACTCTTCTGACAACCAACATTTCTCCAACATCTGCACCAACATAAGACTCTTCATCTCCTTCTTCATCTTCATCATACACTGGCTCACCTTCTTCAGTGTCGACATCTGGAAAACATTCAATTTCTCTGGCAGTCAAGGCTCTTTGATTAGGACACTGGGCCTGGAAGTGACCAAAGCCATGGCACTTGAAACATTTTCTTCCAACTGGTTCTTTCGTTCCTCCAGTTTCCTTTTCTTTGCCTCTGAAGGATTTCTGGACAGTTTCAGTGAATCTGGGAACTGGTTGACTGGTAACTGGTTGACTTGCACTGGCAGGAACCTTACTGAATGACTTGTACGGAACCTTCTTCTTCAGTTGTCTTTCAATCTGGATAGCCATCTTGCATGCACCTTCATATGTCCAGATAGGCTGCAACTCAATCTTCTCAGTAATAGTAGCATTCAACCCACCAAGGAATCTGGCGATAGTATGCTCTTCAGTTTCATTCACACCAGTTCTGGTCTTCAGATGCTCAAACTCTCTAATGTACTCCACAACTTCCTTGGCTCCTTGCTTCAGATTGTTCATCAGTAGATACTGATCTTGCTTGTACGACTGGGGAACAAACCTCTTCTGCATGACCTCCTTCAGTTTGGACCAGGTCTTGATTTTACTTTTGCCCTTGTATTCCCTTTCAGACTTCATATTATCATACCATGATGAAGCATATTTCTTAAGTTTAATAATGGCAACCTTGAAACTTTTTCTATCATCATAACCTTTTATTTCCATTATTCTGTCCATCACCTGGACCCATTCAAAATACTCTTCTGGGTTAGAAGACCCATTAAAATCTGGTGGATCTATCTTAATATCCCTAGTATCATCACCCTTATGCCTCCTACGTCTTTCTCTAGGATGTGGTTCATCAGAATCACTAGAGTTTCTAGGATTACTATCAGATCTTTCACTAGGCCCTTGAGATTCAGAATCTCTATCACTGGCAACAACATTTTCTCGATTAAATCTTAAACCACCATCTTCTAACATATGAACAACTCTACCAAGTGCCTCTTGTAGATCTTCAATCTGCTTATCTCTTCTAGCATTATTAGCTTCGTCTAAAGTCATATTTCTTCTAAACGCCATTTATAACCAACAAATAACTCACAATCAATAGATCTAAGCAAATAACTAATAGATCTAAACAATCAATCAACAGATCTAAACAAACCTCAACAGATCTAAACAAACAACACCCCAACGGACAAAAAGATTAAGAAACCTTTTTCAAACCTGTCTCTGATACCAATTTGATGCGTAAATCACGTGACAAACTACAGCGGAAGACTATTTTTGATATTTTCTGGATTTTATATGAAATAAACAACAACAAGACACTAAAATAAAAATGATAGATAAAGAATCCACCACCAAGACTCGTAAAGGACAAGCCACCGGAATCAAGGATACAGGAAACACTCCGCCCCACCACTACAATCGATAAAGGTCTAGCCACCACGACTATAGATAAAGGAAACCGAAGATTTAAAAGACCTCACCACAATATTTGATAAAGAACAAGTCACCACAAATATTGATAAAGGGGTCACTCCTAACCACCAAGATCAAAGATATATAAAGGTAAAAGAAGATTTGTAAGAAATAGAGGCTGCTCTATTAATTTTCATTCAACATCAACTAACTTACAATGAGAGATAAAAGCCTCTATTTATAGCCACATGCTCTACCTAGGAATTAACGACAAAATAATAAAATAATACATAAAAGCTGTCATGTGCAAGCCACTAATTATTTTGGACCAATAAAATATGGACACGTAAGCTTCTAGAAATATTCCCCTGCAAGTGGTCCCATAATACTGTTAGAAAACGTCTTGTCACACGCGCCATCCTTAACAGCAGTCATTCTTCTTTATTGGGCCCACAAACGACTTCAGTGGGGACTTTATTAATTGGCAACTGGAAACATAAATCTGGAACGCAACTGGAGACAAAATCTGGAGCACTTCACTGGAGGATCTTCAGTAGTGGTCACTGGAGCGTTCATCTGGAGAAGTGTTACCACTGGTGACTGGACTGGTTCAGAAAAGACTTGTCCGAAATGGGCCACTGCTGGCAGAATCAACATGGCTTGTTCAGATGGCATGATCAGTTCACTGGGTTTCTCCAGTTCAGTGAATCTGGACATTTCCGCATCATTCTCCCCCTCTGAAAAGAGACTTGTCCTCAAGTCTTCGAGGTACTCATCCTCCAGATAAGGCATCAGATCTCCCACATTAAAAGTACTTGAAACTGCCATATCTCCAGGTAATTCAACCTTGTAAGCATTATCTCCATATCTCTCCAGAATCTTGAACGGACCTTCAGCTCTGGGCATCAGTTTACTCTTTCTTTTTGCCGGAAACCTTTCTTTTCTTAGATGCACCCACACAAGATCACCTGGTGCAAAACTGGGCTGCTTTCTATTCTTGTTTGCCCTGGCCTTGTAACTGGCATTTGCTTTCTCTATTCTGGCCTTCACTTCTCCATGAATTTTCTTTATTTCTTTTGCTCTGGTTTCAGCTTCAATGCTTGCCTTTGGTTCAATCGAAAATGGAATTAAATCAATGGGAGTCAGTGGATTGACACCATAACAAACTTCAAATGGGGATTTACTGGTAGAATAGTTAGGAGCTCTGTTGAAAGCAAACTCAGCATGAGCAAGCTTCAGATCCCAATCCTTCAGTGTCTTCTTCACCAGTGTTCTTAACAGCATACCAATCATTCTGTTAGTGACTTCAGTCTGTCCATCAGTCTGAGGATGGTGAGACGTACTGAACAACAATCTGGTACCCATCAATCTCCATAGAGTCTTCCAGAAATAACTCAAGAACTTCACATCTCGATCTGACACAATCGTCTTGGGAATTCCATGCAACCTGACAATCTCCTTAAAGAACAAATTTGCTACCGCTGAAGCATCATTGGTTGTGTTACAAGCAACAAAATGTGCCATTTTTGAAAACCTATCAACAACCACCATTATTGAATCTTTTCCCCTCTGAGTTCTGGGCAATGCAACAATGAAATCCATACTGAGATCTTCCCATGGTTGGTTGGAACTGGAAGAGGAGTATACAATCCTTTGTGAAAAGTAGTCTTCGCCTGGTGACAAGTTGGACAGCGACTAATAATACTCTGGACATCCTTCAGTAGACTTGGCCAGTAGAAGTGTTCAGTGAGGATCTCTCCAGTCTTGTTAATGCCAAAATGGCCAGCTAAACCTCCTCCATGTGCTTCTCTTATCAGTAAATCTCTTATCGAACCTCTGGGAATGCACAACTTTCCATTTTTAAACAAGAAACCATCTTGAACAACAAATGGCCCTTTCTGGTGAACTTCAGTGAGGTGATCAGCAAAGTCTGGATCAGCAGGATACAACTCTTTTATGAAAGAAAATCCAAGAACTCTTGCCTCCAGAATAGATAACAGTGAATAACGTCTGGATAATGCATCAGCAACAACATTAGCTACTCCAGCTTTGTGCTTAGAAACAAAGGAATAAGACTGCAAAAACTCCACCCATTTTGCATGTCTGGCATTAAGCTTGTGTTGACCATTAATGAATTTCAGTGCTTCATGGTCAGAAAATAAGACAAACTGCTTCGGCTTCAGATAATGTGACCAGTGAGTGATAGCACGAATAATTGCATAAAATTCCTTGTCATAAGTGTTATACTTCAGTTTAGAGCCATTGAGCTTTTCACTGAAATATGCAACTGGACGCCCGGCTTGTACTAACACTGCACCAATACCTACTCCACTGGCGTCACACTCTAATTCAAACAACTGATCAAAATCTGGCAAAGATAGAACTGGAGCTGAACTGAGCTTCTCCTTCAGTGACTCAAAGGCCAACTGGGCTGACTTAGGCCAGTCAAACACACCCTTCTTCAGACAATCAGTTATTGGGGCCACAACTGTAGAGAAATTCTTGATAAACCTTCTGTAAAAAGAAGCCAGTCCATGAAAACTTCTTACTTCAGTGGATATCCTTTAGCTTTCTTTCTTCTAAGGAGTTCTGTAAGGTATCCTTTAGCCAAAAGAGTGGATATCTCCCTCCTCAACATCTTGCAATCTTCAGTAAGATGTCCAAAGTCTTCATGATATGCACACCATTGGCTAGGATCCTTCTTTTTGAAATAAGAATCGTTTTTCTTTTGTGGCCACCTCACTTTTTCTCCAAGATCTCGCAGCGCCATTATAATACCAGGTGTTCCTACTGAGAAGCAGTATGTTGACAGGGCAGGATATTCGACCCCATCATCTTCCTCCACTGCATTTACTTGATTATCTACATGTCTTGTGTAGGGTTTATTTCTTGGCTTATACACTGGAGTTTCTGCCTTCCGATTTGGGCGATCATATGACAAAGCTTCTAGTTTGGAAGATGTTAGCTCATTTTCTTCAAGCCTTATAAATCTTGCAGCTCTTGCTTTTTCCTCATCCAGATTTCTGCATGGTGTCATTATAAGATCTTCTTGGAATTTGGATCCTTTATGGAGACCTCTTTGCAAAGCTTGTATAGCGGTCAACATATCTAATTTAGGAATATTAAGAGATTCTTTTGTAAATCTAGTCATAAAATCTCTAAGCGATTCGTGTGGCTTTTGTACAATTTTATAAAGATCATCAGTCAATTTTTCAAAAGTTCTACTGCATGAAAATTGACTATAAAATAAATTAGTTAAATCAGCAAAAGAGTTAATAGATAAAGGAGGCAAACTCTGCAGCCATTTTAAGGTTGATCCTGAAAGTGTAGATCCAAAGCTTCTACATAAGCAGGCTTCCTTTAGATTGGATGGAATAGGTACGGTTTCCATCTTTTCCAAATATAATGCAATATGCTCTTGTGGATCGGTAGTTCCATCATATGGCTTCATATTTGGAACTTGGAACTTCTTTGGGATTTCTACATTCGCAATCCTGTCACCATATCTGTTAATAAGATAGGATGCAGGGTTGACCTCTGGGATTGGATTGCAAAATCCAGGAACACTGGAGATCATATCTTTAAGCCTCTGAAACTCTCTTGCGATGTATTCATTTGGTCCTTGTCCCTGCGATGGATTAGTAAAAGCAAATGATCCAGTAAAATTATTAGAATTATGTAAACCTGCGCCCATGGTGGCAGATGTCCCAGCAGCATGAGTATTTTGAGGAATATTGCTCCCAAAATTCTGAGTTGCAGTTGGGAATTGCGTGTTAAACGGCGCAGATCCAGGGGCTGCAGATGCTCCTGGAGTCGAAAATAAATTTCTTGGGGTAATTGGAGGTCCATTTTCTGTAATCCTGGACTCCAAAATCCTAAATTGAGTCTGATTGAATTCTTGATTAGCTGCAACAGTATCGGTAAGTTTCTGCAAAATAGCAAATAAATTAGGAATTTCTTCATGATCAAGATTTTGAGCAGCTTCTTTAGATCTAATATTGAATGGGTCTGGATAGCCTTCAGCGTTATAAAAGCCCGATCATCCTGCTTATCCAGATCCAGTATTCGTTTGAGATGGATTTCCTGCTGGGATGTCACCAGCAGTGTTGAATTCAGTACTCTGATCAGCAGGCCCTTTGTCTTTGCTTTTATTCGGAATTTGAATAGCATTATTCTTGTTTCTTCGATACGAACTATTTCCTGGAAGAGGAGGCATCATAGAAGAAGAAACAGCAGGAGTGTTTTGTGAAGAGTTAGTTGGTTGAGTCGACATTATCGGATTTAATTTCGGAAAATTGGTTTTGATAAAAATTAAAGAATTTTTAATCGATCGAAAGCACCTTTTGCCCCACGGTGGGCGCCAAATTGTTTTGGTCAAAAATTTACCTAAGATAATCTACGATGAAGACTTAGATTAATAATGTAACCAAACTTTCGTTCGTGAGGTTAAGGGCTTGTAAAATATGTTGAGATTCGAAGATGCGTTTAATAGGAAAGATTTGATAAACAATTATGTCGACTAAACAAGGAATAAAGGTCTAAAGCAATGATAAACAGAATTATGAGTATTGAAATAAATGAAATAACGATAGATATTGCTAATCAAAGTAAAGATCTAATAAATAACTCTTGAAAAGTAAAGAGCAAGAACACCGAGATTTGTTGACGAGGAAAAGCCCTTAATCCTTTAAGGATTGCCGGCATAAAAACCCCGGGAGGAAGCAATCGTCCCTGCCTTTGTTCTCTTATTAATGATTGTTAAATGTTTACAAATGGTGGAATTCGGTTGATCGATGTATCTAAGTGAATAATGAGAGCAGTGTGTGTGAATACAAGTGAGTAGTATGTAGTAAGTAAGAATGCGATGCCTAAGATCGATCAACCTCATTCATTATATAGACCTAAGATCTAACTAACTATGCGAAATTGTAGGGATCTTCCAGGTCTTCGTTGATTGAACGTTAGAGCATATCTTGACCGGTTAAGTGAACGTTGAAGCTTTTCTCCTCATGCTGAAATCAACTTGAAGTCCGAATATCTTGGCAGACTAAGTCTTCTTTGCGTGTTGAAGATTAATCCCATGTGTAAAATCCTTTCTTTACCGTTGGAGATATTTTCCTTGGCTTCATATCGAATATTCTGGAATCTGCATGCTTATCTCATGTGGAAATGATAATAATATTTGAAACATAACGTTAGCAAAATATTAATAAGTAATCAGAATATTCAGCTATGTCAAGATCCTGGCATGTCAAGATCTTGGACCTTCAGGATATTGGTACTTGAAATTTCACCCATAACATAAACTACGGCCAACAATTCTTTTTCAGTGACAGTATAGTTTTGTTGGGCCGGATTGAGGGTCCTGCTAGCATAAGAAATGGGACGGAAATGTTTATCCTCCCTTTGGCCTAAAACAGCCCCTAATGCAAAGTCGCTAGCGTCACACATCAACTCAAAAGGTAATGACCAATCAGGAGAAGACATAATCGGAGCATTGGTCAATTTGTCTTTAATTAAGTTAAATGCATGAAGACACTCCTTATCAAAATTAAATGGGACATCTTTTTCCAACAACTTGGTCATTGGCCGGGTGATTTTTGAAAAGTCCTTTATAAACCGACGATAGAACCCGGCATGACCCAAAAAGCTTCTAACAGATTTAACATTAGTAGGAGGTGGCAATTTAGCTATGACATCTATTTTGGCTCTATCCACCTCAAGTCCCGCCTTAGAAACTTTGTGTCCCAACACAATCCCTTCCTTCACCATGAAGTGGCATTTTTCCCAATTTAAGACCAAATGTGCCCTTTCACACCTTTCCAACATCTTATCAAGACTATCAAGACAACTTTCAAAAGAATTACCAATACAGAAAAGTCATCCATGAAAACTTCCATGGAAGTTTCGATCATGTCCTGAAAAATAGAAAGCATACATCTTTGAAAGGTTCCTGGGGCATTGCAAAGACCAAAAGGCATTCTCCTATGGTCAATGGGTATTTGGAAATACCCGGAGAACCCATCCAAGAAGCAAAAATACTCGTTTCCGGCTAGCCGTTCGAGCATTTGGTCAATAAAAGGCAAGGGAAAATGATCTTTACGGGTGGCGTCATTTAACTTCCGATAATCTATACACACCCGCCATCCCGTGACAGTTCTAGTGGGAACTAACTCATTTTTCTCATTCAAAACAACGGTCATCCCACCCTTTTTCGGCACACAATGCACCGGACTCACCCATTGACTATCCGAAATCGGGAATATGATTCCCGCATCTAACAACTTAATGACTTCCTTTTTAACAACCTCTTTCATGTTCGGGTTAAGCCTACGTTGTCTTTGCACTACCGGTTTGACATTATCAACAAAATTAATGGTGTGCTTACAATATTCAGGACTTATACCCGGTATGTCTGAAATTTTCCAAGTAAAGGCCTTTTTATGGGCCTTGAGGATGGTCATAAGTCTAGATTTCTCATCCTCCAACAATAAGGATGAGATCACAACAGGTAAAAGAGATGTACCTTCGAGATAAGCATATTCAAGATGATCCGGCAAAGGCTTGAGTTCCAAGTCGGTAGGTGGATTCTCAACCGAGGTTAGCACCCGTGTGCTTCCATTAGTCGTTATCTCTTCGAAGGTTTCGTCTTCTGGTGGAGTTTCGTCAACACTTAATGCCATTATTTCTCTCACCATCTCTCCAACCATCTCTTGCTCTTCTCCACTACAAGCAAGCAACGCTTCTCCCTCTTCCATGTCCAAAAAGTCCATTAACTCCGTCTCCAAAGCATCTTCTTCTTCAATCACATCTATCCTGAAACAAGTATCATCAGAAGAGTAAGGATGCTTTAGTGCTCTATCAACATTAAAAATAATTCGGTCATCACCGACCCCTAAGGAAATCTCCTTAGCCTTAACCTGGATGATAGCATCCGCAGTGTTAAGAAATGGGCGACCAAGAATGAGAGGGACTTTAGCGTCCGCTTCCATCTCGAGAATGACAAAGTCGACCGGGAATACCATATGGCCCACCTTAATTTGCAAGTTTTCCGCTATCCTCATGGGATATTGGAAAGAGCGATCCGTGAGCCTAATGCTCATGCGGGTAGGAGTCAACTCACCTAAGGACAATTTCCTATAAACAGAATAAGGCATTAAATAAATACTGGCCCCAAGATCGGCCAATGCCTCACACAAAAATGCACCAAAAGAACAAGCAATTAGAAAACTCCCTGGATCTTCCAACTTGGGAGGAATCTGATTCTGGATTATTGCTGCATACTCGGCGCTAAGCACAGCAGTCTTTGCTTCTTCAAGCTTCCTTTTGTCACTGATGAGTTCCTTGAGAAACTTAGCATAATTGGGCATCCCTGCAATAAGATCAACTAAGGGAACAGTTATGTTAACCGATTGAATCAAATCAACAAACTTGTTGAAATTTTCCTTGATCTTCTCTTTCCTCAACCGTTGAGGAAACGGGATCTTTGGTTGATAAGGCTTCACCGTTGGTTTCTCAACTGGTTTAGATGGAACAGCCGGTGTCTGCACGGCTGGGTTCGGCTCCATATCAATCTCATCATCAACTGTCTCGTCGTTCTCGTTACCCTGCACAAGTTGAGTAGAATCATCAGGTAAAGGATTAGCAGAATTATAAGTTTTACCTGCCCTCGTTGTGATTGCATTCACATGCTCATTTCTAGCATTTGGAAGGGTGTATTTCTGCCATTGTCCTTGATTATTCTGCCCTTGATTGCTTGACTGAGGCTTGGAATTATGTTGAGTATTACTCGGTAGAGTACCGGGCTGTCTATTAGAATTTCCTAGCCTTTCAAGCCTTCCTTCCAAGTCTTTAATTGTGGCTTGATGATTCTTTGCCCCTTGATCCAGCTTGTGCCCGATTCCATCCAATCGAGTAGTCAAAGCATCCAACACAGAGCTCACCTTCTTGGACTCTTCTGCAACATGTTCATTAGTTGCTTTCTGGGCACTAATGAAATCCTTCACTATCTCTCTTAGTTCTGAATCCGAGCCTTGTTGATTGTTGAACCTACTAAACCTGTTACCACCAAAACCAGCATTGTTAGTATTAAAAGAAGAAGAGGAAGGATAAGAACTACCTGATGGCCGGTTTTGATAACCGGTGTTTCGGTTGAAGTTCCCCTGTTGCTGGTTCTGAACGTAATTAACATCTTGAGATGGTTTTTGGGGGCAATCCTCAGTGTAGTGCAAATCCCCACAATAATCACAACCATCAGCCATAACCTTTACATCCCTTTCAAGGCTCTTGAACCTGCTTTCTTGGCCATCAAACCTCTCATCCATTCGCTTAGAGAGAGCCTTAACTTCAGCAACAAGTTTCGAATCTTCACTACTTTCAACCTTAGCTACAGTGTTTCTACCGGATCTCTTGGATCGGTCCTCATCCCGGGTTGAGTTTTCCTTGGCCATATCTTCAAGAATCTTGTAACCTTCATTTGGGGAAATGTTATTGATACTACCCCCGAATGCATACCCGAGCTCTCTTTTTGACCTCCTATCCAATCCATCGTAGAAAATCTCAACAATAACTTCAACACCCATGTTATGCCCCGGGCAATTCCTTAGCATCTCTTTGAATCGTTTCCAAGCATCTACAAAATCCTCACCACTGTCTTGAGAAAATCCCCTAATTTGATTCTCCAGCTGCCTTTGAGTTCTTATAGAATAGAACTCATCAATGAATCCTTCCCTAAGTTCAGCCCAAGTAGAAAAGCAATTATTCGGTAATTCCTTAAACCAAGCAGCTGCATCTCCAGTGAGAGTTAATAGGAACAACTCTAGTTTCACACCCTCAACTTGTCCTTGCCCATACTGATAAAGTCGGCATATCTTTTCAAACCTCTCGATATGAGCATATGGATCGCTTCTTCTAACCCCATCAAATTTATCCTCCTCGACACTCTTGAGATGATTTCCCTTTAAAGAGAAATCTACCGATATTGCGGGAGGGCAGATAGCTGTGCCCCGGTTGGCTGGAATATCTCTTCTTCGTTCCCCGTAAGGAACGTTGTTCATGTCTCTCGGTTGTTCATCACCCATTCCGTTAGTTCTTGGTTGTTGATTAATATTTCTGGTGGTTCGAGGTATGATAATGTTGTTTGGTTCAGGTGTCTGAACTTTCTCTTCTGTATCTGAGTCCTCTCCTGTCCCAAACACTCTACCTGCTTCTTTCAACCTATCAATTAATTGATCCTCATGCTGAACTTTTCTTGATATAGAATTCGTCTAAGGAAATGTCATGTTGGACTTGGTCTGCGGTTTCTGGATCTATTTTGTCTGATGTGGATGGTTCTGGGTTGTTTTTCTGCACTAAACGACGTCTGACTTTCCCTGGATTAGATAAAGGACTAAGCAAAGGTCGGCCAGAAGCTCTTGTGTTCATCAACTAGCAAGAACCTGCACAATCACCACAAGCAAACCGTTAACCGCACCTGGTACAAATGAAATAGAAATGAAAATAAAATGAAATCTAATTAATAAAGCAATAACTTTCTCACAAATAATGTGAGAAAGGATCGAACTACAAAATAAACAACTACTAAACAAAAGTCCCCGGCAGCGGCGCCAAAAACTTGATGTGTGAAATCGAGTAATAAAATTTATAAACACGAACTACCAAAAAGACTGACTACAACACACTCACAGGCAGTGAACCTGATCGCATGCAGTATAGTAAACTGGTAAATCCGAGGTCGATCACAAGGACTAAGTAAAGCAATTGTAAAAAACCGGTATGACCGGGGCAGGATTCGTCGGAAGACGAAAGTAAAAATGATTTTAATGACAATAATATTAAAAGGCATCCATCTTGAATCTGCTTCACAACACGTTCAGATTGCACATAAATGAAGTTCAAATTCACTTAAGTTGATAAGATAATCGTGACAAAATAAAGACACAAACTGGTACCACCAACGTTTGTAAAATCATTTCAATCACCTAATTAATCAGTTCCTTTGTAAAAGCCGGTACCACCAATGCTTAAAACAATTTCCCTAACCAACTAGTTTGTTTGACTATCAAATTACCAATTGTATCTATGTGGAGACAATGTGGTACCACCAACCGTTAATCAACACGTTGACAAAATAATTCCTTTTATCAAAATGAGGTTCACTATCATACCATGAACTAGTGACAATTTATTAAAGATAATTAATTGAAATCACACATATGTTCAACTAGTACCACTAACGAAGAACATACATATCACCAACATCATAAGGATAATTAATAAAGAATTAAATCATCAAGATCTCGACACAACGATAATTGAAATCAACTTTGAATTAATAAAAGTAGTGCAATCCTTACATATTGTTTCACTTCATCAAGATGGATGATAAAGTGATTAGCTACTCATATTGAAATAAGAATAACAAATCAAAATAGAAGAATTCATCGTTACCGAATACAAATAAACAAATCAAAATAGAAGAATTCATCGTTACCGAATACAAATAAATGGAAGCAAATAACGAGAATGATCCAATCGTGTTCTTGATCCTCAAAGATGTTTCTCCAGATGAAAAACCCCTCTAAAAACTCTTAAAAACGGCTGGAAATAATAAAAGGTAGGTTAAAGAATGTTTAAGCATGCTTTATATAGTTTCCAAAAACTTTCTCCAGAATCGGCCCCAGTTGCGGCGCAACTAGGGTAGTTGCGGCGCAACTGGCTTTGACTTGCGTTGACCGTTGACTTCCATTGACTCGTGGCTGGCCAGGAACTGCGAGCGTTGCGGCGCAACTATGATAGTTGCGGCGCAACTTGACTTTCTGTTTTTTTGTTGCGGCGCAATGGATCCTTTTTCAGTTGACTTTTGTTGACCAGCTGCTATCTTCATCCAAATGCCTCGAAAATCATCCGTTAGCACTTATTTCTCCTTAAAAATGTCGTTTTCTCCAGAATTACGCCCAAGTACCTGTCAGTAGCCTGAAACACTAACAAATACCAAATGTATACAAAAACGACTCACAAATCATGCAAAAGCGACTAAATACTTAGTGGGAAATGGGTATAAAATACGACATATCAATGCATACAAGGAATTCCAATGTAAATAGACCATTATACTCTTAAACTATCTTTATCCAATCTAACCCTTTTACATTTGACCCTTAAACTATCTATTAAGTTTGCCATCCTAGCTTGCTCCACAGCCCGTAGCTTTCATAACCATTTTTTATACTCAAGCTTTTCCGCCTGAACTAGATTTTTATTTTCTTGATCGCATTTCGAGTCGGCCATCATCTACAAGAATTCTTCAGATGTGGCCGACGATGTTATAACCGGTTGCTTGGACTTGCGTCTTGGTGGCAGTGTTGGTTTTGTTGGAATGTATAACAAATTATCTAATTAAATCACAAAGCACGCAACGGAAGATTTAAACTATGTAGATAATTAATTAACCAAAAGAGAAAGCATATACCTTTAATTGAAGATGATAAAGTGAAAAACTTTATGATAAGGTTTAAAGAAAAACCTCTCTACGATCGCACACACAACACTCGAATGTATGCGTGCTAGCACTTGATCACAAACGAGCAACGATTGGCTTCTCCTTTTTCCTTGCTTTGGTCGAAACCACCAAGAACCCCAAAGGGGTATGTAATTTCGGTTATATGGCCGAAAATTAGAGAAGAAGAGAAAGGAGATGTAGAGTTTTGTAACCTTTAGAATGGAGTGTTAAATGAAAACAATTTCCATAAGCCATTATATAGCCTTACATGAACTTGGTGACCAAGTTTAGGGTTTTGGAAAACCCTTCACATTCTTGGCCGTCCCCCCCTCTAGAGAACATTCTAGAGGGTTTGCTAATTGTTACATAAACATCTCCTTCGTTAAGTCCGTTAGTTAAGTACCGTTAACTATTTAACGTTTAACGGATGACCGTTAGATTTTCGTGATCTAATTAATTAATAAATTACATTAACTATATTAATTAATTATAATTACATTTGTGTCGAGACGTGTGACCCCGTAGGCTTAAATCATTTCCGGACATACGTTCATTTTACGTGATCACATACTAACAGCTCCCACTTGAGCTCGTAACAAATGAAGGTAATAACATTGGTTAGCGTCTAGCAACACGCCAATGCTCCCAGAAATATTTAAGTATAGTTTCTTAAAGTATATTTAAATGGTTGAGGCATTTATTATCCCTTTATTCAGATACCGTGTTAAACATGAATATGGATCATTGTCATTTCATGATTTAACGATTCTGTTTCTCATTTCATCACTACTTAAGATTACCAAATATAACCGAGACACATCTGGATTCATTTGGACATGGCCATGTAAACATCTTAAATAGTCCCAATGAGGGGCCCAGTGGTATCATTCTCCAACTATCAGTTGGAGGAACAAATCCTGTATTGACTACACGTCAGTCATCATACTTCAATACACTTTCTGAAAATAGCCCTTTATGTACTCCCTTATTCAGGAGAGTTAGAACTATATCAAGTAAGTGCAATCCATACATGCTGACCTGCTTGTATCTCAAGTCAAAGGATCAATAAAGTAACCATTTACGAATTTCACTTAATGACGCCGATCCACAAAGTGATAAATTCGTTAGTGGGGTAGTCCGATATTCATCTTATGGATACCATGTGAGTTTGGTGGGACCAGCCATTATATATTCAAAGAATATAACCAATCGCTCAGATTTGTCTTAGTTTAATTATATTCTCATATAATTAATCGACAATGGACAATTTAGAATATTTAATAAAATATTCAAGGATTAAACATGCAAATATAGGATACAATAAATATTAAATGAAATCAAACATATCAAGTACTTTATTTCATTATGAAAAATATAAATTGTTTAACATCCCTTATCCAAATACCGAAACAACAGATTTACATGAAATAACTAGCTAACTTAAGTCCCATGCCCTCGGCATGCCTTTCAAGCTTGGGCCTAGCCAAAGCTTTTGTGAAAGGATCAGCTAAGTTAAAATCTGTGTGAACTTTGAGTAGTTTGATCTCTCCTAGTTCGATCTGCTCACGAACATAGTGATATCTTCTAGCATAATGTCTGGCACCTTTCTGAGCTCCGGGCTCATTGGCAATGATTAATGCACCAGTGTTGTCACAGTACATATCAGTGGGTAAGTCACTCGAGGGGATCACGTCAAGCCCACTAATGAACTTCCTTATCCAGACTGCTTCCATTGCGGCTTCTGAGGCGGCAATGTACTCAGACTCTGTTGCAGACATAGCAACTGTTTTTTTGCTTGCTGCTTTTCCAATCCACAGCACCTCCGTTCAGAACGAAGACGAATCCTGACTGAGACTTCGTGTCATCTCTATCAGTTTGAAATCCAGCATCACAGTATCCGGTCACTTTGAGCTCTAAGTCTGGATTTCCTCCATACACCAAAAACATATCTTTAGTAGCCCGTAGGTACTTCAGAATGCTCTTAACAGCAGTCCAGTGACTTTCACCTGGATTCTGTTGATATCGGCTAACCATGTTTTGCGCGAACGCCACATCAGGTCTAGTGCATCTAACCGCATACATAATAGATCCCACAGCCGAAGCATAAGGAAATCTTTGCATACGCTCCACCTCATTAGGTGTATTAGCACCCTGTTTGACAGATAAACTAAGTCCTTCTTGCATGGGTGTAAACCCACGCTTAGAATTCTCCATCTTGAATCGCTTCAAGACCTTATCAATATAAGCACTTTGACTTAGTCCAATTAATCGCTTTGATCTATCTCGGTAGATCTTGATTCCAAGAATAAATGCCGCTTCTCCTAAATCTTTCATGGCAAAACACTTTCCAAGATGGGATTTAACATCTTGCAACATTGGAATGTGTTTTCCTATGATCAATATGTCATCAACATATAAGACAAGGAAAGTAACATTACTCCCACTAGCTTTGCGATATACACATGGCTCATCGGGATTTTGAACGAAACCAAACTTTTTGATTTCTTCATCAAACCGCTTGTTCCAACTTCGTGATGCTTGCTTTAGTCCATAAATGGACCTTTGAAGCTTGCATACTTTGTTGGGATGTTTTGTATCAATAAAACCTTCAGGTTGATCCATATAGACTTCTTCATCCAAGTAACCATTTAAGAAGGCAGTCTTAACATCCATTTGCCATATCTCAAAGTCATAGTACGCAGCTATGGCTAAGAGAATCCTAATAGCTCTAATGTCCGCAACTGGAGAAAAGGTCTCATCATAGTCAACTCCAAAACGTTGAGTATAACCTTTCGCCACGAGACGAGCTTTATAGGTGTGTACATTTCCATCCATGTCCGTCTTCTTCTTGAAGATCCACTTGCACCCAACAGTTTGAGCATTTTGTGGAAGATCAACCAAGCTCCAGACTTGATTGTCTTTCATGGATTTCATTTCCACCTTCGTAGCTTCAATCCATTTTTCAGATTCCGGATCTGATAATGCAGCTTTGAAATTCGGAGGCTCATCGAGATCTCCTAAAACGTCTTCTTCTACCATCAGACATAATCTGTCAGTAGGACGTCTTGTCCTTTCGGACCTACGAAGTGGAATCGCTTCAGTATCATCGACTTGAGGTTCATCACTTTGAACATTTCCCCCCCAAGTTGATGATAGCTAGGAGCTTCAGAAGGTGACACATCTTCCTCTTGAGTCTCATCAAGTTCTACAACCCTCCCACTGTTCTCTTGAGCTAATTTCTTCTCAAAGAATTCAGCGTATCGAGCAACGCGAACAGTGTTTTTGACTGGGTCATAGAAGTCGTAACCCATCGTTTCCTTAGGGTATCCGACAAAGATGCACTTAGTAGTTCTGGGTTCAAGTTTGTCAGGTGTATCGCGCTTCATAAGTGCCTCACATCCCCAGACTCTTAAGTAAGACAGATTAGGAACATTTCCATGCCATAATTCATATGGTGTCTTGTCAACCTTCTTGGTTGGAACCATATTGAGAATGCGTACAGGAGTCTCTAGAGCATAATCCCAAAACAAAAATGGGAGAGTCGTAAGGGTCATCATAGATCTCACCATGTCTAGCAAGGTTCGATTTCTCCTTTCAGACACTCCATTATGTTGAGGAGTGTATGGAGGAGTAAGCTGTTGGACAATTCCACACGCTTTCAGATAATCCTTAAACTCTTGGCTTAAGTATTCACCACCTCGATCCGAACGAAGAATCTTGATGGTTTTGCCGAGTTGATTTTCTACTTCATTTTTAAATTCTTTGAATGTTTCAAACACTTCATGTTTATGTTTAAGCAAGTAAACATAACCATAACGACTGAAATCATCCGTAAACGTTATGAAGTAGCTAGCTCCTTTTCTTGACACATGTCTAAATGGGCCGCAAACATCGGTATGAATGAGTCCAAGAAGATCTTTAGCCCTCTCCGGTTTATGCGAAAAAGGTTTTCTTGTCATTTTGCCGGAAACACATGACTCGCATTTATCAAATGATTCATCATTTAATTTTAAGATCCCTTCACGTTGAAGTCTTTCAATGCGATTTTTGCCAATGTGTGCAAGACGACAGTGCCAAAGATAGGTAGAGTCCAAGTTAGTCTTGGCTCTTTTGCTAACATTATACATTGAATTATCATTTAGTGAATCACAACCACGCATATCAATTTCATAAATACCATTATTATCAATAGCATCAAAATAATGAACATTATTTTTAGAAACTGAAATACCATTATCATTAAAAACATTAATGAATCCATTGTGTTTTAACACTGAAACTGAAACTACACCTCTAGTAATAGAGGGTGCATAATGATAATTGTCCAAAACAATAATTAAACCGGAAGGAAGAACTAAATGATATTCTCCAATAGCTTCGACAGGTGCTGGTAGACCATTGCCTACGAACAGCTGCAAAGCTCCGGGTTTCAGCTTCCTCCTTTTCCTAAGTGCCTGTAATTCATTACAGATATGAGTTCCACAGCCAGTGTCATAAACCCATGATTTACGCTTAGTAAAGGAAAATAATTCAATAGTGAAGATACCTGAAGCACTAGCATTGCTAGCTTGCTTCTTCTTCACATTCAACTCGGCAAGATACTTGGGACAGTTCCTCTTCCAGTGCCCGACTTCATTACAATGATGACAGGTCTGGTCTTTAGCCGGATGCTCTTTCTTAGCCGGAGGGGTTTTCTTTGGTTTGGGGGGATTAGCAGCTTGTTTACCCTTGCCTTTACCATCAAACTTGCCTTTAGCTTGGTGCGATTTCTTAGCTTTCTGGATCCGACCCCCCTTTATCATAAGGACATTTGGGTCATTGGCCTTCTTTGGAATCGTCTTCTCATATTCAATGAGCATAGCATGAAGTTCATTGACGCTTTTTTTCATAGAGTGCATGGTATAGTTTTGCACAAAACCCTCATATTCCTTCGTAAGGGATTTGAGAATCATGCCAACTTTTACCTCTTTATGATAAGCGTACTCCATCGAATCCAATTTGTCAAAAATGCTCTTCATCTTGAGCACATGACTGCTAACCGATTTTCCAGATTCAAGTTTCATATCATGGAGTTCCACGACTAAGTCGAACAGTTCCACTCCAGCTTGTTTTTCATACAAGGATTTAAGTTCTGTGATCATATCATATGGAGTGTAGAGCTCGAATTGTTTTTGAAGCTCGGGAGACATGCTCGCAAGCATCAAACAACAAACTTCATTGAATCTAGTGTACTGAATCCTATATTCAGCTTTTTCAGCTGCTGTGGATTCAGCACTTGGTTCGGTTGGCCATTGCCTTTCAATGACATCCATGCGTTCCTCAACTCTTAGAACAATTCTCAGTTGACGATACCAGTCATTGAAATTTGATCCATTAAGCTTTTCTCTTTCAAACATTTCCGAAAAGCATTGGTGTTTGTGGAAGGATTCATTGCCATCTACAAAACAGATTAAGTTCAAAAATCAGTATTTTCGATAATAAATCCTTAGGAAATCAATTACCCAATGTTTATCAAATAAACAATTAATTTCATTAAGGCTAGGATCCAATTGACATACAATCATTTCATCAGTTGATCTGCTAGAAATGATTGTACTCAAAAGGTAAGTGACGAGCAGTAATTGCATTACATGTGCAATTCCTAGTAAGAATGGGACCTACAAATTACACTTGATTCATCAAGTGATTTGTAGTCATGTTTTGTCCCATCTTTTGCCACGGGTCAAGGTCTCACCGCTTAACTCGCTTTAAGTCGTCCAACCAAGAACTAATTTGTCCACCACTGTGTACCAGTGAGTGGGATTTGCCATGCAACTGCCATTTCACCACTGTGTACCAGTGAGTAAAACAACAGCCACAAGTGTCCTTTGCAAGTTGGATGGCAAATGACTTAAGTTTATTGGGTCAATCAATTTGATGTGTGATCAAAAAGTTATGTTTGAAGATTCATGCATATCTTCTAAACATAATATGTTTATAAAACTCATTTTTATTGCCTTTAAATGCAAAAGAGCTCGGTAGCTCCATTTGAACGCACAAAGAAGCGCAAGGGCAAAGGTTTGCGATGAACGCAATTAAAAACCCACCCTTTTAGGAGGCTAACGCACTCCGACTTATACCTCTCTTAGAGTTTGTTCAAATGGGTGAGCCGGTGTATCTTTTGATTTTTGGGCACCAATTTTATAAACAAAATCATTATTTCAATGTAATTTAGTCAAGTTTAATTTTCCAAAAACAATTTTGCACACAATTTTCTTAAAGGGCAAAACTAAACTTTTACTAAATATAAACACGTAACAATTAGGTATCCATCCTCGGTAAGGCCACTATGGTTTAAGATTGGCCCCCCTTTCTCAAGGAAAAGGTCCACATAATCAAGTAAACTTGATTACAAAAGCCAAAATTTAATAACAAATTTATCACATAGACACATAAGGTGCTGATCTTAAAAATCCAGCAGCTTCACGACCCATTTAGGCCTAGAGGATGGCCGAACTGGACTTAGCACAGAACTACAAAGTTGTAGCCCTATGAGTCAAGTATCTACTGTAAAGATTTCAGCTTCTAACTCCTTACGGTTGATAAGTTATGATCGTTTTAGTGAACTGGTGTCAAACAGGAATTTTCACAAAACTTAATCACATTGTCACACAATTAGTTATTCAATTATCTAGCATAATTAACCCTAATGATCAAGATTTCATATCAATATATCTAAGTAATCATCATGAATAATTTGCATGAAAAATTCATGATTTTTACTTCTATTTAACAATTAAATAATTAAAGGTACACCATAAATACATGCAATTTATCAAATAAACATGTAATTAATCAAAACTTGGATTAGGAAACTTCAAAAAAAAAACAATTTTTTTTTTATTTATTTTTCCAGAATTTCGAAGTATATATATATTGGAAAAAAGGATACAAATAATATATCCTTTTTAAATAATGTAATTAAATTACAAAAATTAATTTAAATATATATATAAATCCGAAAAAATAAAACTCAAGAACCCTAACCCCCCTTCAAGTTTTGATCTAATTGGTAATCAAAAAACATACATAGTAGGCTCGTGATACCACTGTTGGAATGTATAACAAATTATCTAATTAAATCACAAAGCACGCAACGGAAGATTTAAACTATGTAGATAATTAATTAACCAAAAGAGAAAGCATATACCTTTAATTGAAGATGATAAAGTGAAAAACTTTATGATAAGGTTTAAAGAAAAACCTCTCTACGATCGCACACACAACACTCGAATGTATGCGTGCTAGCACTTGATCACAAACGAGCAACGATTGGCTTCTCCTTTTTCCTTGCTTTGGTCGAAACCACCAAGAACCCCAAAGGGGTATGTAATTTCGGTTATATGGCCGAAAATTAGAGAAGAAGAGAAAGGAGATGTAGAGTTTTGTAACCTTTAGAATGGAGTGTTAAATGAAAACAATTTCCATAAGCCATTATATAGCCTTACATGAACTTGGTGACCAAGTTTAGGGTTTTGGAAAACCCTTCACATTCTTGGCCGGCCCTCTAGAGAACATTCTAGAGGGTTTGCTAATTGTTACATAAACATCTCCTTCGTTAAGTCCGTTAGTTAAGTACCGTTAACTATTTAACGTTTAACGGACGACCGTTAGATTTTCGTGATCTAATTAATTAATAAATTACATTAACTATATTAATTAATTATAATTACATTTGTGTCGAGACGTGTGACCCCGTAGGCTTAAATCATTTCCGGACATACGTTCATTTTACGTGATCACATACTAACAGGTTTAGTCGAAAATTCTTCTTTCTTCTTCTTCTTCGACATTGTTCCGTCTTGCTTCAGATGACGCTTCTTCTGACCGTATCCTTGACCCCTATGTTCGTGCCCTTTTCCTACTCGAGTCGTCCATTTATTCTGAAGTCAAAACGAGACACCATTTAGGGGCTTTTTTCATAATCTCATATGCTGCCATATGAGGGAAACCATTTTTGTTGTCGTATTTTCTCATGTACAAAACCATAACTGACTTGAAAACATCTTCGTCGTTTTGCCCACTACGCATGTTGGACTTTTTCTTGTTGTAAACTTTGCAAAACATACTAATCTTGCCCTTCATATTCTTCCATTTTGAACTTAGCGTATCATGATTACGCCCCGAATCATGCCCTAAATGGTTGTGGAACTCTCGGAGCACATGTATCAAAAAACGAGTGAACATTTTGTTGGTTGTCGTTGTATGGGTCATCGGAACAATTAAGCCAAGCTTTTTCCAATGCCTCTTCTTCTGCTTGTGACCATTTTAGGCATGTTCGATTGCCCCCTTTAGTAAGTATGGGTGGTTCCTGCGTCTTCAGTATTTCTTGACCATCGGGTTCGACTTCTGCCTTTATTATTTGCTTTTCTTCTTCTTCGTCTTTATCTTCTAGGTTGTTGTGATAATCATTATACCCGGAACCACTCGGCATACCGCTATCGTATTAGTTTCCATAATGAGGAAAACCAATATTCGTTTGGTGGGAATGGTTTGCTATACCGCCTTGTTGTTGTTTTGAATAGTATTGTTGAAATTCAGGAGTCCAAAAATCGGGACCCGTGGTCCAAGCCATGTATGGGGTGTTTGGTTGGATGGATGTCGTACCATGGCCTCTTAGTTGTGTTGTTGTCAAACTACGGAATTTACGTTGGTTTGAGTTGCGGGTTTGTTTTCTTGGATCCATAGTGAAATTTGCTTGATTTTGGATGAAAGACTTTCTGCTTGTTTATGTTTATGTTGGTATGAAGTCTTGATTTGTATAAAAAGAACCATTTACATATTTAGATCATTTAATAGTTAGGTAAACATATTGAATGAGTAAAATCATTTTGTTTTTAATTTTATGTATTCTTATCCAGTAATTTAGTTAAAAAATAAAAAATGAACTGTAATTACATAGCAAAAGTCACTTTATTGCAAAAGTAATCTATTAAACAAAAGTCAATATTTCACATTAAACCAAATTCTATATATATACATATATACAAGAGTTGTGTTCTTCAATGCCACAAGCAAATGTCATTTCACATTCCTTTTTCATGAAATCTGATTTTCTATTGCAAGGATACTGTCATTTCCCTTTTTTATGTAGTTACAAAGTCGAGACAGAGAAAGTGACTGCTAACTACTCTCTTCTCCCCTCATCACGGTATCCATTGTAAGAGGATTGGTGCTCACCTCCCCTCATCACGGTATCTCTCCCCTCATCGACCCACTCCCCAGTCCCTTGGTCCAAATATTTCTTCACGCCTCTTGGTCCAAATCGCCCCATAAACATTTGTCTACAATCATCAATCAATGAAACCTTAATTGCGAAAAGTACAACATAAGTTTCCACTTATAATTCTCTAAAACTTTTTAAATAAAATATATATGTGTAACAAGAGTAGAATTCGCATTAAAAAGATATTGAAACATACTTACTGTTGTTTATGGGTAAAGGTCGGATTCTGGCCACACCACCTGCGCTTGTGTTGACATTTTTTCCTTTCAAGGGATAGACGACTAAATGAATGAATTCGTAGAGAAACAAATTTTAGGTTTTATTCTTAAATTTTCCCCAAAAAATTATGAGAAAAAGGTCTAAGAATGAAAAAGAAACGAAAAAAAAAAAATGAACTGTAATTACATAGCAAAAGTCACTTTATTGCAAAAGTAATCTATTAAACAAAAGTCAATATTTCACATTAAACCAAATTCTATATATATACATATATACAAGAGTTGTGTTCTTCAATGCCACAAGCAAATGTCATTTCACATTCCTTTTTCATGAAATCTGATTTTCTATTGCAAGGATACTGTCATTTCGCTTGTTTATGTTTATGTTGGTATGAAGTCTTGATTTGTATAAAAAGAACCATTTACATATTTAGATCATTTAATAGTTAGGTAAACATATTGAATGAGTAAAATCATTTTGTTTTTAATTTTATGTATTCTTATCCAGTAATTTAGTTAAAAAATAAAAAATGAACTGTAATTTAATTGTACTCTTGTACTTTTGGGCTTTCTATTACTTTGCTGGTAGCCTTTTATTTTAATATATTGTTCTTCTAAAAAAAATGAACTGTAATTACATAGCAAAAGTCACTTTATTGCAAAAGTAATCTATTAAACAAAAGTCAATATTTCACATTAAACCAAATTCTATATATATACATATATACAAGAGTTGTGTTCTTCAATGCCACAAGCAAATGTCATTTCACATTCCTTTTTCATGAAATCTGATTTTCTATTGCAAGGATACTGTCATTTCCCTTTTTTATGTAGTTACAAAGTCGAGACAGAGAAAGTGACTGCTAACTACTCTCTTCTCCCCTCATCACGGTATCCATTGTAAGAGGATTGGTGCTCACCTCCCCTCATCACGGTATCTCTCCCCTCATCGACCCATTCCCTAGTCCCTTGGTCCAAATATTTCTTCACGCCTCTTGGTCCAAATCGCCCCATAAACATTTGTCTACAATCATCAATCAATGAAACCTTAATTGCGAAAAGTACAACATAAGTTTCCACTTATAATTCTCTAAAACTTTTTAAATAAAATATATATGTGTAACAAGAGTAGAATTCGCATTAAAAAGATATTGAAACATACTTACTGTTGTTTATGGGTAAAGGTCGGATTCTGGCCACACCACCTGCGCTTGTGTTGACATTTTTTCCTTTCAAGGGATAGACGACTAAATGAATGAATTCGTAGAGAAACAAATTTTAGGTTTTATTCTTAAATTTTCCCCAAAAAATTATGAGAAAAAGGTCTAAGAATGAAAAAGAAACGAAAAAAATAAAATAAGCCCACAAGTAAAATTTCAAATTGAGCATTATTATTATTGTAGTTATAACTTAACAAAGTCGACACGATCAAAACATTATACTTCACAATTGAAGTATTTATGTAACAATTTGGCCGATTTGGTTTTATATTTGGTTCATTCATTCTAGGATAAAAATAATCCACACATCTCCTTAAAAGATGAACACTTTCTAAAATTAGCTATTTCATCATCTTCATTTTCTAGTCCCTTAATAAAGCGTGTTTGACAATTCTTTATATACTCTGCCACAATTTATTTGTTGTTAGAATTAATCAATTAGTTCTCCATCAATTAAAGTAAAATATAGATATAGTATAACTAGAACTTAAACATATATATATATATATAAATTATATATATAAGTTATAGTTAAAATAATGTAAAAAAAAGGGTAATGGAGGGAACCCTAGCCCCGGTACCACAATTGGATACCCATCGACTCACCCCGTATGAGTCATATGATGCCGGTACAATACCTCCATCCTAATCCCCACATGATTTGGGCACCCCGAAGGATCGAACCCACGTATTTAAACTTCACATGTGGATCTAGGCTTCATTGGTAACGGGTACCTTAAAGGAATTATTTTTTGTGCCAAGCGGGGATCGAACCTGAGACCTTAAGGTCATCAAGTGATTGCCTTACCACTAGGCTAACTCCTTGTTGGTAAAACAAAACAAATAAAACAATAAGTTTATATTCACTGTTTATCACCGTGCATCATGGAAATCATCGTGCATCAATATATACACTTGTGGTCGTGAATCTTCGTGCATCAATTTAAATCTTACCCTATTAATTTGTTTTACATTAATACTTGTTTTATAATAACATTCACGAACAAGTGAGAAAGAGGAAAACATAATATATTTCCTATATACCGAAGAAATATTTCCAAGCAGACTTAGTGACTTGCGACTACAAGTTTTCCAGTGTCATGTGATGATGTACCCTCCCATAAGGCTGCAGCTTAAGGGCTACATCTACCATTTAGGCCGGAGCCTAATCTACTAAATAGGGTCCGGACACATCACTGGGAACATTCCAAAACACTGTCATAAGGCTACGGAATCACCAAGGTGTTTTGTACTGCGAGTGACGTATGTCTGAAGGACTAAACACAGACCTTTTGTCTCCACACGACAATGAGACAAAGTTTGTTACGCTACAAGACACGCCGAATAACGGTCTCTGACCAACAGACGTCATGCTAAAGGGGACCAATTTCTGGATCCTTCTTCCAGGCTCTATAAATACCCTCAATTAATCTCCTAAAGAGACCAATGAAAAACACACACAAACACCCCTCAAACACACTTGGTGGCGTGAAGCAACTGTGATACTTCGTACCAATTGGGAACCGCCAACAAGTCTAAACATTTCATTATCATTTCCAATCACGAATTTATCTATAGCAATTTAAGTGTAACTTTACCCTTAAACAAGTGGCGCCATCCATATTAAAACTTAATCTAAAATGAATGAAGAGGAGCTGGGGTCACCCCCAGGCTTCGAAACCTCACGAACTTCACCAAACGCTCCACCAACTGCCAGACAGTTGGAAGAGCTCACACCACTTTTAAGAGAGTTCCTCCGACAGGTGGATATGCAAAGTGTCCGGACGCGTCTAACATACTCTGATGAAACAGATAATGCTGAAGAAGTGGAAGCCAGAACACCAGTCCACAGAACCTCCGGACACGGATTGGGACCCAGGGTACATTTTGACGAAGCACCAAGGCGTCGTTCCGACCCTACCAACACCAGCTACCATCCGCAAGGGCCAAACTTGCCACCCATGGCGGAGGAATATGTCCGTAACAATGGACAGACGTACAACCAAAGCTATCATGCATACAGTAACGCGCCACCGGCACACAATCATTATCCTCCATCCCACTCCCACCAATATTTTACACCACAAGCCACCAGAGGATCCCGGAACCTGCATAACCAGCATTTTGCTTCAAATGGCGGCAGACACCAAAGTGACCCTCATGTGTACAGACAAACTGACCAGTATAGGCCGCAGCCTCGAACAAACCATTCAGACTACACACAGCAACCCCCAGCATGGATACCAGCTGAGGAGGATATGATAATACAAACAGAGCCGGGACCGTTTGTACAGTGGATAGAAGATTATCCTCTGCCAGAAGGAGGATTGCCAAAAGGGATCGAGATGTACGATGGAAAAGATGACCCGGATAATCACTTGAAACACTTCAACGGAATGATCCGCATGCAAAGGTGGACTGTTCCGGTGGCATGTCACATGTTTGCTTTAACATTGAAAGATGTAGCCCGAGCCTAGCTAGACGCTCAACCATTTGGAAGCATAGTTAATTTTGAAGACCTGAAGCGCAAGTTCCGATCTCATTTCAGTCAGCAGCGGAAATACAAAAAGATCCATCTAGAAGCCCACAACATAAAAAGAAGAGAAAATGAGTCCATCCGGCAGTTCATTACTCGTTACACAGATGAAACAGCACTAATGAAAGGACTTAGTGAGAACCAGAAAATCTCAGGCTTCGTCTATGGCCTACGTTTCCAACCTTTGGTTGAGTTTCTCTCCACAGACTTGCCTCAAGAGTACACAGTCCTCATGGATAAAACTTATACTTTCCTAGTCGGGAAGGAGACAGCTGGGGGCCTTAACGGACCTAGTTATGGGAAAGACCCAGACAGAGGACGAAGAGATCGGGGGTTCCGGCGGGAAAGATTCCGCACAGCTCCATTTAGTCGACCCCATGGGAGCACACCCGGAAATCATGGTACCATCAGTAATAATCAAAGAAACCCAAGAGACATCCTGGCAACAGAAAAGGCTCCAGCCAAGGGAGGGTCGCGGAACAAAGACCCCTCCAAATATTCTGAATTTCACAACCGCCATGGACACGATACCAATGAATGTAAAGTCTTCAAAAGCAAGGTAGAAGAAGCCGTGAAGTCAGGAAAACTATCCTCGCTACTCAAAGGAATCAAGGAACCTAACACAAGACAGAATAAGGGCAAGAATCCAATAATTGAGGCTCCAGAACCAAAGGTGGAACCTTTGGAAGACCCAATCGCAGCCGTAATCACAGAAAGAAAACAACCAGAAGATTTCCCACCAAAAAGGGAAGCTTGGAAAAAGGTCGCAATTAGCTTCCCCCCTGTTGAAGATGAAGAGGCTTCGGAGGCTCCGATTGTAATCAGTGCCATTATAGGCAACCACCCAGTTAGAAGAATACACCTGGATACAGGCAGCGGGTGTGAGATAATGTATGAGCATTGTTTCTTGAAGTTGAAGGCAGCATTACGAAGAGCAAGGAAAGATAACATAAGCCCGTTGGTAGGATTTTCAGGTGAAAGAACGTGGTCGCTAGGGGAAATAGTGCTAAACGTAACTGTAGGAGAAGCCCCGAAGTCCAGAACAGAATCGCTAACCTTTGTTATCATTAGAGCAGAGTCTCCATACAACGTGATCTTGGGAAGGTCAGCCATGAGAAAAATGGGAATGGTACCATCTCCAGTGCATTCAATCGTCAAATTCCCAACACCCCGAGGAGTTGGATCAGTCAAAACCGAGCCTCGGAGGGAATGGCAATGTGCCCAGATCAGAGTTCCAGAGGTAGGAGGGTCATCACATAAGAGTGAAACCATCGAAGTCGAAACAGAAAAACTCTTTATTAACGACAAGTACCCGGAACAGCATGTGCTCATTGGAAAGCAACTCCCAACAGAACACAAGAGGAGGCTAAAGAAAGTCTTAGAGAAAAACAAGGATGTATTTGCATGGACACCGGCGGATATGACGGGTGTACCTAGAGAATTGAAATTGGGCAGTGAAACTTTTGATACCCAGCATTACTTAAATACAAAGCCTCACATAGAACCGATAAAACAAAAACGCCGCAGCCTAGCCCCAGATAGAAGCAAGGCTGCAAAGGAACAGGTGGAGGATCTAGTGAAGGCAAGGATATTAAGAGAAGTCAAGTATCAAAGTTGGATAGCGAATCCGGTGATGGTGAAAAAACATGATGGCGGCTGGAGAATGTGCGTTGATTTCACTGACATCAACAAGGCCTGCCCCAAAGATTGCTATCCACTGCCGGAGATAGACTGGAAAGTTGAGTCCCTCGTTGGTTTTAAACTCAAATGTTTCCTAGACGCCTACAAAGGCTACCACCAGATACAGATGAATCCGGACGACGAAGATAAAACAGCCTTCTACACATCCGAAGGCATTTACTGTTATAAAAAAATGCCCTTTGGCCTGAAGAACGTTGGGGCAACTTATCAGAGGCTGGTGGATAAAGTGTTCGGGAAGCAAATCGGAAGGAACCTGGAAGCCTATGTAGACGACATGGTCATAAAGAGCAGAAGTGAAGAAGACATGTTCTTAGATATTGAAGAAACCTTCAAAACTCTCAGATTAATCAACATGAAGTTGAACCCTAAAAAGTGTTCTTTTGGAGTGGAAGAGGGCCAGTTCCTGGGTCATGTGATCACAAAGGAAGGTTTCAAAGCAGACCCAGAAAAGGTTAGGGACATTCAGAACATGCAGCCTCCAAGAACGCTGAAGGAAGTGCAGAGCCTCAATGGAAAGCTGGCAGCGCTCCACCGTTTCCTTTCAAAATCCGCTGATAGATCACTCCCTTTTTTCTAGACACTAAAGGGATGTCTGGAAAAGCAGAACTTCAGGTGGACAGATGAAGCACAAAAAGCTTTTCTCGACCTTAAAGAATATTTATGTCATCTACCCACCATCACAGCTCCATCCCCCGGAGAGACACTTCAAATATACCTGGCCGCATCAGCAGAAACTGTCAGTGCAGTGTTAGTAACAAACAGAAAAGAAGGGCAGCAACCGGTATACTATGTCAGCAGAATATTACAGATGCCGGAGACCAGATACCCAGAAATAGAAAAATTGGCACTCGCTCTAGTACATACAGCAAGGAGGCTCAGGAGGTACTTCCAAGCACACCCTATTCAAGTATTGACAGACAAGCCAATTAAGCAGGTATTAACAAGACCAGAAGTATCAGGAAGGTTAGCCAAGTGGGCGGTGGAACTAGGTGAACACGAAATTGAGTTTCGACCAAGGAATTCCGTAAAGGGTCAGATACTAGCAGACTTTTTGGCCGAAGTACCCAAAGAAGAACTGAAAGGCAAGAGAAAAGCTACAATAGAACGAGAATTGGAAGAACAGGAAACCTCACCAGAAACTTGGAAGTTATTTACAGATGGAGCCTCAAGTGCTGATGCATCTGGAGCAGGCCTCATCCTGACAAATCCAGAAGGTCATGAGTTCACTTATGCCTTGCGCTTCAATTTCAAAGCCTCCAACAATGTTGCAGAATATGAGGCCTTACTGGCAGGTTTGAGAATCGCCAAAGAAATGAAAGTGGAGCATATTCATGCCTGCGTGGACTCCCAGATAGTAGCATTCCAAGTTGATGGAACATATGAAGCGAAAGAACCAACCATGAAGAAGTATCTGGAAAAGGTCAGGGAAATCAGAAGGCAATTTCAAAGTTTCAAGATAGAAAACATCAGCAGAAGCAAGAACAAAATAGCTGATGCATTAAGCAAGCTAGCATCCACTTCTTTCGCTCACCTCATGAAAGAAGTCTTAGTAGAAACCCTGCAGAAAAGCTCAATAGGACAGGAGGCTACGGTGGCTCCAATAGAAGAAGAAGGAAAGACCTGGATGACTCCGATAGTGGAATACTTGACAAGCGGACTACTACTAGCAGACAGAGATGAAGCAAGGAAAATAAGGATCAAGGCTCCACAATACACCCTTAGAGAAGAAGGGCTATACAAGAAGTCATACTTGGGGCCATTGCTGAGATGTGTAGGCCCAAGGCAAGCTCAAGAAGTCATTAGGGAAGTCCATGAGGGAGCCTGTGGCGCCCATGCTGGGCCAAGAACAGTAGTAGCAAAAATGGGATATTATTGGCCCTCCATGCATAATGACACACTTAAGGAAATTCAGAATTGTGACTCATGCCAGATACATGCCACAGTCTCAAGAATGCCCAAGAGTGAGCTTATTCCAGTAACATCAGCTTGGCCTTTCTCCAAATGGGGCATTGATATCGTGGGACCTTTTCCCAAAGCACCAGGGAACGTAAAGTTTTTGGTGGTAGCAGTTGACTATTTTACAAAATGGGTAGAGGCTAAGCCCTTAGCCACCATTTCAGGAAAAAACATGGAAAAGTTTGTATGGGAACAGATAGTAACAAGATTTGGAATCCCCCAGACAATAGTCAGCGATAACGGTAAACAATTTTGTTAGGGAGTCTTCCCGCAATTTTGCAAAAATCTGGAAATCCAACAATGTTTCACCTCTGTAGCCCATCCATAGGCTAATGGTCGGGTAGAGGCAATGAACAAAGAAATTGTGAAAGGAATCAAGACGAGGCTGGGAAGGTGTCAAACCGGATGGCTGGATGAGCTCCACCAAGTCCTTTGGGCCCATAGAACCACTCCAAAAATGAGCAATGGCGAAACGCCTTTTAGCCTTGTTCATGGTTCTGAAGCAATGATTCCCGCAGAAGCAAGCGTACCCACCATCCGAAGGTCCATCACAGAAGTGGAAAATGAAGAACAGTTAAGGATAAATCTCAATCTTTTAGAAGAAAGGAAGGAAATAGCCTCCATCAAAGAAGCAACTTATAAAAGACAAATGAAAAAATACTATGACAAGCGAGTATGCAAAGAGGCATTCCTGCCAGGCGAATACGTTTTTTGAAACAACGACGCCAGCAAAGCAGAGAAACAAGGCAAGCTAGGCCCACAATGGGAAGGCCCATATCAGATAATGGAAGCCTGCGGTAACGGCTCATATAAGCTAGCAACACTTCAAGGGGAAGATCTCCCGAGAACATGGAACATTTCCCAACTCAAAAGATGTTACATTTAAATGTTATTCAAAAAAGGCTGAGCCTTTAGATATGTACTTCAAATCAAGCCAAAAAGCTCACTTTAATGAAAGTACCCTAGCCTGCGGCCCACAGAGCCCAGGCTAACAGGTTTTCACAAAACTCATAAATTACAAACCATGATGCATGTAAAAAACTTATAAGTTATCAAGCTATTTTCGACGCGTAGGCTCGCAACCTTGCGTCCCAGGACCCCAATAGTCCTGTGAGATGTAAGAATACTCCCTCGACATTTAATGGCAGCCCTCTATCACGCTCAGGCTAAGAGTCGACTAAGCCAATATGTCCGGAGGAAATGTAAGCCCAAAACATGTTTTGGCAAAATTATGTCCCAAAGATACATACCCACAAATACAAGTATAAAAGGGAACACCCCCTGTACGTTTAGTGGCAGTCCTCTATCACGCTCCGGCTAAGAGTCGACTAAGCCAAAACTTGGCACAAAATTACATTTTAAACATGCATAAACAAACATAGTTTATCTAAAAATATAGAGACAAGTATAAGCACATGACACAAAAGAAAAGCGTGGCCACATTAATGGCTCCACAAGTCGTGGCCTTGACGAATGAAAGCATGCAGCAAGTCATGCTTACGGCCCCAAACGCCATAGCCTTATTGTTTAAACTACAACAAAAGCTTACATTTTGTCTAAAAACATAAAGGGTAATAAGCATAAGAACACAAAACAAAAGAGAATATCCAGGCCTACAACCATAACAGCTGTAGCCATTACTTAGGTTACAGCAAATAATACGAAATTAGCCAACAGAGGCTTTACAAACCAACAACATAAGATGCCCAAGAACACAAGAGTAATTGCATAACACTTGAAGTTTAATTAATGTGGATAGAAGAGTTGGAAGGTGCCACGGACATGGAGGACGTTGGGGCCTGTTTGTGGGCCTTTTCTGGATCCAAAGCTAAAATGGCAGCGGCAGGCAAGGAAGAGCTTGCAACAATTTTCTTAACATAGTCATATTTCTTGTCTTGGAACTTGGCCGCAGCCTCTTTTAGTTTTGTCATTGCGTCCGAATTATACCCAGGCACCTTAGCAATATCTAAATTCGGGACCTTGGAAGCAACACGCACCAACCCTTTATGGATCCCCACTGCCATAGCACAACCCTGCACCGCACCCATCTCTCTCGAAAACTCGTCACTCCGGAGCAGTTTATCAACAATAAGAGGAACGCCTTTCACCAGCTCAATCTTTTCTTCCTCAGCCTTCTCCAAGTAATCCTCCAGCTTTGAGATCCTAACCTCATTACCCAAAGTACAAGCCTTGAGGATATCAACTTCCTTCAACAAATCTTCATTTTGTATCTTCAAAGCATCCCTCTCCTCCTCCAACTCTTGATTTTTCTGTCGCCACGCATTGATTACTTGCTCCGCCATTTCAACCTTCTGTTTTTGAATAAGAGTGTCGGTTTTCAAATCTTCTTCCCTCGCTTTCACCATATCAGAAGATACACTATTCTCTAAACGACGGAGACGCCGCCGCAAAACATTATTTTGACGATTCAGCCGAGCCTTTTCTTTCTCGATGAAGTCAAAACGTCTCTAATAGCCATCCTATATATAAAAAAAAATAAAGAGAAAAAAGAGAGGCATACGTAAAATATGTGTAATAGTAACAATACTAATAAATAACAAGTATAGCAATAAGAAAAGCAACAGGTGGCTCCGGATCGACTAACCTGAACAGCCAAAACACGAATAATGGTCTCATTGGTGAAATCCCGAAAACTACCATGGGTTTGCATAGCAGTGGAATGGGCACGGGCCGGAACCAACAAATTTTGAACATATTCCCTGCGAGCCTCCTCAGTGTCCAAGAGAGTATTAGATAGGAGTGTGGGGAAAGATAAGTGCAAAGGAGCATCACCACTGGGAACCTCCGGAATATTCATCGAAGGTGGACCCTCGCTATGACTCGGATCGGGCTCATAATAACCCGTAACGCTATCACCTGAATCTTCCACATCAAAAGTCTCTTTCTCTTCCTCTTCTTTCTCCCCCATGTTTTGTTCTTTAAGCCCCTGGAGCGCTGAAGGACTTTTACCCGCGCCATAAACGGGCACAGAAGCCAAAACATCATCTTCCCGGAGCCAGTAAGTACCACCATCGGGCTCCTTCAGTCTAATACCCTTAAGAACCTTACTCTTTTTCGAAGACTTGGTAACAAAGGTACTCGCCTCCACACTCTTCCTTTTGGAACCAACCTTTCATGTTGCCACAGCTCCACTGCTCGTAGCTTCAGAATCCGTAACCGCAAGCTTCTTGTCTATTTGTTGCTCAGCGTGAGCCTTTAACACTTGCTTTTTGCGAGCAATAGTCTGGGGAGTATCTTTCAGCACCCTCACTTCATTGTCAAAATTAAGGTTGTCAACAGTAGGAAGTTCTTGATCCTCCACAACCTCAGCCTCAAATTCAACATTTTCATCCGCATCCGCCTCCATGTATTCAAGGAAAGTCATGGCTACAAAAAGGAGCAGAGGATAGTTAGCGAAACCGAAGCATAAGCGAAGACAAATGTATATATCGTTCATAAAAGTTCATATACAACAAATATATACAAATAGTAACGAAAAATAAATCGAGACAGAAGATATGAAACAGGCAAGAAAAGCATAGTCTAAAAAGCAAAAGAGAAGAAACAAGAGCAGTCGCGAGAGCCGTACCCTTCCCTTCAGAGCTGCGGATGAGGGGAGTAGCTGGATGATGTATCCATACCGGACTCAACTTCGCTAAGTATAGAATAGGCTCAGGAAGGATACGGCTCCGGATAGCTGGCGTATACAGTTGCTTCACAAAAGAGAGGTCACACTCGATTGGCACCTTTGTATCCGCCAAAGTTCCACGAGCCTCCCCCTTCATATTAAGAACAACCCGATACGCCGGGTCGATGATAGATGAATCCATATAGAAAAACTTAGGTTTCCAGCCTTTCACGGATTCTTTCACACCATAAATGCATTCTGGTAAGCCACAACCGGGTCTTTTCTCTATGGTATACCAATCTCCAGTAGCGCCCAACCGAAAGAACTTTCGAAAAAGTCCAACAGTAGGCTCCCTACCACGGGCCCTACATGATGCTTCAAACATCGTAATACGCGAAGCCCCAAAAGGAGTAATTTGGGATATATGACACCTAAAGTGTGCCAACACACTCAAAAAGAAATCGGTAAAGGGAAGACGCACATTTCCCAATTCAAACATCCCAAAATAAAGTCCTATTTTCCCTACGGGAACAACCTTAATGGTGTCTGACGGTCGCGGCACGGTATAACCATACCCCGGTGGAAACCTATATTCCGACAATAGTTCTAAGAGTTCATCCCTAGTGGATATGTAGGTCCCTCCTATTGCCCACACCCATGACGATAACAAAAAAGGAAAAAAAAAAAAAAAAAAAAAAAAAAAAAAAAAAAAAAAAAAAAAAAAAAAAAAAAAAAAAAAAAAAAAAAAAAAAAAAAAAAAAAAAAAAAAAAAAAAAAAAAAAAAAAAAAAAAAAAAAAAAAAAAAAAAAAAAAAAAAAAAAAAAAAAAAAAAAAAAAAAAAAAAAAAAAAAAAAAAAAAAAAAAAAAAAAAAAAAAAAAAAAAAAAAAAAAAAAAAAAAAAAAAAAAAAAAAAAAAAAAAAAAAAAAAAAAAAAAAAAAAAAAAAAAAAAAAAAAAAAAAAAAAAAAAAAAAAAAAAAAAAAAAAAAAAAAAAAAAAAAAAAAAAAAAAAAAAAAAAAAAAAAAAAAAAAAAAAAAAAAAAAAAAAAAAAAAAAAAAAAAAAAAAAAAAAAAAAAAAAAAAAAAAAAAAAAAAAAAAAAAAAAAAAAAAAAAAAATAACACACGAATGAAAAAATAAAAAGAAACTATATATATAATAAAAAAAAAACACAAAACTGATAAAAAAAAAAAAAAAAAAAAGCAGAAGACACGATACATTGAAGCATAGAAGACAGGGTTGTAAAAAAAAAAAAAAAAAAAAAAAAAAAAAAAAAAAAAAAAAAAAAAAAAAATTTTTTTTCTGGACTTCAATTATATTCAAGAAGCAAATAACTTTTCATCATCTCATTAAAGCTCCATTACTCCTTGTACATTTCGATGATCCAAGTAACTAGCCTATCACCCCAGAGACTTGCAATGCTAGGCTGGGGGCTTGATGATGTACCCTCCCTTAAGGCTGCAGCTTAAGGGCTACATCTACCATTTAGGCCGGAGCCTAATCTACTAAATAGGGTCCGGACACATCACTGGGAACATTCCAAAACACTGTCATAAGGCTACGGAATCACCAAGGTGTTTTGTACTGCGAGTGACGTATGTCTGAAGGACTAAACACAGACCTTTTGTCTCCACACGACAATGAGACAAAGTTTGTTACGCTACAAGACACGCCGAATAACGGTCTCTGACCAACAGACGTCATGCTAAAGGGGACCAATTTCTGGATCCTTCTTCCAGGCTCTATAAATACCCTCAATTAATCTCCTAAAGAGACCAATGAAAAACACACACAAACACCCCTCAAACACACTTGGTGGCGTGAAGCAACTGTGATACTTCGTACCAATTGGGAACCGCCAACAAGTCTAAACATTTCATTATCATTTCCAATCACGAATTTATCTATAGCAATTTAAGTGTAACTTTACCCTTAAACAAGTGGCGCCATCCATATTAAAACTTAATCTAAAATGAATGAAGAGGAGCTGGGGTCACCCCAGGCTTCGAAACCTCACGAACTTCACCAAACGCTCCACCAACTGCCAGACAGTTGGAAGAGCTCACACCACTTTTAAGAGAGTTCCTCCGACAGGTGGATATGCAAAGTGTCCGGACGCGTCTAACATACTCTGATGAAACAGATAATGCTGAAGAAGTGGAAGCCAGAACACCAGTCCACAGAACCTCCGGACACGGATTGGGACCCAGGGTACATTTTGACAAAGCACCAAGGCGTCGTTCCGACCCTACCAACACCAGATACCATCCGCAAGGGCCAAACTTGCCACCCATGGCGGAGGAATATGTCCGTAACAATGGACAGACGTACAACCAAAGCTATCAGGCATACAGTAACGCTCCACCGGCACACAATCATTATCCTCCATCCCACTCCCACCAATATTTTACACCACAAGCCACCAGAGGATCCCGGAACCTGAATAACCAGCATTTTGCTTCAAATGGCGGCAGACACCAAAGTGACCCTCATGTGTACAGACAAACTGACCAGTATAGGCCGCAGCCTCGAACAAACCATTCAGACTACACACAGCAACCCCCAGCATGGATACCAGCTGAGGAGGATATGATAATACAAACAGAGTCGGGACCGTTTGTACAGTGGATAGAAGATTATCCTCTGCCAGGAGGATTGCCAAAAGGGATCGAGATGTACGATGGAAAAGATGACCCGGATAATCACTTGAAACACTTCAACGGAATGATCCGCATGCAAAGGTGGACTGTTCCGGTGGCATGTCACATGTTTGCTTTAACATTGAAAGATGTAGCCCGAGCCTAGCTAGACGCTCAACCATTTGGAAGCATAGTTAATTTTGAAGACCTGAAGCGCAAGTTCCGATCTCATTTCAGTCAGCAGCGGAAATACAAAAAGATCCATCTAGAAGCCCACGACATAAAAAAAAGAGAAAATGAGTCCATCTGGCAGTTCATTACTCGTTACACAGATGAAACAGCACTAATGAAAGGACTTAGTGAGAACCAAAAAATCTCAGGCTTCGTCCATGGCCTACGTTTCCAACCTTTGGTTGAGTTTCTCTCCACAGACTTGCCTCAAGAGTACACAGTCCTCATGGATAAAACTTATACTTTCCTAGTCGGGAAGGAGACAGTTGGGGGCCTTAACGGACCTAGTTATGGGAAAGACCCAATCAGAGGACGAAGAGATCGGGGGTTCCGGCGGGAAAGATTCCGCACAGCTCCATTTAGTCGACCCCATGGGAGCACACCCGGAAATCATGGTACCATCAGTAATAATCAAAGAAACCCAAGAGACATCCTGGCAACAGAAAAGGCTCCAGCCAAGGGAGGGTCGCGGAACAAAGACCCCTCCAAATATTCTGAATTTCACAACCGCCATGGACACGATACCAATGAATGTAAAGTCTTCAAAAGCAAGGTAGAAGAAGCCGTGAAGTCAGGAAAACTATCCTCGCTACTCAAAGGAATCAAGGAACCTAACACAAGACAGAATAAGGGCAAGAATCCAATAATTGAGGCTCCAGAACCAAAGGTGGAACCTTTGGAAGACCCAATCGCAGCCGTAATCACAGAAAGAAAACAACCAGAAGATTTCCCACCAAAAAATGAAGCTTGGAAAAAGGTCGCAATTAGCTTCCCCCCTGTTGAAGATGAAGAGGCTTCGGAGGCTCCGATTGTAATCAGTGCCATTATAGGCAACCACCCAGTTAGAAGAATACACCTGGATACAGGCAGCGGGTGTGAGATAATGTATGAGCATTGTTTCTTGAAGTTGAAGGCAGCATTACGAAGAGCAAGGAAAGATAACATAAGCCCGTTGGTAGGATTTTCAGGTGAAAGAACGTGGTCGCTAGGGGAAATAGTGCTAAACGTAACTGTAGGAGAAGCCCCGAAGTCCAGAACAGAATCGCTAACCTTTGTTATCATTAGAGCAGAGTCTCCATACAACGTGATCTTGGGAAGGTCAGCCATGAGAAAAATGGGAATGGTACCATCTCCAGTGCATTCAATCGTCAAATTCCCAACACCCCGAGGAGTTGGATCAGTCAAAACCGAGCCTCGGAGGGAATGGCAATGTGCCCAGATCAGAGTTCCAGAGGTAGGAGGGTCATCACATAAGAGTGAAACCATCGAAGTCGAAACAGAAAAACTCTTTATTAACGACAAGTACCCGGAACAGCATGTGCTCATTGGAAAGCAACTCCCAACAGAACACAAGAGGAGGCTAAAGAAAGTCTTAGAGAAAAACAAGGATGTATTTGCATGGACACCGGCGGATATGACGGGTGTACCTAGAGAATTGAAATTGGGCAGTGAAACTTTTGATACCCAGCATTACTTAAATACAAAGCCTCACATAGAACCGATAAAACAAAAACGCCGCAGCCTAGCCCCAGATAGAAGCAAGGCTGCAAAGGAACAGGTGGAGGATCTAGTGAAGGCAGGGATATTAAGAGAAGTCAAGTATCAAAGTTGGATAGCGAATCCGGTGATGGTGAAAAAACATGATGGCGGCTGGAGAATGTGCGTTGATTTCACTGACATCAACAAGGCCTGCCCCAAAGATTGCTATCCACTGCCGGAGATAGACTGGAAAGTTGAGTCCCTCGTTGGTTTTAAACTCAAATGTTTCCTAGACGCCTACAAAGGCTACCACCAGATACAGATGAATCCGGACGACGAAGATAAAACAGCCTTCTACACATCCGAAGGCATTTACTGCTATAAAAAAATGCCATTTGGCCTGAAGAACGCTGGAGGAGGGAGGTTGAGAAGAGCCCACCGGCCGCGCGTCAGTAGCCCCGCGGAGGCACCCCGACCCCCCCTCGAGCCAACAGCGACGACCCGAACGAACGCGAAGAGCACCGGGGAGGCCCACCCCACCCCTCGGGCACAAGCCCGTCCCCCCCGACCGCCGCCAACCGCGCACTAGGAACCGAACCAAAGCCCGGCACCTGGCCCCGGGGGACGCACGCCAGCCGGTTCGCCCACCCCAGGGCTAGCGGGCAGGGCCACCCGGGGGAGTGGACCGCCTCCCCCACGCAAAGAAAAAGTACCGCACACAGCGGACGAAACCCCCGACCCCCCCGGGGAGAAAACAACCCCCTGCACCCCCCCCACGGCCAAACCCCCACTCCACCCCGGGGCCAACCCAGGCCGAAGATAAACAACCTTCTACACATCCGAAGGCATTTACTGCTATAAAAAAATGCCCTTTGGCCTGAAGAACGCTGGGGCAACTTATCAGAGGCTGGTGGATAAAGTGTTCGGGAAGCAAATCGGAAGGAACCTGGAAGCCTATGTAGACGACATGGTCATAAAGAGCAGAAGTGAAGAAGACATGTTCTTAGATATTGAAGAAACCTTCAAAACTCTCAGATTAATCAACATGAAGTTGAACCCTAAAAAGTGTTCTTTTGGAGTGGAAGAGGGCCAGTTCCTGGGTCATGTGATCACAAAGGAAGGTTTCAAAGCAGACCCAGAAAAGGTTAGGGACATTCAGAACATGCAGCCTCCAAGAACGCTGAAGGAAGTGCAGAGCCTCAATGGAAAGCTGGCAGCGCTCCACCGTTTCCTTTCAAAATCCGCTGATAGATCACTCCCTTTTTTCAAGACACTAAAGGGATGTCTGGAAAAGCAGAACTTCAGGTGGACAGATGAAGCACAAAAAGCTTTTCTCGACCTTAAAGAATATTTATGTCATCTACCCACCATCACAGCTCCATCCCCCGGAGAGACACTTCAAATATACCTAGCCGCATCAGCAGAAACTATCAGTGCAGTGTTAGTAACAAACAGAAAAGAAGGGCAGCAACCGGTATACTATGTCAGCAGAATATTACAGATGCCGGAGACCAGATACCCAGAAATAGAAAAATTGGCACTCGCTCTAGTACATACAGCAAGGAGGCTCAGGAGGTACTTCCAAGCACACCCTATTCAAGTATTGACAGACAAGCCAATTAAGCAGGTATTAACAAGACCAGAAGTATCAGGAAGGTTAGCCAAGTGGGCGGTGGAACTAGGTGAACACGAAATTGAGTTTCGACCAAGGAATTCCGTAAAGGGTCAGATACTAGCAGACTTTTTGGCCGAAGTACCCAAAGAAGAACTGAAAGGCAAGAGAAAAGCTACAATAGAACGAGAATTGGAAGAACAGGAAACCTCACCAGAAACTTGGAAGTTATTTACAGATGGAGCCTCAAGTGCTGATGCATCTGGAGCAGGCCTCATCCTGACAAATCCAGAAGGTCATGAGTTCACTTATGCCTTGCGCTTCAATTTCAAAGCCTCCAACAATGTTGCAGAATATGAGGCCTTACTGGCAGGTTTGAGAATCGCCAAAGAAATGAAAGTGGAGCATATTCATGCCTGCGTGGACTCCCAGATAGTAGCATTCCAAGTTGATGGAACATATGAAGCGAAAGAACCAACCATGAAGAAGTATCTGGAAAAGGTCAGGGAAATCAGAAGGCAATTTCAAAGTTTCAAGATAGAAAACATCAGCAGAAGCAAGAACAAAATAGCTGATGCATTAAGCAAGCTAGCATCCACTTCTTTCGCTCACCTCATGAAAGAAGTCTTAGTAGAAACCCTGCAGAAAAGCTCAATAGGACAGGAGGCTACGGTGGCTCCAATAGAAGAAGAAGGAAAGACCTGGATGACTCCGATAGTGGAATACTTGACAAGCGGACTACTACTAGCAGACAGAGATGAAGCAAGGAAAATAAGGATCAAGGCTCCACAATACACCCTTAGAGAAGAAATACAAGAAGTCAAAAAAAACCCCCCCCCCCCCCCCCCCCCCCCCCCCCCCCCCCCCTCCACAATACACCCTTAGAGAAGAAGGGCTATACAAGAAGTCATACTTGGGGCCATTGCTGAGATGTGTAGGCCCAAGGCAAGCTCAATAAGTCATTAGGGAAGTCCATGAGGGAGATTGTGGCGCCCATGCTGGGCCAAGAACAGTAGTAGCAAAAATGGGATATTATTGGCCCTCCATGCATAATGACACACTTAAGGAAATTCAGAATTGTGACTCATGCCAGACACATGCCACAGTCTCAAGAATGCCCAAGAGTGAGCTTATTCCAGTAACATCAGCTTGGCCTTTCTCCAAATGGGGCATTGATATCGTGGGACCTTTTCCCAAAGCACCAGGGAACGTAAAGTTTTTGGTGGTAGCAGTTGACTATTTTACAAAATGGGTAGAGGCTAAGCCCTTAGCCACCATTTCAGGAAAAAACATGGAAAAGTTTGTATGGGAACAGATAGTAACAAGATTTGGAATCCCCCAGACAATAGTCAGCGATAACGGCAAACAATTTTGTTAGGGAGTCTTCCCGCAATTTTGCAAAAATCTGGAAATCCAACAATGTTTCACCTCTGTAGCCCATCCATAGGCTAATGGTCGGGTAGAGGCAATGAACAAAGAAATTGTGAAAGGAATCAAGACGAGGCTGGGAAGGTGTCAAACCGGATGGCTGGATGAGCTCCACCAAGTCCTTTGGGCCCATAGAACCACTCCAAAAACGAGCAATGGCGAAACGCCTTTTAGCCTTGTTCATGGTTCTGAAGCAATGATTCCCGCAGAAGCAAGCGTACCCACCATCCGAAGGTCCATCACAGAAGTGGAAAATGAAGAACAGTTAAGGATAAATCTCAATCTTTTAGAAGAAAGGAAGGAAATAGCCTCCATCAAAGAAGCAACTTATAAAAGACAAATGAAAAAATACTATGACAAGCGAGTATGCAAAGAGGCATTCCTGCCAGGCGAATACGTTTTTCGAAACAACGACGCCAGCAAAGCAGAGAAACAAGGCAAGCTAGGCCCACAATGGGAAGGCCCATATCAGATAACGGAAGCCTGCGGTAACGGCTCATATAAGCTAGCAACACTTCAAGGGGAAGATCTCCCGAGAACATGGAACATTTCCCAACTCAAAAGATGTTACATTTAAATGTTATTCAAAAAAGGCTGAGCCTTTAGATATGTACTTCAAATCAAGCCAAAAAGCTCACTTTAATGAAAGTACCCTAGCCTGCGGCCCACAGAGCCCAGGCTAACAGGTTTTCACAAAACTCATAAATTACAAACCATGATGCATGTAAAAAACTTATAAGTTATCAAGCTATTTTCGACGCGTAGGCTCGCAACCTTGCGTCCCAGGACCCCAATAGTCCTGTGAGATGTAAGAATACTCCCTCGACATTTAATGGCAGCCCTCTATCACGCTCAGGCTAAGAGTCGACTAAGCCAATATGTCCGGAGGAAATGTAAGCCCAAAACATGTTTTGGCAAAATTATGTCCCAAAGATACATACCCACAAATACAAGTATAAAAGGGAACACCCCCTGTACGTTTAGTGGCAGTCCTCTATCACGCTCCGGCTAAGAGTCGACTAAGCCAAAACTTGGCACAAAATTACATTTTAAACATGCATAAACAAACATAGTTTATCTAAAAATATAGAGACAAGTATAAGCACATGACACAAAAGAAAAGCGTGGCCACATTAATGGCTCCACAAGTCGTGGCCTTGACGAATGAAAGCATGCAGCAAGTCATGCTTACGGCCCCAAACGCCATAGCCTTATTGTTTAAACTACAACAAAAGCTTACATTTTGTCTAAAAACATAAAGGGTAATAAGCATAAGAACACAAAACAAAAGAGAATATCCAGGCCTACAACCATAACAGCTGTAGCCATTACTTAGGTTACAGCAAATAATACGAAATTAGCCAACAGAGGCTTTACAAACCAACAACATAAGATGCCCAAGAACACAAGAGTAATTGCATAACACTTGAAGTTTAATTAATGTGGATAGAAGAGTTGGAAGGTGCCACGGACATGGAGGACGTTGGGGCCTGTTTGTGGGCCTTTTCTGGATCCAAAGCTAAAATGGCAGCGGCAGGCAAGGAAGAGCTTGCAACAATTTTCTTAACATAGTCATATTTCTTGTCTTGGAACTTGGCCGCAGCCTCTTTTAGTTTTGTCATTGCGTCCGAATTATACCCAGGCACCTTAGCAATATCTAAATTCGGGACCTTGGAAGCAACACGCACCAACCCTTTATGGATCCCCACTGCCATAGCACAACCCTGCACCGCACCCATCTCTCTCGAAAACTCGTCACTCCGGAGCAGTTTATCAACAATAAGAGGAACGCCTTTCACCAGCTCAATCTTTTCTTCCTCAGCCTTCTCCAAGTAATCCTCCAGCTTTGAGATCCTAACCTCATTACCCAAAGTACAAGCCTTGAGGATATCAACTTCCTTCAACAAATCTTCATTTTGTATCTTCAAAGCATCCCTCTCCTCCTCCAACTCTTGATTTTTCTGTCGCCACGCATTGATTACTTGCTCCGCCATTTCAACCTTCTGTTTTTGAATAAGAGTGTCGGTTTTCAAATCTTCTTCCCTCGCTTTCACCATATCAGAAGATACACTATTCTCTAAACGACGGAGACGCCGCCGCAAAACATTATTTTGACGATTCAGCCGAGCCTTTTCTTTCTCGATGAAGTCAAAACGTCTCTAATAGCCATCCTATATATAAAAAAAAATAAAGAGAAAAAAGAGAGGCATACGTAAAATATGTGTAATAGTAACAATACTAATAAATAACAAGTATAGCAATAAGAAAAGCAACAGGTGGCTCCGGATCGACTAACCTGAACAGCCAAAACACGAATAATGGTCTCATTGGTGAAATCCCGAAAACTACCATGGGTTTGCATAGCAGTGGAATGGGCACGGGCCGGAACCAACAAATTTTGAACATATTCCCTGCGAGCCTCCTCAGTGTCCAAGAGAGTATTAGATAGGAGTGTGGGGAAAGATAAGTGCAAAGGAGCATCACCACTGGGAACCTCCGGAATATTCATCGAAGGTGGACCCTCGCTATGACTCGGATCGGGCTCATAATAACCCGTAACGCTATCACCTGAATCTTCCACATCAAAAGTCTCTTTCTCTTCCTCTTCTTTCTCCCCCATGTTTTGTTCTTTAAGCCCCTGGAGCGCTGAAGGACTTTTACCCGCGCCATAAACGGGCACAGAAGCCAAAACATCATCTTCCCGGAGCCAGTAAGTACCACCATCGGGCTCCTTCAGTCTAATACCCTTAAGAACCTTACTCTTTTTCGAAGACTTGGTAACAAAGGTACTCGCCTCCACACTCTTCCTTTTGGAACCAACCTTTCATGTTGCCACAGCTCCACTGCTCGTAGCTTCAGAATCCGTAACCGCAAGCTTCTTGTCTATTTGTTGCTCAGCGTGAGCCTTTAACACTTGCTTTTTGCGAGCAATAGTCTGGGGAGTATCTTTCAGCACCCTCACTTCATTGTCAAAATTAAGGTTGTCAACAGTAGGAAGTTCTTGATCCTCCACAACCTCAGCCTCAAATTCAACATTTTCATCCGCATCCGCCTCCATGTATTCAAGGAAAGTCATGGCTACAAAAAGGAGCAGAGGATAGTTAGCGAAACCGAAGCATAAGCGAAGACAAATGTATATATCGTTCATAAAAGTTCATATACAACAAATATATACAAATAGTAACGAAAAATAAATCGAGACAGAAGATATGAAACAGGCAAGAAAAGCATAGTCTAAAAAGCAAAAGAGAAGAAACAAGAGCAGTCGCGAGAGCCGTACCCTTCCCTTCAGAGCTGCGGATGAGGGGAGTAGCTGGATGATGTATCCATACCGGACTCAACTTCGCTAAGTATAGAATAGGCTCAGGAAGGATACGGCTCCGGATAGCTGGCGTATACAGTTGCTTCACAAAAGAGAGGTCACACTCGATTGGCACCTTTGTATCCGCCAAAGTTCCACGAGCCTCCCCCTTCATATTAAGAACAACCCGATACGCCGGGTCGATGATAGATGAATCCATATAGAAAAACTTAGGTTTCCAGCCTTTCACGGATTCTTTCACACCATAAATGCATTCTGGTAAGCCACAACCGGGTCTTTTCTCTATGGTATACCAATCTCCAGTAGCGCCCAACCGAAAGAACTTTCGAAAAAGTCCAACAGTAGGCTCCCTACCACGGGCCCTACATGATGCTTCAAACATCGTAATACGCGAAGCCCCAAAAGGAGTAATTTGGGATATATGACACCTAAAGTGTGCCAACACACTCAAAAAGAAATCGGTAAAGGGAAGACGCACATTTCCCAATTCAAACATCCCAAAATAAAGTCCTATTTTCCCTACGGGAACAACCTTAATGGTGTCTGACGGTCGCGGCACGGTATAACCATACCCCGGTGGAAACCTATATTCCGACAATAGTTCTAAGAGTTCATCCCTAGTGGATATGTAGGTCCCTCCTATTGCCCACACCCATGACGATAACAAAAAAGGAAAAAACCAAAGCAGAAGCGTAAAATAAGTACAAGAACACACCTGGGAGGCTCCGGTTAAAAGGCTCCGACGGCCGCAAATTTAAGAAAATGAGAGGAAAGATATAGAAAAGATTTTATTAAGGAAATAAATAAATAGGCAATGCCCTATTTATAGGGAATGAAAATCTGATGGAATACCTAAAAGATAAGGCTCGGACACGTGTCACAAGAGGGATTGGATCTAACGAATATAATGCTGGGCACATCCCACGAGGACGACTGTTCAATTTTCACGCGCCCACCGCACATAACGACAAAAAAAATATTCTTTTCCCCCTTTTGTTTTTTAAAAAAAAAGGGGGGGGGGGGGGGGGGGGGAGGGGGGGGGGGTAGAGATATAACATACTTTGAGAATACACAAGTATTGGCAAAATACCCTCCAAAGGCTCCAGTCTCGTCAAAGGCTCCGGCCTCACCCTGGAGTTCAACTTTACTTAACAAGCAATTATCCTTTAGAGATATATAATAAACTTTTAGAATATAAAAGTATGGGCAAAACAAGCTCCAAAAGCTCCAGTCTAATTTTTGGCTCCAACTTCATTCTGGACTTCAATTATATTCAAGAAGCAAATAACTTTTCATCATCTCATTAAAGCTCCATTACTCCTTGTACATTTCGATGATCCAAGTAACTAGCCTATCACCCCAAAGACTTGCAATGCTAGGCTGGGGGGCTTGATGATGTACCCTCCCTTAAGGCTGCAGCTTAAGGGCTACATCTACCATTTAGGCCGGAGCCTAATCTACTAAATAGGGTCCGGACACATCACTGGGAACATTCCAAAACACTGTCATAAGGCTACGGAATCACCAAGGTGTTTTGTACTGCGAGTGACGTATGTCTGAAGGACTAAACACAGACCTTTTGTCTCCACACGACAATGAGACAAAGTTTGTTACGCTACAAGACACGCCGAATAACGGTCTCTGACCAACAGACGTCATGCTAAAGGGGACCAATTTCTGGATCCTTCTTCCAGGCTCTATAAATACCCTCAATTAATCTCCTAAAGAGACCAATGAAAAACACACACAAACACCCCTCAAACACACTTGGTGGCGTGAAGCAACTGTGATACTTCGTACCAATTGGGAACCGCCAACAAGTCTAAACATTTCATTATCATTTCCAATCACGAATTTATCTATAGCAATTTAAGTGTAACTTTACCCTTAAACATCATGTGTTAGTGCAAGTGACCCTGCACATAGAAGAACAGAGATATAGTGAGCCACTAGTACATCTCATCATCCTTGGCGACTAGATAGACATTACAATGCGTTGTAACTAATCTTGTATATATATTAGAATTAGAGTCGCCGAGTCGGGTCAAACTCAATATAAGACATTTTCAATAGCCTTAACTAAGCTTGTCACAATCGTAATTGTATGCAGCAACTTGCAAGATATTATAAGCATTATAAGAAGAAAAAGAAGATTAAAGTAATCAACAAGAGTAAAAAAAAACAGAATTTTACAAAAAGAAAACAACAAAGAATCAAGCAGAACCAATTGAGATGGGGAAACTACAACAATTTAATTTTTTTCATATGAATTCTAAACAGATTAGTTCCTAGAACACTTCTAGGAACCAATTACGATTACTCTTCATCTTCATCATCCTTTATTGACATTTTTCCTAAGCCACGGTAAGCGCTTTCGTTGAGCCACCACTTGTCGTGTTGCGGACATTTGACTTCATCTGTTGTTTTGCCTTCTCCGCAATTGTCGTAGTACGATTCGGCCCAAATGCATTGGTCACCCAACGTGTGACCGGCCTCAAAAACATCACGGACCACCCTCTTGACCCTTTTGATCTCATCTTGCAGAAACAAAGAATATGTCTCTTCGTGTTTCGAGACCTTGCGGCCTGGTGCTTGTATTGCCTCAACATGTTGCTCGCATTGTCGCCTTTTCTCCCGTAGGTAACCTATGACCCCAGAGAGCTCAGTTTGAAGGAGGGTGTCTTCTTTGATATCAGCCATGATTCTTGTTTTCATCTCATCTTCGGTCAGACGAGGTCGGTGAACATTCTTTTTTGATGATGAAGACGCCATTTGCTTAGAAAGAGTGAGTGGGTTTGTATAACAATGAAAATTGGAATGTTGATGAAACTGAATTGGGTTGGTATATATAGAGTGACAATCCAAGTAGCCGTTCAGGGACTGGAAGTGTAAATATTTTTGAATTTTTGGCCGTTTGAGGGACTGGAAGTGTATATATTTTGAATTCGAACGTTGTAGGAGCGTCTTTTACTTTACCTATAAATACTGGCCTCTTTTATCAAACATTTCTGATCAAATCACAAACTTTTATACATCTTAAATGGCTTCTTCATCTTCTTCAAATGTTCCTAACCGAAAACCACCAATGATTGTCGATCAAGTGGATGACAGTATCATGGCTGATATTCTCGACCACCAATTGTTCAGAGAGGAACTTGTTGCAGTTATGCAAAAGTTAAGTGCGAAGAAGAAATGGTGTGCAGAAGAAATCAGATACATACAAACAGGGTATTGTACTGAACTTGAGTGTCAATACTTTACTTATTTGCAGGGAAAGTTTGACAAGATTCAAGTTGCTCTGGAACAACTTGATTGATCGGTTACCACCTTGGAGCATTTCATCATAAATGCCAAAGCAGTTTATGAGATGAAGAAATAAGTTTTATGTTGTAATGTTTTTTTTAATTATATTGTGTAATGTGTTATGTGTGTTTTCTTTATTTGAAGTATTGTAATGTTTTTTTTTATGTGTGTTTATTTTTTAAATAAATCGGTGGTTGTTTTTAGTTTTAATGAAGTGTTTTTAATTTGTGTATGTTTTAGTTTGTTATAATTTTGAAGGGTTAAAAGTGTAAAGTTTGGATAAAATGGTAGAATTAAATAATTGGTGGGTCCAAGACTAGTCCTTGAGGGATGAGTGCATTGGGTGTGTTTTGGGGGGATTAGTCCTTGGAGTGTTTTTTGCTGATGTGGCGCTGACAGGGACTAGTCCTTGAGGGATGAGTCTAAGGCATTGGGTAGCCTCTTATGGGTTATATCACTCTATCACTATTTAACTTTTTATTCAAATCATCTTTTATCATTATTGTCTTCCTCCCCCACACCCACTTTTACATAAACACACACTAAGAAGAATACAGGATCCAGCCATCTCTGGTGAATTATATATCGGAAACCTAATTATATATCGGAAAAGACACATCAGCAGCCATCTCCGATGACCTACATGTCGGAAAGACACAGTAACAACCATCTCTGGTGACATAAATACCAGAAAAGACACAACAACAACAATCTCCGGTTCCATTTATACCGTTTGGTACGGTTCAAAGCGGCTCGGTACATTTCGGTTCACGCGGTTCACAACGGTCTGTTTCCGGTTCACATTCATTGATGAGACCGGTGGTTATTGAACCGGGATTCTTCAAAATTCCGGTTGAACTGCGGTCCGATCGGTTCAACTGGCCGGTTTAAAAACATTGCCGAACACTATAAGAGATGGTTTAATTTTATCAGGTGATGAAAATATACCACTACTTTTAATAAATTGATGAGCGTCCATTTTTGTGATTATTTCCCTGACCATTTGGCCACATTTCAATGTCAAAATGAGTTTATAAATGTGAACTTTTTGTACTTAATGAGATCGGATATTAACGCAGGTTCACGGAAGATGCGATGACATCCATCAGCTCAACTTATAGGCCATTGGACTTTACAAGAGACAAGAAGGCGAAACGGAAGTCAAACGAAGAATATCTGGAAGTTGTGGCGCATCCAGCGTCGCTGGTCACCCTGACCAGCGCCGCTGGTGGATTACAGAAGACACCCAGCGCCGTTGGAAGGTCCTCCCCAGTGCCGTCGAGCGGCCCACGACCACACCCCGACTTAAAGCCCTATAAATGGAAGAATAAACTCTCAAACTCAAGGGATAGCAGTTTTACAGCCACCAGACGTCACACATAAACCCTATGTCGATTTTGGCAGCCATCTAAGAGGATTTGGAGCTTCTAACACCTCTTGATCTTCATCATCAACGTAGATCCATCATTCTTCTTTACTTTTATTGTTTGTAAACAATGTCTTTAATCTTTTCAGATTTTATTCCTTTAATAATGTCTGGCTAGTAGGTTGAATACTTGTTTAGATTGATGTGATCATGTAGACTTTTATTTATCTTGTTTAATTGTTAGATCTGTTGGATTGTGTTTACAGTTTATCGTAGATCCATAATTAATGAGTTCTTCATATTGTTCTTGGTTCTAAATCTTGATATATTAGTTTAATTTTGATGATCAATCTATAATCATTCACTAGGACTAATATCATTAGGATGGAAAACAATAATCGGTCTATAATTAGTTGTAAAAGGCGATTCAGTTCTAGCGGACGGATCCAGACCCAAAACGATTAGAATAAGTTGAACATGAAGCTTAAAAATGTCAGACGCGATCTAGTGACATGGAAACGTGCACTATGACCACCAGAGAGAATTAATACACAGTCATGGCTTAAGAGCTGAGTATAGTTAAAGGTAAATCAGTAACACAAACTTAGATTATAAGGCTTAAACAGTGAATTTAACGAGAATCTGTTTATAGGGTAGGAGTGAGTCTAGCGACAGCCCAACTACATAGGTTTGGTGAATCTAGGGAGAATCTGAACCGTGAATAAGTTTTCCAACAGACTAGCAATGAATAGGATAATAATTGTCATATTACATATGATCGGAGATGCCAAACAAGTATTTGTTTTAAATTACTGTTACTGCTTTTCATTTCTTAATTTCTAGACTAAAAGCGGCTTCTCGCTAGACCAAGCGGTTGCGGTCTTCCTTTACTTTTACTGTTTTTAGTAGTTTAATAGGAAATCGTGACAACCCCCAACCGCTAGAATTACACACATGATTAGACTAGGTAGTGCAAGCGTCCATGCGAACGATCCTGTACTTATCACTTACTATACTACACCTGACCGGGTTCTCTGCTCGTTAAGTGTGTTTTTAGTTCGAGGTAATTACTTGTACAAATCTTTTTATAAATTTAAAACCAGTGTTTTATTTCATTTTAAAAATCATTTTTTTTATTTTTGTTAAATAAAACGCACATCATAAATATACCACAATATATAATTTTTCATAACCCATTATACAAGCTAGTTTTATATGAATATATGATATATGATATATCTACTAAAAATATTTTGATACATATATCAAAAATATTGATACATATAACCAAACCTTCCCAAAAAAAAGGTTGATGTATAATAAAAAGAGTGGGGGCAATGGCCCCCTATAACCTTAAGCCAATTAGGTAACGACAAAGGATATTGCTTCATTAATGAATTAAGTTTCATATGATATTTACATACAAGGTTGTAAATATCGGTTATCGGTTTATTATCGGTCGACCACCGATAAGCGATATATCGGATATATCGGGTACCCTAAATTGTAAAGGAACTTATTTTTAAAAAATAATATATACAATATATTTCTGATTTGTATCTTTTTTCATTATATATAAATAAAAATATAAACATAAAAAAATATGTCATATACAAATAATAAAGTTTGTAATTTTGAATAACAAAAATAATAAATTGTGTAACTATTAAGCAGAAAAGAAGTATCAAATTCTGAGGGGTCTAATTGAAAATTAATGTACAGAGTACAAGCGGTAAAGCAGTGCAAAGTTGCAGACTTTATTATGAGACTCTATACATGCTCTCTTCTCTCTCTCTCTCTCTCCTCTCTGCTCTCTCTCTCTCTCTTTCTCTCTCTCTCTCTCTTTCTCTCTCTCTCTATATATCTCTCTCTCTCTCTCTCCTCTCTCTCTCTTTCTCTCTCTCTCTCCTCTCTCTCTCTCTCTCTCTCTCTCTCTCTCTCTCTCTCTCTCTCTTCTCTCTCTCTCTCTCTCCTCTCTCTCTCTCTTCTCTCTCAAGCCACCATGGATGTCCCAAACAAAAGGTATAGGCACCCTCTCCCTCTCTCCATCTCCCTCTTTCTATCTCTTTCTCTTTTCTCTTTAATTTATCTTTTCGTCGGAGATGCAGTCGTCGGAAGAAAAAAAATCATAGTTTTTTAACTGGGTCAAACATTTTTATTGACCGATATTGACCGAAAAGAGCCGATAATGACCAATAACTTTCGAGATTGACCGAGATTTGACCAAGCAGAGATATTGGCCCGATAATAAGTTTTACGTATAAGCTCACTCCTGATATCCGATATGTCGGCGATAAAAAAAAATCTCGGCCGAGATTTACAACACTATTTATATATGCCCCTGTTCAAATTTTGGTTGTCCTCTTTGATTTTAAGCTACAACGAAAAGAAAAAACTTCATTTTATATTACTAGCCCAGGAGTTTGGTTTTTTAAGTTTTAATTTCTTTGAAAAGTAATTTTCCATTAAGCCAATGTAAAATTCTTTAACTTGACAATCACAAAAATCACTCTTTTGTAACCTTATCATTTATATCAAAAGTGTATGTTTTAAGAAAACTCAACTTTTGTTTTGAATGTAAATACTTGATAGTTATGTGTTTGTGATTGTGTAGTGGGCAATTATTGTCTTTCGTTATCAAATATATTCGGATAATATAAAAGGTATGCAATAAGTGTGTTTAGGTACAAAATTTTTAAATTTCTATTAAAAAACTGTTAAATACTTTAATTGATTTAGTGAATGTACAAAGTACATGTGAATGACAAAGCTATCATTTCGTTAGAACTAAACTATTGCTATAAAAACATGACGAAATTGGAGCATTGTATTAAGATATCATATTCACCCGACCCTTTTTAAATGGATTCGTTTTAACATGTTACGCATCTAGTTTATGTTACAATCTTTACTCCTTTCGTGCCCCATAAACATCAAAATCCTGGATCCGCCACTGTGTTCTTGAATTGAGTCCCAGTTCGGGTCAGCAGAGGCGGATCCATATGAACAAAATTGTCGAGCGCATAAAAGCTAAAGGTCATATATAAACGAGCCAGCATAGAAATTTGATAAATTTGTTTGTTTTTCCTGTTAATAGGCGAAATAGAAAATTTCTTCGTAGTATGGGATATTTGAAAACGTGGAGTTACCCACTCATATAGCTCCCGAAGTAGTATATCAAAATATCAGGGATGCCATAAGGGAGTTTCTTCATAATGATACAAATTCTCCTAATATGGTTGTCCGTGCGTATGGTTTTATCTCATTAATAGGAGACAAAAAGGAACAACTCGAAGTATTAGGAATCATGGTAGTTGATTCTACTATTGATAAAGATGTCGCTGACATATTAATTATGGATGCAATGCACACATATGACAGACAATTCCCGTCTGCAACTGTGATCCTGATTTCTGCCGATTCAGACTATTATCATGTCTTAAATTCTCTTGTCGATTTTGGTCAGAGAATTGTTTTAATAGTTCCAATGAATAAATTGGTGAGGAAGGAGTTGTATGCTAGTGATAGAATTATTTAGGGTTGGAGGGACCTGTTGACAGGCCGTACTACGTTAAAAGAGAACTTCAGACTGCTTGGTAATCACTTGAGGAGACCAATGAAGCGGAAAAAAAACCAAAGAGAAAGAGATCAGCTATTGATGAAGATAAAAAGCAACTTGTCAGAAATGTTAACCGATGTTGATTACATCCGAGTTGATCTTCTTTCACAGGAATATAAGAAGAGATATAATGAAGAACTTAATGTTGACAGCTTTGGCGGAGAAAGAGCAGACTATGGGTTGAAGTCTTTTTAGAAAGAGCAACTAAAGGAAATGTTGGTGGTAAAAAAAAGAGACCATTGAAAATGAAGAAGAGCTAGTTAGACTATTACACTCCCCAGAGACGGACTTGATTTCGCGTTGACATGCTTTTATTTCTACGTTTATTAGTGTACATTTTCTCTTACATGTAGATTTCAAATGCGTCAACTTTTCACAAATATGAATAAGAAAGTCGCGTAAAGGGTAAAACATTATCCCCGGGATTTTGAATTTCTCATATGTCTTTTGTTTATGTCAAGTTTGTTTTTATTGTAGATTCTTATACGAATGCTTATTTTGGCCCCTGTCTACAGTAGAAATTGCTACAAAATCCCGAGAGTATTCTAGCAATTTCTACTGTAGAAAGAGGGCAAAAGAGCATTCTTATAGGAATCTACAATAAAAACAAACTTGACATAAACAAAAGATATATGATAAATTCAAAATCCCGGGGATAATGTTTTACCCTTTACGCGACTTTCTTATTCATATTTGTGAAAAGTTGACGCATTTGAAATCTACATGTAAGAGAAAATGTACACTAATAAACGTAGAAATAAAAGCATGCCAACGTGGAATCAAGTCAGTCTCTCGAGAGTGTAATAGTCTGACTAGCTCTTCTTCATTTTTAATGGTCTCTTTTTTTACCACCAGCATTTCCTTTAGTTGCTCTTTCAAAAAAGTCTTCAACCCATAGTCTGCTCTTTTTCCGCTAAAGTTGTCAACAATAAGTTCTTCATTATATCTCTTCTTATATTCCTCTGAAAGAAGATCAAGTCGGATGTAATCAACACCGGTTAACATTTATGACAAGTTGCTTTTTATCTTCATCAAAAGCTAGTCTTTTCCTCTTTCGTTTATTTCCCGCTTCTTTGGTCTCCTCTTGGTCATCCAAAACCTTGAAGTGATTACCAAACAGATGTTATTTTTTAACGTGGTACGACCTGTCAACAGGTCCCTCCAACACCAAATTATTCTATCACTAGCATACAACTCCTTCCTCACCAATTTATTCATTGGAACTATTAAAATAACTCGGTGACCAAAATCGGCAAGAGAATTTAAGACATGATACAGAAATCAGGATCACTTTGCAGACGGAAATTGTCTGCCATATGTGTGGATTGCATCCATAATTATTATTAGTTGAATCAACTACCATGATCCCTGATACTTCAAGCTGTTCCTTTCTGTCTCTTATTAATGAGACGGAACCATACGCACGGACAACCATATTTGGAGAACCTGTATCATTCTTGAGAATCTCCCTTATAGCATCTCGGATACTTTGATATACAACTTCAGGAGCTATATCAGAAGACAGATTTATTAAAATTTATCAAATTTTCTAGCTAGCTCATTCATATATGACCTTTAGCTTTTATGCCTCCGACATTTTGTTTTTCTAGATCCGCTTCTGCTCCCAACCAAAAAGACCTAGTCAACTCCATAGCCTATTAATCTCAAAGTCATTTGAAAAATTATTTTTAGACATCCAGCTAAGCCTCCTATTTAACTAAAAAGTCAATAAGGTACATCATCATCTCCAATTCTCCATCTTCCCTTAACTCAACCACAGTTAACCCACCACATCACACAACCCGCGCCACCCTCTCTCTCTCTCTCACACACACACACTAAAATCCTTACACTGTTACTACTCGTGACAACCTCACCTCACCAGCATATATATACATTTCCGTCACCGGTGACTGTCGCTGTCATTCTATCCTCTCAAATTCCGTTACAGATCTCTAACAAAATTTTTGTTATGACGGAATCAGGAAAAATCGGAGTGATAATAAAGCTAATTGATGTTGTTAATGAGATTTCCGGTATAACAGATTACCGGAATACGGTTAGAAAACCGTTTTTTAACCTTGCTAGACGGTTAAAGCTGTTAAGTCCGTTATTTGAGGAGATTCGTGATGTTAAAGATGTAATTAATGATAATGATGATCCTGATTTGTATCAGTCTTTGCTTTTGTTATTGCAAAGCTTTGAATCTGCTAAACAGCTTCTCAAATTGGGCAGTGAAGCTAGCAAAATCTATCTGGTATATATATCTATATATCATTTTTCATATATATATATATAAAGTTATATCTATTGATATTTACTGATTATGATTATAATAATTGAGCTGACTTAGGGTTTGGAAGTTGAATTAATTTGATATGTATGTGATGGTAGAAAGAGATCTAGTGGAGATTTTGCTAGTTTTAAGTATATTTATGTGTTTGAATTTTGATTAATTTGTTAGTTTTATGGAGGATTTGGTGTATGTATATAATAGTGATGGAATGGTTGAGATACATAAAGATGTAACTGAGTGTGCGATGGTTGATCGAGTATCTAAGTTTTTAAGTAGTATAGTAGTAGTAGATGCTTTTGCCTTTGGTTTAGTGAGATTGACCTCGGAAGACTATTTGTGTTGAATCACTGCATCTAAAATGGAACGTAAGATCAAATGAATTTGGGATGAAATTGGTTGTTATGTATGAGTACATTACAATAAATACAATCAGGTTTTTCTGCAGGTCTTATGTTGACGGGAGGTTTTGGTTATTAGAGTTTTCTACGGTTATATCTGTTGGTTGGAAAATAGTTATTGGTTGCTCAAACAGCACATATTTGTGAGTACACCAGGGGTTGCGTTTAATACAGTGTGTAGTCTTATTGATGTGTTTGTAGAAACGTTAATATGTAGATCTTATATGAAGCAATTTACTCCCCTTATTTAGAGTTTTTGTTATTGGAACACACACGGAACTTCAGGAGATAGGCTTATCAACTCAACTTGGATTGTTAAGTTTTCCAATAAACTCTTTTATGCCAAGCTGGGTGTTATATTTAGCTTTTGACACTTAGATCTTGCGCATTTATTGATCAAATGTTGGCGTGTCGTTATATGTTTGCTCAAGTATATGTATTGCCTGTATGCGTGGGGTATGATCATGTTAAATATTGATATTCTCCTAGAGACCGTGATCTTAGAGTAAACCAATTCCATTCACTCTGAACTATTTCATTTAAATGCTATATGTAACTCATATAGCATAAGTTTTCCAATAAATTCTTTTATGCCAAGCTGGGTGTTATATTTAGCTTTTGACACTTAGATCTTGCGCATTTATTGATCAAATGATGGCGTGTCGTTATATGTTTGCTCAAGTATATGTATTGCCTGTATGCGTGGGGTATGATCATGTTAAATATTGATATTCTCCTAGAGACCGTGATCTTAGAGTAAACCAATTCCATTCACTCTGAACTATTTCATTTAAATACTATATGTAACTCATATAGCGTAAGTTAGTGATACTACCAGATGAACTTTTGTTGGTCGAGAAGTAGTTATTGATTACTTTGAGTTTGATCGTTAGGTTTTGCTTGCTTGTGATACCAGAGTGAATTCGTATCAACTTTTTTTGTCATTACTTGAGACTTGTGTGTAAACCATATGCGGAACAATTTTTTGACCTTATATAGAGTTTACACACTGAACTTTATGAGATAGGCCAAAAATGGTATTCTCAAAGTCTTTTGGCCTTCAGGTTGGCCAGATAAGTTCTTATATGCCACATTTTTTCTGATTAACTGTACCTTGTTGGAAGACATGATAAACTTTTTCATGAGTGTAGAATTACCTAATGTGTAGCATAAATCCCTTAGACCGTGGATATATTGAAGACAAGTTAGGTTGCCAAAGTCAAGGTTGAATTTTTTAAAGTGCAATTCTTCAGCAAATGACAGAATCAAGAATAGCCAATAGCTTATGATAATTGTTAAGGCAAGAAAAGGGTTCTTAGGCAAATCCTGGGTGTCAAGATGGAAATCCTTAAATATTGTGTTTGGCATAAGATGTTGTGCACGTGTCGTTATACGCATGCATACATGTGTGTATAATTGCATGCTTGTGCTATGATCATGTGAAGTAATTGATACGTTTTATTTTCATGTTACTTTGCAAATCAGATAACATAAATCAGTAATACTAGAACATTAAAGATTATTTTATATTCCTACTAATGAAAACTGTTGTTGCAGAGCCAAGCTGGATCTTGCTCAGTTTATAAACACATTACGTGGGTTTTTTTTTAATTTTCTTTTAATTTCTCTTTTTGTGTGCAACGAAAATGACAAAATTCTAAGTTAAAAAGAGCTCGTGAGAAGCTAGAATTACAAAAAATGAAACCTACACAACGTTTATACTTGTCTAATTTGGATCCACAATCCAAATTAGACTACATTTATATTTACTTTGCCACATCTACCATTACGAACAAAGAGCACGTGCACCTATTTGTTGTTTGTATAAGTCAACCAAGGAAGTTGTGGGCCAACGAATCCGACATGTCATGCCTTGAGATGACCGATAAGTTGTGCCAAGCTCCTCAAAAGAAAGTGGCGTGGGCCAAGGGATTTCCACCATTTAGGGATCTGAAGCCATAGCTGATGGGTGCACTGATATTGGAAAAGCACATGGTTTAGATCTTCACCACAAGAATGGCAAGTGGGACATAAGATCTTCACCGCGAGAACGGCAGATCGAACATGACAGATCAGCGCACTCCACATCACAATTATGCAAGCTGGACCGGAAGGGAAGACCAATTTGCAGAATCATCCAGAAATTCACATCACTTCTCCTGGCAGCAGATTGTTCCAGCAAATGTAGGGGCCCTGACGTACGGATTGTGGACTTAATGGCCATCCTCATCCAATCATCCTTTAGAGGTTGCGAGGAGGTTGAATGGGGTGAGATTATTCTTTGAGTCAGCAGTATTATCCTGCTTGATTAGCCGGACTGCCTCCATTGAACGGATGTGCTTAGGTGGAGCTTGAGCTTTTTCTTGGTGTACAGGCTTTTAAAAAAACTCAATCTTTAGCTCCGCTAATATATACCATATACTACAGGTTTGTATTAGGCCGATTCTTTGTTATTGGATTTGGGCCTTTTAAGTTAAGTTATTATCAAACTCTCTTTGATCACGTTAGAATTTCCGCTAGAGTCTATTATAACCTACAGCAAGTGGTTTGTACAATCTAGGCAAGCTCATACAGGCTTGAACCTCTTGCCAATCCAGACTTGTTCTTGTCCCTGACTGTTGCAGGAACTGACCAGACTTAACTCGGGTTTACTGAGTTGTATAATGAGCCGGATAGCGAGCTCGTTCACATGGTCTACATGTATGGGTTTACTCTCTTGCATGTATATTGAGATGTGGAATTAGAGCAGGTAGCATTAGCTCTAGAATTTCTTACTTCCACTGCATATGAATATACGATATCGTATAGTTATCCACTACATTGATCCTTAAGCTTTATGATTTTCCATTTGTAAAGTCATTGGACGTTATTGATTCTTTAAATAGTTAATCTAAAAAGGAACGAAAAGGCCATATTAGGCAGCTGATTGTATTCTAGGTTATAAAGCGGGTTTATTGCTTGTATAAATTGGTTCCCTCTCATTGGCAAGATGGTAGATGTATGTCGATATAGCTATTATGGAAAGTAAATAAATCAATTTCTTCTATAAGCTAATCATCAAGGATCAGAAATCTAAGGACAATTCATATTCTTAAAAATGTATAAATGTGAGATCCAACTAAAGCCACAAAACTTTCATTCTCAGATTCGAGTAATGATTTTTTTCCGTTATAGTTGCATAAAAAATTCTTATTACTAATTGCATATGAGTATTTCTATGATTATATGAAAAGATTAATTTACTTACAAAGTATCCCTGTGCGTGCAGGCCCTGGAGAAGGAAGAGATCATGAAAAAATACCAGGAAGTTACAGCTCGTTTGGAAGAAGATTTAGAGGGCATTTCTTTAGAGAAACTTGACATATCAGACGAAGTTAAAGAACAGGTGAAAATTTAATACCTCTATGTCCTTATCAAAAGTCAAAACAAGGGTGTGATCTGTGATGTGTTACAGTGTTGGGTATTTGACTTATCTTAAAGATGTACCAACCACATGTTGATGCACCATTAGTGAATTGAGACGCACAAATGAATGTTTTTTTTTATTGTTTAATATCAGGCCGCTCTTGTGATTGCTCAATTTAAAAGAGCGAAAGGAAGAACTGATGCACCAGACATTGAGCTGAGTGAAGATCTTTCATCCCTTTACAACAAGGGTACTGAAGTGGTAGCTGATCCGGAAGTCTTAAAAAGATTAATTGAGAAATTGCAACTAACCGGAATTAATGACCTTACCGATGAATCGATAACGTTGCATGAAATGGTGACTGCCAGTGATGGAGATCCTGGGGAGACTATAGAAAAGATGTCAATGCTGCTAAAACGAATCAAAGATTTTGTACAAACCGAGAATCCAAATGTGGATTCACCACCTGGAGAAACTTCTGCTCCATCGAATACAAATGATCAAAGAACTTCACTGAAAAACCTCAAGAATACAGTTATACCCGATGATTTTCGCTGTCCTATATCACTTGAGTTGATGAAGGATCCTGTTATTGTCTCAACGGGGCAGGTAATTTACCATCATTTCTTTTATTTTAAAACCCAAATCAACTTATATGCATGTCCATATGGAGGTGATGCTTGTGCTCGAATTGGATCCTTCCATGTTGCCTGCCTTTTTTGGGCAACATAATTGGTTGGATTGTTAGGGTGAAGGGCTACATGGCAATATGGGATGATCTAATTGGATAATGCATAGTTGGGTACCAATATGACTCGCACATGTGACATTAATATAACGCAGATCCTCCTAAATTATCTGTTTCTACTTTCTTAAATATCTTACTATTTTTGTAGACGTACGAGCGAACATGTATAGAGAAATGGTTGGAACAAGGACACCGGACATGTCCCAAGACACAACAAAACCTAACGAGCACCGCTCTCATACCAAACTATGTGCTACGCAGTCTAATAGCCCAATGGTGTGAGACCAACGGAATAGACCCACCAAAACGAGCAAGTCGGTCATCTTCCGCCTGCACCCCAGCAGAAAGGTCCATTATAAATGTGCTACTCACTAAGCTAAGGTCAGTCAGTCCTGATGACCAACGAACAGCTGCTGGTGAAATCCGTCTCCTTGCAAAACGTAACGCTGATAACCGTGTAGCCATAGCCGAAGCAGGTGCGATTCCGCTCCTGACCCACCTTTTAACTGCACCAGATTCCCGCACGCAAGAACATGCAGTGACCGCTCTTCTTAACCTTTCCATATGCGAGGATAATAAAGGAAGCATAGTATCTTCTGGAGCAGTTCCGGGGATTGTTCAAGTGCTAAGAAAGGGTAGCATGGAAGCACGGGAGAACGCGGCTGCCACCCTTTTTAGCCTTTCAGTAATCGATGAAAACAAGGTTACTATTGGCTCTCTAGGAGCAATCCCGCCTCTTGTACTGCTTTTAAGTGAAGGCACCCAAAGAGGAAAGAAAGATGCTGCTACTGCCTTATTTAACTTGTGCATATATCAAGGCAATAAAGGGCGCGCAGTGAGGGCGGGTGTAATTACTACATTAATGGAGCTTCTGACCGAGCCACAAGGTGCGATGAAAGATGAAGCTTTAGCCATCTTAGCCATCCTCTCAAGCCATCCTGAAGGGAAAGTGGCTATAGGTAAAGCAGACGCAGTACTGGTTTTGGTTGATTTCATTGGGTCTGGGTCTCCAAGGAACAAAGAAAATGCAGCTGCAGTTTTGGTGCATCTTTGTTCGGGAGATCACAAGTATCTAGTGGAAGCTCAGGAGCTGGGAGTGATGGGGGTACTAATGGATTTGCTACATCATGGTACAGATAGGGGGAAAAGAAAGGCGGCACAGTTGTTGGAAAAGATAACGAGATTTACAGAGCAACAAAAGTTACATCATGGTGAAACTGAATCAAACAACTCATAGTTGTTTTTTTTTATTAATTTTGTTGAGGTAAAGGTTTGGTACATTGTTGTACTTTTGAATTCAATGTTTTTTCTTCCATTGAAATGTAGAAAAAGGGGGAAAGGTGGAAGATCACCATCCCCCACCCCCTTTGTTTCCATATTGTTTTTTATTTAAATCTTTTAAGTTATGAGGATTAATTTTTTATTTTACTACAAACAAGAAAGAGATGGTAAAGATGACTGACTGTGTTGTATCTATCCTTGGTTTTAATGGAAGGATATTATGTCTTGTTTTTAAATTTTCAAATCTGGATATTAAATGTCAGTTGCTCTGCATATGTGTGACTACATTTTTACATGATCAAGTGCCATGGTTCATTTTAGTTCTCGAATGAATCGGATCAAATTGTTGCAACATGATTTAGCAATTTTTTTATTTTATATTTATAATATGAGTAGAATGTTGTTGATATATTCATCGTCATCCTAAACCTTTTTCTTTTCCTTTTTTTTTCCCCCTTTCCATAGACATGATAAAGGACGCTAACTTTTTGCAATATATATTATTTATAGGACGATATAGCAACATCTCTTCCTGGTCGTAGCAATTTGTGTCGTATGGAGTTGATTGGTTCATGTTCATATGTTGGTGTATTCATATGCTTTGACTCTAAGCGAGTTGGTTGTGTCAATCTGTTATGACCAGACTAAAAAGATGAATTTGAGTTGAACCTCCGAATTCACTTTTGGGTGGGCCAAAAGTTCTACATACCAAAATATTTGAATTTAAAACGTTTAATAATTAAATAGTCTTTGCTCATTTAGAAAGCTCTTTTTAGTAAAACAGGTTATTTTTCTAATGACATTCTGCATAAAAAAAATTAAATTTTCCGTATCAAAAGTTTACCTCTAAATTTTATAGTAATAATGCAACTAAGCTTTATGGGTTGTCACTAGTAAAACCTAAAAGAAACTTTTTTACAAGACTTCATATCATATACTATTAAATTATATTAACTAATTCTTATATGCATTGTTAGAATATGGGATAGAAATTAACAAATTGGTAAGTGGTAACATACCGGTGGTTAACGACACTCAAATTCAGATCTGTTAATGTTAATGCTGGTGATAAATCTCGGAAAGTAGTAATTGATTAGCTGTCTCTAGATTATAGTGAGTTGAGATTATCTTATTAAACTTTTATTAAAGATAGATCAAAATTTCTTAGGTTTCCGTTTTTCTTTTTTGTACTCAATGGAAGTATAGCTTACGTTCTTTTAAGCGGGTCCGTAAGAGAAAGTTTCTCGCATAATAGATCCTTAATTTAAACCTCTCGATAAGAAACATTTATCACCCAGAAATCTTGAGAGAAAACTCACCAAACCTACCATATGTAAAAATCAAATACCCTTGAACATTTTCAAATATGCTTAGACAAGTACTCGAACTTGTAATTTCTCGTGAGAACTCCTTCGAGCCAACTAGACAACTAGTTTCACTTAAGAATGTTACTAAAAATATTAGGATATAGGATTAGGACAGGTCAACCAACCGATCAACAACACACTCCACACATTATATGAATCTAGGCTCAATATCAAAACATATATATGCTTTTAGCACTAAAAAATACTAGCTACACTGTATCTAGGATAAGCTCTCTTTTAATTGTGATGTTTCGGAAAAGAATTGTGCAAATTTACTATTTAGTCAACACGGTCCATATGACCGATTTGATTATTGGTACCGTTTACAATCATGCACTAAATCAGTTCCAACTAAAAGCTGAGTTTTAAAGCGTTAACTAAAACTATTTTAATGCCTTTGACATATTTACGGTATAAAATCTACAATATTGTGCATTTGTTGATTCTATTTCAATATATCACTTCAAGAACGTTTCCATTTAGTAAAACATCTAAATAGTTTCACTAAAATTCTTGACTATTTTGTGGAAAACTTTGTACTTTACTTTTTCTACATTGTATGTGCTGGTGAAAGATAGATTTTTAACTACGTTTTTTCTTTTCCTTTTTTTTTTGTGACACGTGTCTTTAAAGAAAATGTTACTAAAAGGTAAAATCTAATATGTATATTTTACCTACACTTTTGATAAAAGTGTCACTATAACTTAATCATGACGCTTTTAGTGTGTCATTGAACCATTGTCAATAATTAACATATTTTTGGTGAATGTATAATATATGTACTAATTGTAGCTATCACCAAATTATGAATACTTAAAATCATTCAAAGTATTTTTAACTTCATTACCATAACAACTCCATGCGCAATACCATGACTAAAGTTTAGATGTTTAATATACAACAATACCATTAAAAGGAAAATGTCGTTTGGTGATATTGATTTTGGTGACACTTTTTAAAAAGTGTAGGCAAAGCATATACTCCGTAAGTTTTACCTTTAATGACACAATATCGTCTAAAAATGTCGCGAGTTTAGTGACATTTTTATAAAAAAATGTCCGTAAGAGTTAGCTTTCGTAAAGTGAAGCGAGTACAAACCATTAATTACGACCTACACTATATCTATATTTTTCATGTGTACGTACAATGTTTTAGATGTAAATCACAATTTTAGTATTTTTATATGGCACTTTTATGACTTTCCATGAAACTTTTCAAAAGTGTAACTAAATGACATATATATTTTGAAACTGTCCATGAAAAGAACAAGAAGAATTAAATCAAGATTGTGAGCAATACACTTGGAATGTAGATTAGTAATATGAATTAAGAATTAACTCGTTGTCATGTTAAACATATTTATCGGGACACTCATAGCTAGACATATATAAATCTTGAATTTTCTTGAGCCCAAAGCTGAATAGTGTTTCTCTTACTGCTATGTTTTTGCAAATAGCTAAACACATGCATGCTTTGAGTTGTAAAACTAAACCATTGGCAACATGCTCCCTTTTTTGATAATGATTTTCTTTAACGGCAGAAATTTGATTCAATAATTAAAATAAAGACCGTCCAGCAAGATGTTGAGTTGTTTTGCTTGTATTTCCAGCTGCTTGTAATTGATCTCGTGTTTCCTTAGTAGCTTAAGTTTTGGGATGAGTCTAGATGTATTTTTGTATATTCTAGTTCTGTATCTTTGTATCTTGACCACTAGTACCTTGCTAGTTGGTCTTGTTTTTTTAATATTAATTCCGCCGTTCGAAAAAAAAATGCAAAACATTTAACTTTTCTGCTAAAATCCTATATACTGATCAATTATATATCATCGAGGGGATTGATTTAGAAACATATATACCCACTAATTTCCCTCTAAACTAACGCTTAGTTCATTTCCGGTGGCATTATGTGGCTAGCTACTAATTACTCTAGAACGAATTGCATTTTTGGTCCCTGTGTTATCATACATTTTGCAAGTTTGATACAAAAGTGTGAAAAGTCGCGAAACTCATCCCTGTCATATCACACCTGTTGCAATTTTGGTCCAAAACTAACGTGCCGTTAGAATTCAGTCGTTAATGCCCCCATGTGCTTGTCACATGGGGGGTAGTTTCGTCCATTTGTTGCTCATAGGACCATTTCTGCAAAAAAAAAAATATTTTGTATAAATCTAAAAAAAATTATTTTGTATAAATCTAAAAAATTATTTTTATATAAATCTAAAAAAATTATTTTGTATAAATCTAAAAAATTATTTTTATATAAATCTAAAAAAATTATTTTGTATAAATCTAAAAAATTATTTTTATATAAATCTAAAAAATTATTTTGTATATAAATCTAAAAAAATTATTTTGTATAAATCTAAAAAAAAAATTTAGATTTATACAAAATAATTTTTTAGATTTATACAAAATAATTTTTTAGATTTATATAAAAATAATTTTTTAGATTTATACAAAATAATTTTTTAGATTTATATAAAAATAATTTTTTAGATTTATACAAAATAATTTTTTAGATTTATATAAAAATAATTTTTTAGATTTATACAAAATAATTTTTTTAGATTTATACAAAATATTTTTTTTTTTTTGCAGAAATGGTCCTATGAGCAATAAATGGACGAAACTACCCCCATGTGACAAGCACATGGGGGCATTAACGACTGAATTCTAACGGCACGTTAGTTTTGGACCAAAATTGCAACAGGTGTGATATGACAGGGATGAGTTTCGCGACTTTTCACACTTTTGTATCAAACTTGCAAAATGTGTGATAACACAAGGACCAAAAATACAATTCGTTCTTACATCTAATAAGATCGACTAAATCAAACTATATTGATATTATTTGATGTCTTTTACTGATATAGTTATAAAGGCCGCAGGACAACATAGAAAAGTATGTACATTATATTATTAAGCTTTAAGTAGAATGTGTAGTATAAAGAAGGGAAATGATAAAGCTAATCTGAATCTTTGTCGCTAATAAACAAAAGCAAGAGAGCAATATATATACAACTCAAAGGATCATACTTTCACGGTAGTCGAGAGATTCTTACATGATCTAAATGTACTTAAAAACATGCTAAACCATACTCACTTGTATCAAAATCAATTACAAACCAAACCACTACATGGTTTTCCGAGCCACACCCAACTAGCCATACAGCCAGCCACCTTTTCCTTTCATATATCTCTCTCTCTCTACACAATATATAGGGACAAATTTTTGGTTTCTTGATCAAATTACATAACTTGCTAGAATTTTATCAAGTACACTTAGACCAATTGGCCTAGTCATGTTAATGTGTTTTAAGCAGCTAATGTGATTTAGATTAGTGGTAAACATCTTACCTCTGGAGACAGAGGTCAAAAGTTCGATCCTCATCTCATGCAAAGGTTAGAAGTCTTTTTCTACCATTTAGGTAGAATCTGAAAGCAGCTTCTCTATCTAGGTAGAGGTAAGGTGTGTCTACATCTTAACCTCCCTCATACATCGTCGAGGTATTGGGGCCTAAAACTCATAAAAGACGACAATGGGCAGTTCCTTTTCTTTCCATTATGCTAATGTGTTTTGAAGTTTAAGAAATTCAAGTTTGAACTACGCACGTTGGGTCATTTCGGGATGTTTGTAAAAAGAATTAGATTGAAAATGGTCATGAAAATATCAATTAGGCTGAATATATCAGAATCAAATGCTCTATTTCCACGGATAAACCGAATATGGATCTTTCTATTTTTACCATTTTTGTAATGTACACATAATTAAGACATATATATTCAAAGTGAGTTGGCCAATGAAGTTAAGCCAACTCAGTTGGTTTGTTTGTTTCACAACTGGTTAAGGGTTTGTAGAGTTGTTGCTTGAGTATATAACACTTTATTGGGGGAGGGGGTGTGTAGTGTGGCCTGTTGATCCTTTCAATAAAGCAAAAATCTAAGTTTACCAGATTCCTTTCTTTTTAGACTGCAAAAATCACTCTTTCATAACACATTTCTTTTCTTTTTCGCATCTATTATGAAAGATTACCCATCACTTTAATTTTGTAATTATGAATGTGGAAGATTTGCTATCAAACTATACCTTTTTTTTTTTTTACTTTTTCAACACACGGAGGATGAGATGAAAATTAAGGCACTCAAGATGCAAAGATTTTACCATGTGTGTTGTTTTTAACCTCATTATTACTCATCATTAACCCCTCTTTCTCTCTTATATATACATATATAGAGGCCGATTAAGGTTAAATATTTGCATTTCTTTTTTGGCAAAACAGGAAAAAAAATTGGTGTTTTTCAAAGAAATCATCTACAACCCTTGCTACGTTGATCAATCAATCACCAACCTATAATTAGTCTTCTTGACTCTTGACGACACTCAACAAGTTTATCATTTGTTCACACTTACCATCGCGAAATCACCATAAATACATATATATACACGCATACACTAACACATATACATACACATGTATCATTCAACGTAAAAGACCGAGCCTAGTCATGAACAAAAGTTATTGAATTGCATACGAATTATAAGAGCATCCGTTTGTATGCTCTAGTTTTCCAAAATGTTCAACCCAAACCACCCCAATTTCATCATGTGAGAAGATTAATTATTGTTTCAATAATTCAAGCAACAATAGATTTCATAACTTGTGCTAAAACACGTCTGTCACATATAGAAACGCATAAACTTGCCACACAAAACATATATATATAGATGAGAAGAAAATATATTAGACAACAAACTAAGATCTGGTTCTAGTTAGTGATCAGCTAATTATACTTCTTTCTTGTACGTTGTCTATAGAGCAGTTATTAAGACAGTCCCTTAATTACCAACAAATGTCTTGAAAGATTTTGTTGGTTTCCTTAAAAGAATCTTCCATAAACATAATACAATCAAAAAGAAAAACTCTCAGTCTAGAAATGTACGTGGCTGCATAAACATACCAATTAAATTCAGGAATATCAAACACATTGTTTTGTAATAAGTTGAAATGCATCAGTTCTAAGCATGTATACATAAGCTAAACTTATAGGCACAAATTAAGGTATCATTCTTGATCTTTATAAATGCTCAAAACATGAACACAATAATGTAGCTAGAAGGATACCTAATTTGAAGCTGAATAAGATAACGTAACAAATTAATTGAGAAATCTCATATGGAAAAATCAGTTGATCATCTTAAGTAATAGATAGATAGCTTAATTACTCAAGATAATTGCACACACTTACACACTTGCTGGTGAAACAAATAATTTCCAAGTACAAGGAAACTCATACACACATTAATAGAATTAACCAACATATATAATATTATCACATTACACTTAATAACATATATAATTTATACCTACCATATAGATTCTCCTGCAGTTCTTCGGCGATCAAAGCGTTGAGACTTGGAATCTTAATTAATCGACAATTATACATTCAAGCTAGGAATTAGCTAGGGTTTGAAAATCCTTCAGCCAATATCATAAAACAATCATCCTCCTCAATTTCCAATTCCCTCTAATCCGAAGATTATAAGAAGTGTGTAGTGGGAGTAGAATTAGTGCTAACACCAGGAAATTCTGACCATGTATTTCCAGCCCATGGTTGTTGATTGTTATTTCCCAACATACCCAAAAATTGTCTTGATAAATTCAAGGCTCGATTGTCTTCCACTTTCACTGGGGGATCGATCTGGGTGTTATCGGTTCCAGGATTGTTCTTCAATGTCATGTCTCCAGTGACACTTCCGTTTTGATAGTTAAATAGATTGTTAGTATTGTTTGGTACTTCAAATCCAGGCAAGAAAGGTAGTCTCCAATTCTCACCTCCTCCAATTGATAGAATATTGTTGAAATTGTTGGCACTTGAGCTACCATTTCCTATTTGAAAGTTTCCCAATTCACTTTGAGATTGAAAACCGGAAATAGTACTTGAGCTAAGGTTACCCCCAACACCTCCATATTGGTTAAGAGAACTCATGAAAGGCAAGTGAAGTGAAGGTGGATGTGAGAGTTGTGAACTTGTCATATTTTCTGAGTTACTTCTTGGAGGACTTACACTTAGTGATTTAGGGCCCGAGCGGCTTGGAGATTTTGAGCTTCTACTTTTGCTACTTCTTTTGTTTCTTCTACAACCTCCTCCAACCGGAACATTTCTTAGAGCACCTCCTCTAGTCCAGTATCGTCTACACGTCTTGCAAAAGTGTCGAGGCTGTGTGAGGCTATAGTTGTTGAAGTAACAGAATTTTGTGTTGGTTGAATCACAACGTGGACAATTTAGACCTGGCTCTGGCAAGGGTAGCTTGGCTAACCTAGCGCGATCTACCATAGATCCAGGTCTAATTGATCCTTCCCCACCCCCACCGCCTCCACCTCCACCTCCATCGCCAGGCTGTGAAGGAGGCGGCGGGGGTGGAAAACTAGGGTTTTCACCAATACCACCACCGACACCTCCACTTCCATGATGGTTTGATTGTTGCAGCTGAAAAAACAACTCAAAACATAAAATAAAATTTAAAAAAAAAAAACAAAGAAAGAAAGAAAGGAGATAAGCTTAAAAGATCATGGTATATTCAACAAGAGGTTTGTATAAGAATAGGAATGAGTATATATCATCTTTTTCACATAAAGCTTTTTTTTTTCCTTTTTATCTTTGATTGGATGATGAAGTAGAAGTAATTAATACCAAAGCTAGCTAAAGAGAATTCTTAAAAAGATCATTACCTGATGATGCCAATTCTGGTGATCAAGATATTGTGGAACAGATGAGAAAACCATGATTTGAATTTGTGCTATATATGATCTTTTTCTCTTTTAGAAAGTTTTTTTTTCAAGGGTTTTTTGGGAAATAAATGAAGGTGGGGAATCAAAAACAAGGGAATAAAACACAGAGAAAGAGAAATTAATGGGAAGGAGAGGAGAAGGAATTAAGGATAAAAAGAAGAGGCTTTTTTTTTGTTTTGCTTATATTTTTTTTCTTTTTATTTGTATTCCAAAGAATTTTTGCATCTTTCTTTTTGTATTTATTATTATAATTAGGGTTCTTGGGAGTTAGTGGACGAAGTTTCTTAGCCTTTAAGCTTTCTCAGAGTGACACTCTGTAGTGCTTGGGTAAAAAAGAGGATTCTGACCCCTCCATGCATGATATACATACAATCCTATATGTATCTATATGTGCATGCATGAAATTAAATATATATGAGAAATTCATTTATTTATTTATATAAAAGAGGAAAGTGTGATGTGAAGATATACATATATGCATGTAAATTAAAAGCGTGTGAAATATCGTTGTCTTGTATACAATATATGGTGGTATGATGGTGGTGGGATCATTACGTCTCTTACGTAATTTATAAACTGCATATTCTGTAATTGGTCTCGGCTAATTTCATCAAGTCCGTCAAGTAAATAACATATATACTTTATCGATAAAAAAAAATAACAGATGTTAGTTGCAATTAGTTTTATCACACAAAGGTAAGTAGGTAAGTACCAATTATTGTGTTATCTCATGAAACTTCTCGAACTAATTAACTAGCTACTAGTTTGGATCTAAAATTAAATTTTTCTAAATTTTAACTACACATTTGAAAGCCAAAGTTACATACATATCTAGCATAATGCAGGGAGGATAACTTGTTTCAATTATGACACCGGATTTTGATTATTGAAGTTAGTGGTTTGGTTTTGCTAAACAAAGTGCTAAAGTTGTAGTTAAAATACATTAAATAATTGCACATTTAGTGTAAAATCCAGAGGCCGGTTAGACTTTTAATATGTAAGATATAATTTTTTTATACTCGTTACAGCTCTTAGGACTTCAATTAATATTTTTCTTTAAAAAATAATACGCAACTTGTTAAATGTATATCTTTCTGATAAAAAAAAACTTACGAGTATTTCATTGAATTTTCTCACAAAGTCACTAGCTAGTCCCAAACCTCAACCATCAAACTTAGAGTTATTAATCTAATTATCCTCACTACTTAATGTTTAGAAGGCTCGAAATGATATAGTATTCTCCAACAAACAAGCGATTTCAAGACAAATATTAGAAAACATAAAGCACTCGACAGTCTTATGACTAAGATCAAATTAGAGTATAGAGACTTTTGGAACGTGTAGTGCTCCTTTTTAATGTACTGTATTCTTTAGTTAATTTCTTGCTGGTTATAACTAATAAAATGTTATGTTGCCGTTAAAATAGATATAGATATCAGGACTCAAGAAACTTCAAACTAATTAGTACACCCTTTTGTTGAACTATTGACTGCCCCCTTTAACGAACTTATGCCATATTCACAGCGCACAATCTCTGTCTCTCTCTCTCTCATATATCTGAGTTGGTGACCCTCTTTTACTTTAACTTTTTTCTTTTTATTTCTCTTCTTTTTCTTGGTTACAACACAAACCCTTTTTCTCGGTTTGATTGCATGGTCAAAAATAAGCACATGATTACTTGCATCATAATGCATTTGTTTTTATATACTAGAATACAAATTAATCCGGCCTATATGGTTGGAATTGAGCTTTATATAGATTTGAAACAAATAATGTAAGCAAAATAAACTGTTATAACTGACTACATCTTGGACTTAATTCCATCGGTTGAAGAGTTCTTTCCCAAAAATGATTCTTCAGTTTCTAAAAGGAATATCCTAATTTTTATGTAATTGTTACATTACAGTTATATAACAATTACTGATATAATAAACCAGCAAGGTTGGATAAGTGGTTAACACCTTTGTTTCTAGAGACAGAGGTAAGAGTTCTATCTTCGATAGAACCTGGAAGCAGTCAGTCTACAAAATCGTGGTAGTGGTAAGGTTGTTTACATCTTAACCTTCCCTATACACCGTCGAGGTATTAAGACCCAAAATTCGTAAAAGACGGTATTGGTACTTACTTTTAATTTTCTGTTATATATATTACTGTTATTGACTATATGCTGAAAAAGGTAGAAAAAGAAAAGACTGATATGAGTATATACAACTAGCTAGTTGGCAACCTGAACCATATCAGAATCGATAAGCTTAACTTTGTGGGTTGGTGTACTACCGAATCTTTAACGAGGTTCACCACCGAATTTCACTAAAGTAGGTAACTAATTAAATAGATTGATAACGAACTTTGTAAATTAAATCAAGTCGAGCAATTTGGCAATTAGGTTATATGGTTGTGGATCGGTTCGAATTAAATATGGTAAAAGTAGTTTTTATTTATTTGTATATAAATATGGTAAATTACGAAGAGATTTTAATTAAAGAGATTGATAACGAACTTGTAAATTAAATCAAGTCCAACAAATTTGGCAATTAGGTTATATTTGGTTGTAGATGGGTTCGAAATTAAATCTATCAAGGTAAAGTTGGACGTATTATCACTTTTAAACATGGAATCAATGCGAAAGACAAACAGTGAGAAAAAAACTAACGAATGTGCGGAAATTAAAGGAGAAAAACTAAAGAAGATGGACGTGGTGACCAAAAGTGGGAAAAAAATGGATAGTTTAATGTGTTTTTTGCTATTTTATGCTTTTAGTGATTAAAAGTGCTAAAACTGTCAACTTTAAAGACTAAAAGTGTAATTACTTACTATAATAAAGGAATTGGATGTGAACAGGTTTTTTTTTGTCTTTACCTGCCTTTTAAATATAAATATAAGAATTAGCAATTATAAAACAAAATATGGATTTAGTTCAGTGGTTGGTCTCTATGCCTATGGGGTGGAGGTCACGGGTTCAAACCCTCCCCCCTCTTTTTTTTAAAGTTTTTATTTAGTAATAAACTATTTACACTTTGGTCCCTCCTTTTTTTTCCCTTTACTTTTCTGTCCTTCCTGTTTATTTTTTATTACTTCAACCCCCTAACTTTATATAATTTTTTCCTTTTTAATCTTTTGTAACATTTTGTTTTTTTATATCTTTATTACATTTAACATTTTTTTATAACTTTTTAAAATGTTATATTTTAAAAAGCTATATATTTTTTAATTTTCTATTTTTCGGGGTTTTTTTTTGGTTTTTTGTTGCATTATATATCTTTTATATTCTTTTAAACACTTGGTTTTTATACCTTTTTTACATGTAACATTTGTTTTTTTATTACTTCTTCATTTGGTTTTCGTATTCTTCTTTTTTTTTGTTCTCTTTTTAATTTTTTGGTTTAACATTTCTTTTGTATTTTTAAACTTTTGGTTTTCAATACTTTTTGTCGCCTATAAATTTGTGGTTTTTTTTAACCCCACCCATAAACGTAAACGTTTTCAAAAACTTACGCCGCCCATTGGGCGGCATGAAAATTCCTATTTACCAAAAATTAGATTTAAGGCCAAAAATACCAACATATTTTTCGGCTGGTACATTCCATGTATTCCTTTATTATTATTATTTTTTTAACGTTAAGTGCTAGATATTAATTATTCGAATCTTAACAGAAACATCCATGGTGGGCACTATGTTGAAAATTGGAACACGCGCACTCTTTCAGAACATGAGTAATAACACGTATGCCCATACGCTCAAGATGTAAATGCCTGAAACCATGAGCAATCAAGATTAGATCCTAGGTCACCTAACCAACACTTCGTCTGACACTTCCCTCGAAGAGAGCCCCAATAATTATTGCATAGGTTTGTTTTATCGTAAAAGAAATACTCGTAAAGTGTAACCTGATATTAGCGAGAATTTGGTCAAAATTAGCATACTTGTACATCCTTTCAAGTTAAAATAATAATAATAGAAATTACATTTCTTAACATGTCGATCAACCAAATCATTTGATACGCCAACCCGCTAACTCATGACCTATTTAACCTGAAATCGACCTACCAACCAGTTAACCCACCGACCCACAACTCATATGACCTGTTTGAATATGAAATCAACCCGCTAACCCACCAACTCATATGACCCGACAATCAGATTTTTCTAAGTTGGTGGGTTTGGTTCTCTACTCGAAAGTCTCGTATTATATAATGTTCAGGTTGACAGGTTGTGAGTAGGAATGAGCAAAAATTCCCAAATCCCTATCCCGTCCCGGTACCGTCCCGATCCCGGTACCGAAAAGTGGTACCGAGTCCCAAGTGGGACCGGGACCGGTACCCACTTTTATAAGTTTGCGGGATCGGTACCAAACGGGGTCGGTACCGAGAAATCCCGAGCAAATCCCGATGGTCCCATTTGGTCCCGACTTGCAAGGAAGGCATCATTTTATATATATGTTTGTTAGGAACTATGTATCCATATCTATGACTAAATATGTAATGTATTGTATACCTATGGTATATGTATATCAGTATACAAGAAGAAAGGTTCAAGTTTGCGATATGCAATTTTGAAGTTCGTAATCAAGGTGAAAAGAAACATTGTTGTTGTATTAAATAGCTACTAACATGGCGTCATTTATTAAACAAAAAAAAAGAAAAAAACATAGCTCACATTCTAACACCATTTGCACACACTGGATAAATTTGATCTTTTGAAATTTTATCCTCCTTAATCCTCATTAAGATATAATTAGCATATGTATATCAATATGTGATGCCAGTGTTTAGATTTCAAACGAATTAGAAGATATAATATCATTTATGTCTAAAAACGAAGTAGCCAATAAATGCAAGTTTAGCTCGGGTTTAAATGAGGTAGCTATTGTTTTTAGTCGGGACTCATCGGGATTTGGTACCGTTATCCCGGTCCCGTCCCGTTCGGTACCGGTACCGGTACCATTTCATATGGGACCGGGATCGGTACCTTATTTTGGTGAAATTCGGGATCGGTACGGGACGGTACCAGTCCCACGCCCATCCCTAGTTGTGAGTCAGGGTTAAATTTCTTGACCTAGAACTTCTAGTGGGTCGATTTAAGATCGGAGATTTTTGACCGGCCGTCAACCCGCCAACTAGCCCTACCTTTTACACACTTTATTATACATACCACTTCTCTAATTCACTCTTTAATTAATCTCTATTTTGTCAACGTTACATACAGTTCCACATTTTCTAATTAGCGAGTTTAATGATTAAACAAAACATTTTTACAAGAATTTCTTGCGACAATCTTTGACGAAGACACGTCATATTAAAGTATATATAGTAAGGACACATAAGCACGCTCATGTACGTTGGTGCAGTTTATAATTGTTGTGTAGTAAATCATTATATTATAATAAATAAATAAATAAAAAAGATATAAAAACCATTAGAATCATATAAAATTACGGTCCATTAGAAAGCTACAAGCACAAAGTGGCCGGAGTAGAGCATTATAAATTATTTATGATGCCACTCGTTGATTATCATATTCCATAGTGCATGCAATGCAATCCATCATATCGACTAGGTCTTATTTTTAAGCTAAAAGACAAATCGAAAACCACCAAAATTATAAACAATTTTTTCCCTCGTGGTCCATTGTACATGCATGGTCGTTTTTGATTGATATATTGATTATACAAATTGACCACGTTAGCTAGGTTGACGAAATTCTTGTCGTCAGTGGAAAACAGCCAATCTATAAAATCATATGAGCCTTGGCTTATTTTGTTTTTGTTAAAAGACAATATCAACATTACATAATTAACTCACACATTTGTCTATTACGAGGTTTAATTAAACCCACAACATTTTGATTGATATATAGGCGATGGAGTGATATTAACCACAAGAACTGAACTGTAAAAAAAAAAAAAAACAAAGATCCTCCTCCCACTAGCTCGGCTAAGCATAGTGGTAGGACCTCAATTTAACCTTCGCAAAGAATGAATTTGTTGATGTTGCAGATTGAAAATGTAAAATGTATAAGTTTGTGGGCCATGTATTTTAAACGCTTGATTTTATAGTAAAACCACATCAAAGAGATGTAAATGTAAAGTAGTAGGAACTAATTACCTAAAGTGGAAAAAGTATATGTATTGCATCTTCGATCTATAAATCGCCATAATATAAAACTACAACCATGTCAACAAAATGTTATAAGAGAAGTGGTAATTAAAATTTTCAAAGTCATATACTCATATTTGTGTAACGATTATATGTATATCAACACAATTTATGAATCAAAGAATTGTAATGCATAACAAGTATAAACTAAAAAAAAGTTTTCAATTACGAGTTACGGTAGTCAATAAATTACTAGTTTACTACTAATGGTGCTTAAGACAGTGTTATTTTCGATTCTTTATTTCGATCAACTTATTCCAAATGTCCAAATGTTGATACTTTTTAGTTTTTACTCTTTTAGTAATTTTATTAACCGAGATGGGCCATTCAATGGGCTGCATATATACATTTACAGTTTTACACTATGAAAGATTTTCAGAGTGGGTCTTGGCCCATCCAAGTCTTAACATGCATTTGCCACTATGACACGGAAAACTAAATTGCAAGTATAATAAAATACATGTTACCTTCTAACTTTCTAAGTAATGTTTGTATCGAATGAACCAACATGAACATTGTACAAAATCCCATCAATAGGAACAATATCCATACAAACATGGTACATATTAGCCATATACACAAATGAAAAGTTGAAAAAAAGAGAATCATCTTTAATTTGAGGTGCAAAAGCTATGAGGGGGTCTCGTGGGAACCATGCAATTGTGGGGGGGACCAAACTGAAATTTATTTTAATTGTAAGTGATAGAGGCAATGAGCCTACCATTTTGCCAATTCACCCAAACAATTATGCCTCACAGATTCCTTTGGTCGATGATTCTTCCTCAGGGACCCCACTGTACATTCTTCTTTTCTTTGGTACTAATATATAAATATATGTTTCTTTTTCCTTTCACATAGACACGGCAAAGATACTATTAGAAAAGTATGTTGTACCCAACTTGGTATAAAGAAATGTATTGTAATGGAAAAAAGAGATGGTAAGAATTATCACTATCAACATCCTAGCTAGGATAGCAACAATGTATAAAAAAAACCATAAAATTAGAGTTATTGATCGCTTATACAAATATCGACTTGAAAAACATACATGGAGCAACTTATTGTCAAGGGCAGAGGCGATACCAGGATACAATATTACAAGGGATAAAATTAAAAAATCCATGAGTTTGTTTTTAAAAAATAGAGAAAAATTAAAAATTCATAGTAAATTTAAATTTAAAAATCTATGGCAAAAAATAAATTTGGAGGGGGGCATTTGCCCCCATGTAGCCACGCCGGGTGGCTTTTGGCTAGAGTCGATACAATTTAGATCAAGTGTTACCAAGTCAAGGCCTAAAATTATAAGGGGTTCGACATGGATGCCAAATTATGGTTCTTGGCCGGTAATGACCCAAACAATATGATCGATGACATAACAAGGGTCATGGCCTCAAGGGGATGACCAAAGACAAGTGAAACAAAGGATGTCAAAGACCGAAAAAAGAACAGGAGTTGCAAGAATCATTTTGGAATCAATTGTAAAATGAGTTCTTTAGATGCATGTATTCGCGTAATATCTCATATTACACATGTCTATGTCTATATATACAAGATTCAAAGAAATGGGGCGTAATTAACTAACGATCATTTTTTTACCAAACTATAATTGGTGAATGAGCAAAAGCTAGGCTTCATAAAACTTGTTATAAGTTCGTGATATATTTAGCATTTTTTAGTTGATACTTGATACTTTTTGAATATTAAGATAATTCTCTTTGATTTCATCTCCAATTAAGTAGATTATTAGATTAGATGTGGACATGTCGTGATTGTACATCAATGATTTTGAGAAACCCGTTCGACCTGTTGGACCCGTAAAGTTAGCATTCGTTTTGAAATCAACCAATTAAACCAATCTGTTTATTAAGCTAGGGTTCTATAAACATTACTTGTATTAAGGATCCACCATGAAATAAAGTAAATGCCCTATTAGGCCGTCAATTTTTCTCTCACTCATCAGTGGCGGAACCAGGATTCATATTGACCTAGTAGCACAACTAGCTTTATATATGTGTAAACGACTAGTGACTAGATTGTTACGATTTTTAAACGGTTTTAAGGATTTTTCGCTAATTTTAGCGTTTTATAAAAGTATTACCACTTTTGTTAGTTTCATTTCTCATTTAGTGACAAATACATCTCTATATAATTTATTGCTATAAAAATCTTTCAAAGGTTTAAAGTTATCCACAATAATTGGTATCTCAAATTTATTTGTGTCGTGGCACCATGATAATATCTATCTATACTATCTTATAAAAAGATTTACATTAAATAGGTTGAACGAACCCGCGGTAGCTCAGTTTACCCTCCTTTGAAGGTAGTTATCCTGTTTTAGTTTCCGCCAATGTCGGACTTTTCTAGTTTCTGTTTGAGGAAAGTTGTTATGAAATAAGTAAGTTGTATTTCATGCTTATATAGTTGTATCAATTCTATGCATAAAAGAGTTGTACCAAGTATGCAAAAAGAAGTTGTAAAAACCATATTGCTTTTTAGTATATAAATAAAAAGTAAGTTAAAACATAATCAAATGAGTGGTTATTAAAAATGTAAAAATCTTAAATTTAAATTAATATACAACTCAAAATCAGTGCCTGTGGAAAAAGACTATGCAAACTTTAATGTATTTATTATACAAAACTCGAATTTCAAAAAGTCTTTTTTGGCTCTCCAATTAAGTAGATTATTAGATTAGATGTGGACATGTCGTGATTGTACATCAATGATTTTGAGAAACCCGTTCGACCTGTTGGACCCGTAAAGTTAGCATTCGTTTTGAAATCAACCAATTAAACCAATCTGTTTATTTCTAATAGCCCAATTTGACCCAACAACATAAAAAATTTACCCAAAAAAACCCGACTAAAAGAATTTGGCTATAGATTGTGAGGTACAGTAAGATAAATTGCCGTTAAAGAAAAAATTAAAGAAAAGAGAGAACGTAAGTAATCTAGTTGTTGTAAAAAATACCTGGAAACCAAATATACGAGTGTTAAATATAGGTAAACATCCATTCAAATGTTCAAATATGAATGATACAACTAACTTATGTTATAAAGCCTAAAGCCCATGATCTACCTACTTACAGAGTTACATCTTCGATCACTTGCATTTAACAACTAATTGCTTCTAGAATTTTATTTTTTTATAAAATAATCATATCCGTGTTTCTGCATCATTTGTGAGGATGCTTTTGTAATTTGCACCATTTTTTTTTTATGTTTATTTTGTATCTAATGGATTAAAAATCTTTTTAGCAATCAAATGCAATTTTTATATGCCAATGCATCTTCAGTATATTAGAAGAATCAAATAAATTTGTAGCAACCAATTATTAATATATGGACTGATATATGGAAAAACTTGAGACTTTAAGGTATTTGGTTAAAAACAAAATGTGAGCAAAATGTTCTCCGGACTTGAGACATGACTTTTTTCAGAAAAATTGAGTTCTCGGAAATTGAAGAGATGAATATATAAGAAAGCAATGTCGTTGAGCCAAATTGACATTCAAAAGTTAAAATAAAAAAATTGTAGCATTCAATCCAATATCAATGAATCAAGACAATTACAAACTAACAATATTCGATAAATAATAATCAAGTCAAAGTAGTAACAAATTTAAATATATTTTTTTTTGAACGGCAAAAAAGTATATATTATATATAAAAACCACTAGCAAGATACTAGAGGTCTCAGTACAAAATCTAGAAATACAACAAATGACACATTCTATATCCTACTCAGAACTTTAACTGCTAAGATCGCAAAAAGATTGAAAAAAACTTATGTCAAATACAGACACAAGAAAAAACCCCACCAACGAAGGCCGAGCCACCGGTTTTCACTTCGTGGTGTTTTTGATGCGACCCCAAACAAGTCCTGAGGAAAGTCGATAATACCAACTAAATAATGAAAGACCGATGTCATCAATCAAACGGTTTCGCGTTCCAAGCCTCCCATGAAGTAAAATCTTTCCTGTCTCGATTATGAATCCAAAGATAAGAGAACGAAATAATAGAGTTAAAAATTTCGTTACTGCTCTCGTGAATATCATTGTGAAAGGCATTGTTTCTCGCTTTCCAAATATGCCACCACCAAGTGAAAAGTATAGCTTCGAGTTTGTGATGACTTGCGACTGGAAGCTTTAGCTCGTCACACCAGCATAGAACCCGATTGGGATGCTCATCTGGGATATTCAACTTCATCCAAGTACGCAAGAAGTTTCTCGTCTCTTTAATTAACTTGCAACGTTGAAAAGTATGAGTGCAAGTCTCGACCCCATTGTCACAGTTAACACACCTGAATGAATTAATATCGACTCCTTTAGCAAACAAATTCACCAATGTGGGGAGATAGTCGCGTCTTAGTCTCCAAACAAATAAATTAATCTTTTTCGGGACTAATCTATTCCATTTGGTCTTCATTACACTCAATGTATGGGGTCGATGATTATCATAACAGTGCCTGAGATGCGCAATAGAGAGATCAGTTTTGCCATTGAAATTCCACACCCACTTGTCTTCATGCTCCGTCTTTAGGTCCAAGGGCAGTTTTTTAAGCATGTCTTGAACCATGTCTAGTTCACGAGATGATCTAAGAGGTCTACGCCACTTCCAAACCCAACTCGAATTACTCCATTTGGTGCTGATCATACAGTCTTTTTCAGACTCATTAGCATAAAGTCTCGGGTATAAAGAAGCTAGAGTAGAATCGCCGCACCAAGTATCCTTCCAGAATTTCGTGTTTTGTCCATTACCAATTTTGCGAGTAATCACATTCTGATTAAAGGCAGGTATATCATGCATCTCTTTCGCCGATTGAACTATTCTTTTCCAAAGGCCTTTATTATTTGCCGAAAGATTATAGAAACAATCTTCCCCGTGTATAGAAGCAATGACCCGAACCCACAAAGTATTCGGGTTAGAAACAGCCCTCCATCTCCATCTATAGAGAAGAGCATGGTTCATAGCCTCTAGGCTACCAAAACCCACGCCACCGTCACCTTTAGAAGCTAGGACGGATCCCCATTTGACCCACGAGATTTTTCTGTTGCCCTTATTATCGCCCCAAAAGAACCTGGATCTAATGGCTTCCAACATATTGTTAACCTTTTTTGGCATGCGAAAAATAGATAGGTAATAATTTCCAATTGATCCAAGTACTGAAGTGATCAATGTAGCCCTACCACCAATCGATAATAGATTAGCTTTCCAGCTAGAGAGTCTTTTCTGGAATTTGGTGATGATCGGATTCCAAGTACTAGCTCTTGCAGAACTTCCGCCAATTGGAATTCCAAGATACTTGAAAGGTAGACTTTCAACTCTACAACCAACATTATTAGCCATTTGTGTCGTCTCGCTTTCATCAATCCCAATGCCAATAATAGAAGACTTATGGAAATTGATTTTCAGCCCAGAAATGCAATGGAAAAATCTTAATGCTTTAGAGATAACTTCCAAATTACAAACATTGCCTTCACCAACAATCATAACATCATCTGCATAAAAAAGATGAGAGACACGAACACCGTTAATGTTAGCACATTTAAGCTTATTACCTTTAACCAACCTGTTGATTGCAATATGTAGTCCCTCCATAGCAATTATGAATAGAAAGGGAGCCATTGGATCCCCTTGTCGAAGCCCGCGTTCAATGGAAAACTCATCTGTAGGACTGCCATTCACCAAGACTGATGATCTAGCTGAAGTGAGACATGCCTCGATCCACTTTATCCATTTGGTTCCAAATCCCATCGCATGAAGAATAGTGAAAAGAAAGTCCCAAGACAAAGAATCATATGCTTTCGCGAAATCAATTTTGAAGAGCATCAGTCTTTTTTTTCTCTTTTTATACCAATCAATAACCTCATTAAGTAACAAAGGACCATCAAGAATCTGTCTGCCTTTAATAAACGCCGTTTGCTCTGGGCTCACAAGATCATCAATAACTTTTGCAAGACGATTAGCCAAGATTTTTGCAATGATTTTGTATTGCATTCCAATCAAACTGATAGGACGATAATCAGAAACAGTGGCCGGATTACTCACCTTAGGAATCAAGGTAATGAACGAAGAGTTACAACCAACAGGGATAGCAGCCCGTTTGTGGAAGTCGCGCATCATATTAAGAATATCATTTTGCATTACATCCCATTTTCTTTTTACTAGAGCAAAAGAGAAACCATCTGGGCCAGGCGCCTTATCTCCACCACAGCTCCAAACTGCTGCTTTAATTTCTTCCAATGAGAACTCGATTTCAAGGTTGTTCACTTGAAGAACAGAAAGTTTTTTGTACTGGGAGTCATCCACACTGAATTTTATGCCTTCGAATCTTTTGAATTTATTAGCGAAATGATCCCGAAAACAATTCTTAATCTCAATCGCATTTGTAATCCAAGTTCCATTATTTTTAATACCCCTTAAAGAATTCTGCCGTCTTCTTTTATTAATGAGAGCATGATAGAATTTAGAGTTTTCATCACCCTCCATACACCTGTAACACCCGACGTTTTTAAAAATATGGGTTTTCAAAGATCTTTCACCTAACGGTGTTAAATTGCGGAAGTAAAGACCGTAAAAGTCAAAACCGATAAAAACATTTCGGTTTCTGCATTTAGTTGGTGTTACATGCCATATCAAACAATAGTTCAAATGAAAACCCATCGGTTGCCCAACATTAAACAACCGTTCACACATTATTACATATATTCGACATCAAAATGAGATGTAATCAAAAGTCTCCATAATAAGCAACTAGGGGTAGCTAAGGAATCTGCATGCTTTCTACCCACGCTCTCACGTCCTGCACCTACAAGTCCTTCAAGCTAAACCTGAGGGAACAACCACATTAAAGAAACAAGTGTTAGCTATAAGAATAGCTAAGTAAGATCACACTTAATTTAAAAGCATTTGTCCAATTAAAACATTTCTTCATTATTAGACAAACTCATTAGGCACAATACACAACACACATAACTGCATAACCACTTCATATCAATTAGGATAATCATCCTAAATGTGCCTATCCTGCATTAGTTCACACATTGTCACACATATCTTCGTTTACTGCATATAAGTGTGCCCTGCATCACACCCGACTGGATGATGAACCAAAGGCTAATCATCGTATGTCGTTAAGGAATGGCAAGCCAATCCAAGAGTAATCCGTATGTGGAGGTTGGTCAAACCCCTCGTATTACTCGCCCTGCATTATAAAGACCATGTTGCAAGGAGCCACCCAAGCAACAACTACGTCAACGTACTCGTCCGGCTAGACTTGTACGGGTTAAGCTTAACACTTTCCCTGCATTATATTTACGAGCTCGATTTCACACATAATAGTTTAGGCAACACACATAACCTAAACATAATCACACATTACCTTCATTTCGTTTGGGCCCTTAAACGTGCAAGTGACATGGCAACCTACCAAGTCTAGTGAGCTAGGTGTACAAGCCATGTAGTATGCATATGTCACACATTAACTCCATTTCTACATTTCACACATAATAAGATACTTCGTAATTCTACATAAACTACATATCAATACACTACATTAAACAATACTTCATTTCACTACATTAGGGTCTGCATTTCAGGTCTCATGGTCAACTTCATATCCCATAGTACCTCCCGTGTAACCCGAGATACCCACATATATCATATGTTACCGTTAAGGAAGTTATAAGTATGAAACCTTTGCTTGTTGAACCCTCAGCGTGACAAAAGTAGTGTATCTTACCTTGATACAGCTTAACAACAAGCTACAAGCACAATACAACGATGACTAGGTGTCTCCAATATCCTAGAACAAGTATAAGATCAAAATATAAGCTAAACGACACATTTTGTAAAATCTGACCAAGTGGTGCGCCGCACCTTCCAAGTGGTGCGTCGCACCAAACCTCCAGATAATTCAGATCAACACTAGGTGCGCCGCACCAGCCATTGGTGCGTCGCATATCGGGGTCCACCAAAAACCCAAACTGGCTGTGGTGCGCCGCACCTGGGGTGCCGACCAGCAAACTAATTTATGTTCTTTGATCAAACGAATTCCATACGAACCCATACCCCAAATCCAACCTGGGGACTTAAAATTAATCCTTTTAATTGCACTTTCATCAACTTTAACCATCCTATTAATCCTTTAATCCTTTACATCATGAATCAATCATTAATCACCCGAATAACATGAAATCGGTGAACGTTTAATCAAATAACCCAACCCAAACCCTTATGGCCTGGATTAAGACTAATATAAGACTCACACAATCATATTTCAAAAGAGAAATACCAATATTACCTGTATTAGGTGACAAAGATCCAAGATCTAAGCAATACACGATCGATTTGGCTCCAAAACGAATAGATCTAGAGAGAAACTTGAGAGGGAAGGAAGGGGATCGGCTAGGGCTTGTTTATTAGGAAGAAAATCTGCATAATGGCTCTCTAATGACAACCCTAAGCCTCTAAACCCGTTTTTGACTTTGCACACATGTCAAAACTAGCCCCTAAGCTTCCTAATCCTTCATTGTTGGTCACAAACTACTTTATTGACCTATATACATCATTAATCCTTCATTAAATGTCACTACATAGACATTAATCTTCATATTACACACATTTATACTACATTAACATTTAGGCTTACAAGCCTCACACATAACACACATTAACTACATATAAGCATTAAATCTAAAATAGACTTAACGACACACACAATATTGACTTAACGACATTAGTCAACTAGTAAAGAAAAGTTTGGGATGTTACAACACCACTTCACTTTGGCCTTCTGTTTAAAATCACGAACGTTTCTATTTTCCATCGTCTGCAGTTCAACCACCAGAGCTCTTCTCTTATCAACCAGCTCCTTATTATCATTATCCAAGATCATTTGGTTGTCGACAGTAGCAATTCCTTATAAATAGTATCTTTGTTCCTATGCTCGTCATTTTCTTTTTTCCATTGTTTGATGTTGTTCTTCAGCAGCTTGAGTTTATCTTTTAGAATGATAAAAGCGCCCCTCTTATTCCCTTCCACATTATTCCAGCTACTCGAAACGACATTGTCAAACCCGTCTATCTCAAGCCACGAATTAAAAAATTTAAAAGGAGAAGGACCGAAATCTACTTTCTGTTGAGAAACCAACAAAGGCCGGTGATCAGAAAGTATGTCGTCTAATGCTTCAAGTTTTAAGTGTGGAATTTTGTCAAGGACTCCTTGATTGGTAAGAACCCGATCAATCTTGCTTGCTTTAGAACCATCAATATTAACACGAGTGAATTTGTGTCTACCAAGGGGCAAGTCGACCAAGTCACCATTCTCTATAAAAAGGTTAAAGTTGACAGCATTGACCTTATTGAAACCCGTCCCCATTCTCTCATCAGGTCCCCTCACCGAGTTGAAGTCTCCGCATAAAATGTAATTGCCATTATTTGTACTCAAAAAACCGAGAAGATTATCCCATAAATTTATTTTCTCTCTTTCAATTTGAGGAGCATAAACATTGACCATATAACAATCCAAGTCGTGATCGATCCATCTACCTTTAACAATAATGAATCTATCAAATATAAAGACAAAATTTATTTTCTCTCTTTCAATTTGAGGAGCATAAACATTGACCATATAACAATCCAAGTCGTGATCGATCCATCTACCTTTAACAATAATGAATCTATCAAATATAAAGACATCTTCCTTAACAAACGCCCTCGGGTCCCAAATTGATAATAATCCACCAGAATGGCCAACAGCTAACAATTCTACAAATTCAAAACCGAAATTTCCCCAAAGGGTTTTAACGCGAAAAAGATCAGAGCTCGACATCATAGTTTCCTGAATTGCGAGGAAATTAACCCGGTGTTTATTAAGAATTGCTCGGAGTCTGTCCCTCTTTTTATCACACCCTGTACCACACATGTTTATGGACATGAGATTCATTGATGACCATCCAAAGCACTCATCCTTTGCAACTTTTGTTCCGCTTCATTGATGTCTTCTGTTACCTTATATCCCATATCATCTCCCACTTCCAGAAACTGACGAGGATCAACATGGACATTACTTGTGTTATAAAAATAAAATAAAATATACACAATCATCACATACCGTCATACAAAACAGGGAGTGACGTTGTTGCTCCTAATCCATTAACCGTATATTCTGGATCACAGAATAACTTGAAACACGGCACATAGTATGGACACAGTTTTAATAATTGTTAAAGTGTGATATAGTCCAAAATCATATATCCTTATATATGGCATACGTTGTAGTTGTTGGATGTGAAAACAAGACGTATTAGAATTAGGGCTATTTGATTGGAAAGTACTCCAACTTTGACCAAATGTATTTTATGGGTCTAAACTAAAAAAATGTCTATTATGGGACACAGTTTTAATAATTGTTAAAGTGTGATATAGTCCAAAATCATATATCCTTATATATGGCATACGTTGTAGTTGTTGGATGTGAAAACAAGACGAATTAGAATTAGGGCTATTTGATTGGAAAGAACTTTAACTTTGACCAAATATATTTTATGGGTCTAAAAGATAAATATAAAAAACCAGCAAAGCGCCGGATAATTTACTTGTGTTATAAAAATAAAATAAAATATACACAATCATCACATACCGTCATACAAAACAGGGAGTGACGTTGTTGCTCCTAATCCATTAACCGTATATTCTGGATCACAGAATAACTTGAAACACGGCACATAGTATGGACACAGTTTTAATAATTGTTAAAGTGTGATATAGTCCAAAATCATATATCCTTATATATGGCATACGTTGTAGTTGTTGGATGTGAAAACAAGACGTATTAGAATTAGGGCTATTTGATTGGAAAGTACTCCAACTTTGACCAAATGTATTTTATGGGTCTAAACTAAAAAAATGTCTATTATGGAACAAAGTTTTAATAATTGTTAAAGTGTGATATAGTCCAAAATCATATATCCTTATATATGGCATACGTTGTAGTTGTTGGATGTGAAAACAAGACGTATTAGAATTAGGGCTATTTGATTGGAAAGTACTCCAACTTTGACCAAATGTATTTTATGGGTCTAAACTAAAAAAATGTCTATAGTATGGACACAGTTTTAATAATTGTTAAAGTGTGATATAGTCCAAAATCATATATCCTTATATATGGCATACGTTGTAGTTGTTGGATGTGAAAACAAGACGTATTAGAATTAGGGCTATTTGATTGGAAAGTACTCCAACTTTGACAAATGTATTTTATGGGTCTAAACTAAAAAAATGTCTATTATGAGGAACAAAACCGGCAAAAACACCTATAAGGGGTCTCTACCGACTAAGGTATGATGTGGAGCCGGTTATTGCTTATTTGGCACCCACGTGTACACCTATGACCCCACTAAACCTTTATTTATTTATTATATATCAATATATAACACTTGAACACAGTCAATCAATACTCCCCCTTTCCTTCTCCCTTTACTGGTTCCGACCACCTCACCGCTGGAGCGCCGCCCACCTCGCCGGAAAAACAGGGTACACCTCAAACACCAAATCTTTCGCCTGAAAAACGGGGTAGTTCTAATTTAGAGGCTACGGTGCGGGTGAGGTTTGTTCGAAATCATATTCCGAATGAGAACTGATCTGAGTTGATATTGGATAAACTCCTTTTCCATTTGGATAACTCTTCTTCCATTTTCTTGTCCGACGACCAAGACCCACATAGAATGGCAGATCTTGTATATGATATGGTTGCTTCAAAATAGTTATTATTTGATGATGATTAAAGCATATTGTTCTTTAATGGAATGGTAGATCTTCAAAGTTATTGTTCTACATTTCAACAACAACAACAACATCAAGGTACTCAATCCCTACATAAGTCGGGCTATGAGGGAGGTATGATGTAGACAGACCTTACCCCTACACAAAGGTAGGGAGGCTGCTTCTAGATCCACCGAGGTGGAAGGGACCTCCGGCCCGGGGTGAAAAAAATAGGGTTAGATCCACCGGAGTGGAAGACTTAACCGGAAAAATCTCGATCTCAGATCTACTCTCGATCTCAAAGAGAAGCCGGAGAAACCTCTCAACGGCTCTCTAGAGATAGAGAAGAGCAGGGAGATCGAGAGTGAACACTTATACCTTCTTTATTTGTTTGGCTATTGAAACACATAACTAGTGTTTAAAACCAGAATAATTGGAAAGTAGCCTCCTTATATATAAATGGGGACAAAAAAAAATGGAGTAGCTTTGATTCTATAAATTAATTCAATCGTGTTTTTGTTCAAAGTCAAATTCCACAACTTGTTTTCATTAATTAAAGCAGCTGCTCCTTTGTAACATTTATGCCATAAATCTCGAAATCTGATTTGCTAATATGATTCTGTTTGGATTTCTTGTATATGAAATTGTATGGTGGCTACGGTGGGTGGTTATGTTGAATAATTTGTGGAAGAGGGTGACATGGCATTTTCACCCATTTAAATAATACAAATATAAATTGAAAATAAAAAGATGACCGGTAACTTGTTGTCTATGCCACAAAAGAAGTTTTAGCCGATTTTATTCTTCACAATAGACATTTTTTGAAGTTTTAGCCGATTTTATTCTTCACAATAGACATTTTTTAAAAGACATTTGGTCAAAGTTAAAGTATTTGTAATCAAATAGCCACCTAAATAGAATCTCTTGTTTGTAAAATGTGCATCAAAACGAAAAGGAAATGAAATCTAGCAGGGCCCAAATCAAAAGTAGAATCACTTTGACTACAAAGTTTCATCATATCATATATCTAACTAAAGTCCAATTCTCAAATTATCAATCATATAACTTAACTACAAGCTATAGACACTAAAGACTAATCCACTTACTTGAATATCGACATTTGGATATTGTCGTTAAGTGCATACTTTTTTAATAGCCATGAAAACCACTACATGTTGGGAGAATTTTTATAACAACCAACCAATATTATAAAGACAATGAATATACACTGATTATTATGAAACGTAAGTTTGTTATCTTTATGGCAGTGTCGACGCTTCAAGTGTTTTCTGACCTGTATATAGTGTGAGAGATTGACGTAATGCACTTCAAAGCTCAATACGATAAAGGTCCTTCCAAGATAAAGTATTACAAGTATACTTTGTCATATATAATATCTTACAAGCACTAATTATGTACAATTTTGAAGATGAAGGGGTGAAGTATAATTTTGGTTAGTTTATAGATCTGTCTTCGTGGATGCATAATGCAAAGCAATGCGCGAGAAGGTTCGTGCGCTGTTAGAATCAATTTTTGGGTTCAATTTTCATTTCACCTTATTTTTGGGTTCATTACTTGCTATGTTGTTTTATTTTATCTTTACTTATAATGATTCGTGCACCATAATCATATATCATAAAAACGTTTTAAGGTACGTGTTGTAGTGGACTTACTAGTTTTTGATGATGTGAGACTAAAAAAAATAATACTCGTATATGGGTTACATCCTTCCCTGAAGCATATATCATTTAGGTGGCCTTCACTTTCACTAAGTTTACAGAATATTATTATTTGAAAACGTAAAAGTTTTTATACAGTATTAATTGAGTTAGTAAAGTTTTTATAAACGTAAAGTGTGACACAATAATTCAGTTATGTGCATTTCTTAAGCACGTGATACAATTACACTATGCATATGTGCCTTCACTTTTATGCAAACTTTTTATATGAGATCGGTACACGATAATATTAGTCATAAATAGTAGGTATAACCGTATAAGTATTATATTATACGATATAGTACAAATTTATTCAACATAAAGTAATTATGATTGAGTGACTAATCCTTTTTCTACATTTTTTTTACAGCTAAATATATTAAATAAGGCGTTTAGCCAATTAATAGATGCCCAAGAAACATTACAGTTACAATTATCTTACATTATCTAGAATCAAAACGAAAAACTACACGATTCTAGACACTTCACTACACAAATATGTTTTTTATTAACACTCATTTCTTCGCATCTTTTAAAAATGTTAAGAAATTTGTTAATTTGTTCACATTTATAAATGTGTGAAAAGAACTCACATTAAAAAGTGTGAATAAAATTAAAGAATCAAAATCTTTTCACAATTATATATGTAGAAACAAAAAGTTCACATTTTTAAGTGTGTAAAAATATATAATTGTTCACACTTAAAAGTGTAAAAGTAATTTGTGACACCAAATTTCCTCACGCAAGAGGAAGTGCGAGGAATTTGAGTGTGACAAATTAGCTCTCACACTTTTAAGTGTGAAAATGTTTGACATTTTTTCACACTTTTAAGTGTGAACATTTTGTTTATACATTTATACTTGTGAAAAAAATATGACTTTTTTAATTTTTTTTCACAATTCTAAATGTGAATTTTTTTATACAATTTAAAATGTGAACAAATTAACATATTTTTTCACACTTTTTAGAAATGCGAAGAAATAAATGTGAGCAATTAACATTTTTGTTGTAGTGCTTCTTGAGACTTGAACTGCTAAGGATACAAAAAAAGGTCAAAAACCTTGCACCAATTACAAGAAACCAAAGATACGAGAAAAATCTTCACCAAACGGGGTCAAGCCACTGGTTTTCACCCCGTGAGTAATTACATAATTATTACATATCGGGTATGTTTGGCAAAACTAGCTGATAGTTGTAAGCTGTAAGCTGGTAGCTGTTAGCTGAAAGCCGGTAGCTGTAGCTGGAAGCTGATAGCTGTAGCTTTTAAGATATACTTAGGTGTTTGGCAGAGTAACGGTAGCTTTTAAAAAATTATATAAAAAGACAAAAATAGACATAAATAAAAGTATACTTGATACTAAACATATGTATAAATTTCAGCCCATTTTAAATTCTGTCGTTAATTTGTTATTTGTCACATTACATTATGATATACACATTTTATATCATATTTGAAAGAAAATGAATTGTATTTTTTAAGCATATCTGTTAATAGTTATGATTTGTGAGTTATGAAACGGATAGATATAAAATAATTTATCTTTTGATAGTTATGTTCATGTGTCACACCCTCCTTTAGCCATATCACCCTACAAAATTTTTAAGTAATTGCACAAAATGTCTTTTTTCCATTCACACCTAGAGATAACTATACAACCCCAAAAATCCATTTCCATCAACGTATATTTTCTACTAGTCTTTTCCATCAGGTTATTTAAGTAATTTTATTGTGAAAAGCTTGTAGCTCTCCTTAAACGCTAGGAAGAGAAGCGTTGGAATAAGGAGCTTTTTGTTCCAATCCAAAAGCTTGAAGCCTTATTAACCAAACGAAGCTTTTTATTGAATATGAGCTTTTTGTCAAAAGCTAAAAGCTTGAAGCTCCTAAAAGCTCTTAAAAGCTTGCTGCCAAACATACCCATCATATTTTCAACAAGATCTCTTAAGTTTTGTGTTGAAATATTTAAGTGCTAAACTTTTAATGCTTACACAGTCAGTTACATACCTATCTCAAATAAGTTCGTTTGAATATTTCCCTTATCTCAATTATTATAAGTATATATTTGTCACGATTACCTTATCTTAATCTTATCTTATTTTAATATATACTAAAAGGCAACTGACTTAACCTCAATTGACCAATCACAGCTCTCAATTTCTCAAAATTAATTAAATCAGCACATGTCTAAATTAATTTACACTTTTTGATTTTCCATCACCAATTTACACTTTTAAACCTTTTTCAAAATAATAATTTTTAAAATAAAATAGATAAAATATAAAACTCATGTTTATCTCAAATATTCAACTAATTAAATAATAAAAAATACCTTTAATAAATAAAAAAACCAACTTTGTTTACAATTAGTCTTCATCCAGCTATTATCAAATGATCAATGATTTTATATAAAGTAAATAATATATCTAACAAATAACAACTATATAATCCAAAACTTTTATGAAAAACAAATACACAACAAAATCTACAAGAAGTTTCTTTAATTGTATTATTAAGAAAACTGTTACAACAACAAGCCATGACAGGATATTGATAGATGAACAAGTTAAACGCTTTCGTCAATGTTCCAGTATTACGTTATTTATTTTTGATTTTATAGGTTTGTTCTTTCATAATTTTAATTACATTGTTTATATTTGAATTCAATGGTTTGTTCTTTTACAACTTTTATTGAATTACATATGTTTAATTTATCTTTAATATGTCATAAACAATTCGTGATTTCTCAAAATTAATTAAATCAACACATGTCTAAATTAATTTACACTTTTTGATTTTCCATCACCAATTTACACTTTTAACCCAATTTAAAAATAATTAATACTTTATTGCATAATGTTTATCTAATAACAAATAAAATCACAACAGACAAGGTTATTGAAAACCCCATGAACTAGCTGCTACTTTTATTGTTCTTAATAATCATGGTAACGAAATAAAATTATTTTTTTGCAAGACATCAATGAGAACTCGATCAATTATGTAATCTAAGTTAAGATATTGCTTATCTGAAAGAGTTTGTATAAAAGAAACCATGCTACAGTACTACACCATCCAATCTTTATATGATTTATCATTCAGTATTTACATTTAAATATCTATTCTATATACGGGTAATCATACACAAACAATAATTTTAACTATATAAATGATCGACCTACAAATTCAATAGAAGGATCTAACCTATAAAATAAATTAACATACAAATACATTATCCATGTGAATAAATATTTACGAATAAATGATCGATCAAATAGGACAAGAAATTCAAACAAATAACTTATTAAAGCATATATCAGTGGTTGAGGGAAAGAAAAAGAAAAGGAAAAGATATATCTGTTTTGTGATACAATGAAAGAACTATGAAATTGTAGATTATAGTGGTACATATATATATAGAGATAAGAAGTGGCGGTAATTCTAGAGATTTTGCCGCCAAAATAAGATCGTGGAAATTTTGCAGGGGAAGTTGAAGATAAAGGGAGGGTTAAATTGGAAACCAATTGGGAGGTCTTAAAACCCCACAAGAATTTATTAAGTCAGGTATTTTCATTAAGACTAAAAAAAGAACATAATACATTAAGTGATTAACTATTAAGTGACTTAATATATTAAGTTGGAAATAAGAACAGGCCCTAAGACTTTAAGCCTAAGTTTAAATGGAAGGAGGAATAATTAAAGTACAGAAAGACGCGTGATTAGGGACCAATGAAGATTATATGAAATGGGTTTGAAATGCTATGACTCTTGGGCTTTAAACGGGCTAAATTAACAGGAACTAATGAAGTAGACTAAATAACAAACCCAATGAGGATGTTTTGTTTGAAAATTATATAAGTTTGGGCCCAGAGGCTTTGACTGAATAACTCCATATGGCGATAGCCATAATCTATCCAATAGCTATGAAATTGGGTTGTAACGCAAAAACCGGTATTTTAGTGGAACCTACCGGTTTAGTTGGCTTAACTAATTAACCTGTATTTTCATAAAAATGATATTGAAAATGTTACAATTTATTAAAAATATGCTTACCATCCTTTTAAAAAATAATTTAGAATCTAAAAAAGTGTAAGTATTAAATTTTACAAACAATTCAAAATAACATTTTGATATACAAATCATACTAAATAAGTAAATAACAATATTTGAATCTAATAATACAAACAATAAAAAAGAAAACAATATTAAAATGTATAATGCAATAGTTTCTAACGAGTACTAGCATGGTACCCACACGTTGAAATGAATACCATTAACAGGGTGTCTCATGTAGTGATTATCGAAAACAGTATAAGTGGGCAGTCAATTAAAAACTAAGACTTTTAAATAAAAGGGGGGTTGTTTTTGTGGGGAGAGATATTTTAGACAATTCTCCTTGTATAACTTTCAACAGGGGTGTATTCTTTTTATTAAGTAGTATAGATAATTGATGTGACTAAATATATACATATTTCCCACATGGTTTTTAGGTCGTTTTATGCTTAATTATTAGTAATTTGTATGTATATTCGATGCTTTATGGTATGTTTCAGTGGTTTCAGGTTTATAGCATGCAAGATGGATTAAAATGGCAAAAAAACGACTTGAGGCAGGATGAAATGATGTTCGTGGAAGTTACCGGTGAAAGACATGTCAAAAAGGATGTTAAAATGAAGAATTCGTGAGTTTCAGAGCTTAACTCCCGTTAAACAAACCTTAACTGCCGTTAAAAGGGAGTTGGAAGTACAACTGCTCGCTAACGGGCGTTAGAACCAGACTAACGGCCGTTAGGAGCTGAAGGACTGATGTTGCACTTATTAAGCTGACGGGCGTTAGATAGAAGGACTAAAAGTGCACATATCTGTTAGTTAGCCCATGTAACGGCCGTTACAAAATCACTAACGGTCGTTAGTCGCTGATTGCATATAAATACCTTCCTTTGGACGAAAATTGAACAACTTTTTGATTACTTTTAAAACCCTAAACGATATCTCCAGTTGTTTGGAAGCTTTTGAAGGAGGTTTTTCACCTGAATCATCACCTTTGAATATCAAGAACGCGTTTGGATTTGCTACATCATTTATCTTTCAATTTCTTGCATTCGGTACACTATGAATTCATCTTTATTGATTTGTTATTCTTGTTTGAACATGAGTAGCTAAACTTTTCATCATCTACCGAGATGAAATGAGACATTATGTGACGGTTGCACTGTTTTTTTAATTCAAAGTTGATTTCAATTATCGTTGTGTCGAGATCTTGATGATTTGATTCTTCATTAATTATTATTGTGATATTGATGATATATATGTTCTTCGTTAGTGGTACTAGTTGAATATATATGTGATTTCAATTGTTTATCTTTAATCAATTGTCGCTAGCTCATGGTATGATAGTGAATGTCATTTTAATAAAAGGAATCATTTTGTCAACGTGTTGATTAACGGTTGGTGGTACCACGTTGTCTTCACATAGATACAATTGTTAATTCGATAATCAAATAAACTAGTTGGTTAGGGAAATTGTTTCAAGCATTGGTGGTACCGGCTTTTACAAAAGAACTGATTAATTAGGTGATTTAAATGATTTTACAAACGTTGGTGGTACCAGTTTGTGTGTTTATTTGGTCACAATTATCATTGTCAACTTAATTTGATTTGAGCCTAATTAAAGTGCAACCCGAACTGTTGTCGAATGGATTCGAGGTAAATAACTTTTAATATTTCTCTTTAAAAACAAAAACTCTTTCGATTAATTCCTCGGAATTACTAAATAGATCTTTCTGCTAACTAACTTTCAAAAGCAACGTGACAATACGGTCACAACCCCCAATTTACTTTGAATTACATTACTTAAATAATTTCTGTAACAATAGTCCTTGTGTTCGATCTCGGATTTACCAAGTTAACTATATTGCATACGAACGGGTCCACTGCCCGCAAGTGTGTAGTAGTCAGTCGCTAGGTGATTCGTGTTATAAATTTTAAGACTCGAAATTACACATCAATAATGCAATATACTTTATTACTTTAGTGGTCACGCTTTCTAACAAGCATAATTTAATGTGTTTTCCGAAAAGTGACTAACGGCTAATCTCTATTATAAATAAAAGAGGATTGTTTTCAAAATGTATTTTTAGAAAAAAGTTGATGTTGCAAACTAAAAATATTCTATACATCTTATTTTTAAAACTAGTCCTAATACCCGTACGATGTACGGATTTGTTATATATATATATATATATATATATAATAATTTTTGTATGATATAAAAAACTAAAAATATATAGTTTTAATGTAATCCAGGCAAATTAATTTGTATGATTTAGGTATCATATTAAAGTTTTAAGTTATCTAAAGTTATACAAAAAAAGGTTTTGGTGGTTTACAAAAAACAAAAAAAGTTTTGATAGACTTACAAACAAAAATGTCTTGTAAATTTAAAAAAAAAAGTTACTTAAAAAAAGTAAAACATTAAATAAGTTCAAATGTTTTACATGTACATATTTGCAATCAACTCACTAGTCTTAAAAGTTGTAATTCACTTGAGTATTTAAGATTAATTTATCTATCTCATATCAAATGTAATTCATTAGTTTTTCTTTTAATCTATCTTTTAATAATACCATGTTTCTTGATTATATTATCAAGTAGATTTTTAAAATGAAATATTAGAAAGATTAATTATAATAAATATAACAATATTTAATACAAAGAAGCCTCATGTATAAGAAGATAATGTTAAGATTAAGATTGAAAGTTAGCAATATTAACATTACTATGTTATTATCCATAAAACTAGATTATTTTCCCGCGTAATACGCGAGATAAATATATTAGACTTTCATAATAACAAATAAATAAGTCATGTTGAAATATGATGATGTCATTATTTAATAAGTATTTTGTATCGAGGATGGTTAATAAGATATATGTGTTATATTCTTGTATAATGATATTGTAAAGTTAAATATTATTCTTTGTATTTACCAATATCATAGCTAATAAAGAAACATGAAGTCACAATGACGAAAGTCATTAAATATATTATTCCATACGTTTCATTTTAAGTATCTTATTTTGAATTTTCAAGTTTTATTTTTTCCACTTTGACCATAAATATTTTGCTTATATTATGTAATACTTGATATAAAATATATAGATGTTTTTATTTCCTTTCTTGGTCTATTCGTATCTATTCTATTTATCATTGCTTTTATAGAATCCTTTTCTATAGAATATTTTTCTAAGGAAACCGTATTTGATTGATCCTCAAAAAATAGAAAATTATGGCATTACCTGTAATCGGGTGATTTTCATTTGAACTCTAATACCAAGTAATAATAATAATAAACAAGGAATAGAAGTTCTTTATTCTATATGGATTCCATTTTTTTATATTATTCTCCATTTAATCTAAAAACTAAAAATTTAGTATATAAAAATATAGATATATGCAGTGCCAATCCAACATAAGTCCTTTTTTTTACTATTATTCAATTCAGAATTGAATTTTTAACATATTTTTCATTAATATAATTTTCATCAACAACTATATAATACAAACAAAGAACAACTAAAACAATATATAATTATTATATACATGTTAATCGAATGACAATATTACCATTAGTTTTTGAAACAAATTCCACTCTAGCTCATCAAATAATGGTGATTTCACTAAAGAGAGAGACTACAGTGTTTTGACCGGGTCTATGCTACCGCATAGTGGCATCTCCAAAGAACAATTCCACAAACACGTTACTCCCTAGTATCGAACCCATGACCTGTGGGAGAAATGCTAGGTGCATCTGTCAGCTATGGTGACTTCTTTTGTTTTTTTTAAAATATATATCTGGGTAAAAATCATTAGGGGTATTATAATTGTAGAAGATAAAAATACAATAATATAAATAATCTAACATATTATTCGCAAAAGTGAATACTAATTAGAACCGGAAAATAAAACTAAGTGGAAATATAACATTTATCTTGTGATGAATAGAGTAATGTAAGTTTTTATATAGATATAAGAAAATTAATATGTTTGTATTAGTGATGTTTAGCAATAAAATTTAATTTTTATCCATATGAAAGTCAGTGATGTATTGTATTTTTTTTTTAAATAATTGTTCTCTAGTCATATATCAAATTATGTGTTTATATAAGATTTTTATCATCTAACATAATAAATATAAAAAAAAAGGTAAATGGGTGAGAAATGATTATAAGTATTTAGTTTTTACATCTTTAGTATCTTAGATATTTAAATAAAAGATATTAACATGTTATTAATCTCAACATGTCTTATTTATAACTATTAATTTAGTATAAGATATAACAAAAACTTAATATGTTTAACCATAGTATTTAATTATATCATTATATTATGGAGTTTTTATGTTCATGTTTGATAATAAATCCATGTTTATTAAACTTTATATCTTTTTACATTAATGGATATGTACGTATTAAAAAAAGATGGTTATGAATAATATATTTTTTTAAATATATGAAGTCCCAAATCATAATTGTTTTTTGGAGACGGTTTGATAAGCGAAAATATTTTGGAGCGGCACTTTTTTTTATTTGGAATTGGATTGGAAGTTGTTTGATTTAATATATAATGAGTGGATATATATCGAATTTATACAAATATATTTTAACAATTATAATTTAAAAGGTAAGTAGAATTTAATTAGGATTTTAATTTGATTTAATTAAGAATATTAGAAGGTGTTGGTATGTGATCACGTTACATAAACGCATGTCCGGTAATTATTTAAGCCTACGGGGTCACACAAAATGACACGTAAACTCTATGTTATTAATTAGTATATTAAAGTAATATATTAATTAATACGTTCACGAAATAATTAATAAACGATTGTTTAAATGTTTATTAATGAAAAGAGATAGACTTAAGTGAAAATTAGGAATAAGGGATGTTTCCTAATTACTTAAGGGGGCCGGTTTTGGGGTGGGTTTTGTAGCCCAACACAAACTTGTTCACCAAGTTTAAGTAACCCTAAATATTAACCCTATATAAAGAGGGTTAAGGGTTATTGTTTTGTATGACAATTAAAAAAGATAAAAAAAAACCCCAAAAAAAATATCTCTCTCTCTCGGTCGAAAAAAAAAAAAAAAAAAAAAAAAAAAAAAAAAAAAAAAAAAAAAAAAAAAAAAAAAAAAAAAAAAAAAAAAAAAAAAAAAAAAAAAAAAAAAAAAAAAAAAAAAAAAAAAAAAAAAAAAAAAAAAAAAAAAAAAAAAAAAAAAAAAAAAAAAAAAAAAAAAAAAAAAAAAAAAAAAAAAAAAAAAAAAAAAAAAAAAAAAAAAAAAAAAAAAAAAAAAAAAAAAAAAAAAAAAAAAAAAAAAAAAAAAAAAAAAAAAAAAAAAAAAAAAAAAAAAAAAAAAAAAAAAAAAAAAAAAAAAAAAAAAAAAAAAAAAAAAAAAAAAAAAAAAAAAAAAAAAAAAAAAAAAAAAAAAAAAAAAAAAAAAAAAAAAAAAAAAAAAAAAAAAAAAAAAAAAAAAAAAAAAAAAAAAAAAAAAAAAAAAAAAAAAAAAAAAAAAAAAAAAAAAAAAAAAAAAAAAAAAAAAAAAAAAAAAAAAAAAAAAAAAAAAAAAAAAAAAAAAAAAAAAAAAAAAAAAAAAAAAAAAAAAAAAAAAAAAAAAAAAAAAAAAAAAAAAAAAAAAAAAAAAAAAAAAAAAAAAAAAAAAAAAAAAAAAAAAAAAAAAAAAAAAAAAAAAAAAAAAAAAAAAAAAAAAAAAAAAAAAAAAAAAAAAAAAAAAAAAAAAAAAAAAAAAAAAAAAAAAAAAAAAAAAAAAAAAAAAAAAAAAAAAAAAAAAAAAAAAAAAAAAAAAAAAAAAAAAAAAAAAAAAAAAAAAAAAAAAAAAAAAAAAAAAAAAAAAAAAAAAAAAAAAAAAAAAAAAAAAAAAAAAAAAAAAAAAAAAAAAAAAAAAAAAAAAAAAAAAAAAAAAAAAAAAAAAAAAAAAAAAAAAAAAAAAAAAAAAAAAAAAAAAAAAAAAAAAAAAAAAAAAAAAAAAAAAAAAAAAAAAAAAAAAAAAAAAAAAAAAAAAAAAAAAAAAAAAAAAAAAAAAAAAAAAAAAAAAAAAAAAAAAAAAAAAAAAAAAAAAAAAAAAAAAAAAAAAAAAAAAAAAAAAAAAAAAAAAAAAAAAAAAAAAAAAAAAAAAAATGATAAAAAAAATAAAAAAAAACCCCAAAACTCTAAATATCTCTCTCTCGGTCGAACATAACACAAATATCACCACTTTTATTCCATTCGAGAACTTTCATTATTTAATAATAATGATAGTAAACTTTGTTTAATTGTGGGGGTTTTTTGAGTTCGACCTGTTCGAAGTTGTCGACAAGAAAATCAAAAGGGGTTTTGGAATTTGAGGTTTGACTTTAGGGAGTATTACACAAAGGGTTGTGAAGTTCGTGATCGGGTACTAGCATACATCATAGGGGTGTCAAGTGTGCGATCGTAGAGGGGTTTTACTTTAAACCCTAATTAATAATAATATCATTATTAATAATATTATTGGAAGCTTTGCATAAGGTACACGTTTCGATTATCTCTTTGTTAATTAATGTGATTACATATTCGATTCTTCCGTTGCGCTTACTCGTGAATTGTTACATGTTTATGTGTTCATATTCTAACAGTGGTATCACGAGCCACATATGTGATCTATTAATTACAAAGATCAAAACTTGAAGGGGGGTTAAGGGTTGGTTGATTTTTAATTAATTGTTAAATAATTAAAAGTTGTTTTCTTTTTTTTTTAATTAAAAAAATCGGAATTAATTAAATAAAAATTAGGGTTTTTTGTTTAATTAATTTAACCTAATTCAATGGATGATTGAAACCCTCATGGCAAGTTTTGAGTTTGTGAATTGACATGATTTATGTGATATAAATTGCATGTTTGTGTATCTTAATTATTTAAAGTTGTTAAATAAAAGTAAAATCACAAGGAATTCATGCAAAATTACTTGTGATTATTACTGATATATAGAGATATATTTAGCAAAGCATGATGATCCAATAATTAGGGTTAATTATTAGATAATTGTGTGACTATGTGAATTTTTCGTGTGATTTTTCTGCTTTGCGATAGTTCACTAAAAAATTCATATCTTTTAATCTGTAATGAGTTAGAAGTCGTGCTTTGGACAGTAGGTGCTCAACACATAGGGATACAACTTTGTAGTTCTGGTCGAAGCTTGATTCTGACCAGAAACAGGGCTAAACAGGTCGTGAAGCTACTGGAAATTTCCAGTCAGCATGTTTATGTGAATTACTTGTTAATTAAGTTGTTTAAAGGCTTACGCAATCAAGGTGACTTGATGTATGTGGTCCTCTTCTTCGGAGGGGGGAGCCGGCTTTAGACATATGCATGAACCATAGTGACCATGTTTAGGTGGCCCACCTTAACTTGTTGCATGATTAAATAGTTCGGTAATTAGTAAGTTTATTAATTTTTGCGTGTTTATAAAGAGGTATAAAGGTGATGCAAAAATTGTTTCGTTGGAAAATATAAACTTGACTAAGAACTATCGAAATAAAGATTTCTTAATAAAATTGGAGTCTTACAACCTTGAGATACACCGGCTCACCCATTTGAACAAACTCTAAGAGAGGTATAAGTCGGAGTGCGTTAGCCTCCTAAAAGAGCGGGTTTTTAATTGCGTTCATCGCAAACCTTTGCTCTTGCGCTTCTTTGTGCGTTCAAATGGAGCTACCGAGCTCTCTTGTGTTGTTAAGACTATAAAAATAATTTTATTAAATATTATGTTATGAAGATTTGCATGAGTCTTCATACATAAACTTTTGATTCACATCAAATGCATTACCCATTCAAAGTTAAGTCATTGCCACCCACTTTGCTAAGAACACTTTCCAGTGCTTTTCGCTCCTACGTGAGACCGTAGGCGAATTGTATCTCTTCAAGGTAGATTACCACTCCACCGTGAGACCGGTGGTGGACTATTTACATGTTCTTAATTGGGCGACTTAAAATGAGTTAAGAGGTGAGATCCTTGACCCGTGGCATAAGATGGGACAAAACATGTTTACAAAACACTTAATACCCCTTTAAAGTGTTGTTGTAAGTCCCATAACTCTAGGAATTGCATGAATGCAATTATTGATCGTCGATTACCTTTTGAGTACCGTCATTTCTAGCAGATCAAATGATGAAATGATTGTATGTCAATTGGATCCTAGCCTTAATAAAATAATTGTTAAATGAATTTAACAAGGGTAAATTACATTTCTTAAGGATGATTATCGAAAATACCGATAATTGAACTTTTGTCTGTTTTAGAGATGGCAACAACAAATCCTTCTCAAAACATACACCAATCGGCTTTTAGGTCAATGCTAGAAAGAGAAAAACTTTCTGGACCAAACTTCAATGACTGGTTTCGTCAGCTAAGAATAGTTCTAAGAGCCGTGAAGAAACATCAAGTCCTTGAAAAGCAGACACCCGTTGTTCCGGGAGCCAATGACTGAAGAGTAGGCTAAATACAATACTCAATTTGATAGACATAATGAGGTTGTTTGTTTGATGTTGGGTAGCAAGACTCCCAAGCTTCAACAATCAATTCGGATTGCATAATCCGTGTACTCAAGTCTATCTATAGAAAACAAGCTGAAGTGAAATTATTTGAACTAGTTGAAACACTTCATGACTTGAAAAACGAGTATGGAACACCGGTTAATCCTCATGTACTCAAGATAAAGAGGTACTTTGAGAAATTGGAAAGGTTGAACTATGCTTATCCTTCGCCTATTACTATTGGCATGATCCTAAAATCTCTTTCATGGGATTTTGAGGAGTTTGTGCGCAATTATAATATGCGTAGCATGAGTAAAACCATAGCTGAACATCATGCCATGTTGATTGAGTACGAGAAAAGGCTTCCAAAGAAATCTGCTGCACCCCAAGTTCTAATGATCAAGGGGGGAAAGGTTCAGAAAGCAATACAACCGTAGAAAGCAATACAACCGTAAGCTAAGGGCAAGAACTTTGGTAAGTATCTAGCTGAGTTGAACTAGAAGAAGAAGCAAGCTGGTTTAACCAGTTCTTCAAGTATCTTCTAAATTGAATTATGAGAATTGATGAGATTCAAAAGATAATTCAATAGCAAAAGGGTCAAGTCTAACTTGGACTCTACCTATCTTTGACATTGTCATCTTGTTTATTTGATTAAGAAACGCAATGAAAATCTTTGAAATGAAGGGATCTTACAATCAAATGATGAATCGTTTGATGAATGCGTGTCTTTGACATTACATTGACAAGAAACGCATTGAAAATCTTCAATGTGAAGAGATCTTATAATCAAATGATGAATCATTTGATAAATGCGTGTTTTTGGCATTATTGTTAGCAAGAAAAGCATTGAAAGGTTTCAAAGTGAAGGAATCTTACAAACAAATGATGAATCATTTGACAAATGCATGTCTTGTGCTTACGGCAAGATGACAAGAATACCTTTTCCGCATAAAACCGGAGAGGG
>CM067170.1:60983489-61048462 GCA_034093135.1 Erigeron breviscapus | reverse complement strand
AAATCAAGTGTGATAGTAAGGCAGCAATGCAAATTGCTGCCAACCCTGTTTTTCATGAGAAAACTAAACACTTTGAACTTGATTTGTTCTTTACAAGGGAAAAAATTGTGGCTGGGATTATAGAGATTGTCAAGGTTGCCTCTGATAATAACTTGGCTGACATTTTGACCAAAGGATTGTCTCAATCACAACATCATTTTATGTGTTCTGAATTGGGACTTATTGACATCTTCCACAATTAAGTTGTGGGGGATGTTAATTTATCAACTTAATTGTTTCTTATTTGGTCTAATTAATATGCAGGTTAAAATATGAAGGCTTGGATGTTCTTGGATGCTTATTGGAACTCCAAGGACCAAAGATGTCAAATGCTGAAGAAATGAAAGAGAGGGACTAGAAGCATAAAAGGAAGAAAGAATAAGGGTTGAAGCTGCCTTGTTGTTCTCTTTATATACCACAACCATTTCTAGGGATTGTAACATTCCCTGCCATCATTTTCTGATTTCTAACCGTTGTGTCATAATATTCTCTCGATGTAATCGTTAATCGTTTTCTGGCATTTTAGGGTTTGTTCATATCAAAACTATTTCTCTATTACTTGTATTAAACTTATTATTAGATATTAATCGTATGGCTATTTTATCCTATTTTGTTCTTGTTATTGAGTCATCTAAGATAATCATCAAAGCGTTTATTAGTTTTAAGTAATTTTATCAATATTATATTCCCATTTTAGCATACTATATATTTTCTTCTTAATCATTCATTTTGTATAGCTTCAAAATTTTATAGTTTTTTGCAATACAACCTTGATTAGCAAGGTTAAGATCTTGGATGTTTATATTTCACCAATAAAGTGCAACGTTAAGATCTTGGATGTTAAGTATATTCATTTTTTGACATTTTGTTGTTCAATCTATATGAACTATAATTATTCACTTGAAATTCTTTCTTTTTATTCCATATCATTTACAATGTATTAATTAGAAATAAAAAAGACCGGTGCAACGCACGGGTTTCACCTAGTTAACCAATAATTATCTAATCCAGACTTAAAAATCTAAAACAAGTTTTTCTACTCGAAAGAATTCCATTTGGTATTATTCTGTTAAGATCTAAATATAGCGGTTGGTGCCAACATTGTTAAAATTAACCCTGTTGTTATTGGATGGAACAAACTTGGAAATTTCGAAGAAGATTTACAACCAACTAACTGCATGATTTAATTTGTTTTATCCTCATTATTCTATGATGACTAACCCAGTACTAATTGAATGAGCTTATTAACACCTTGTTTTTTCAAAGATAATTTTAGTTAGGTTTTGGTACCTACTGTAATCAATATGGGTTTTTTATATTTTTTTACAATCTTAGCAATTAAAGTTTATGTAGAATGTGTTCATTGTTGTATTTCTAGATAAGATCTTTTTTATCTTTGCTTTCTAACGCCTTGCTAGAGTGCTAGAGAGTTTTCATCATAATTATGCCGTTTAAAGAAATGTATAGTCAAAGCCAACTCGAGTGTTGTATATGTCCAAAACAATATGCTTAAAGAAGAGGACGTGTAGGCCGACCACCCCATATGTAATCCCACCACCCCTTTTGGAGCGACAGTCGCTCCTAAAGGGGTAGTAGGATACGACAACGGGCGACAGCATACGACAAATGTTATGTACGATTCGAACCTACCACCCCTTTAGGAGCGACAGTCGCTCCTAAAGGGGTAGTAGGTTCGAATCGTACTATTTGCCCCTATAATGTTTCTGTTTCCCCGTGACAATTCATGTTGCCTTTAAAAATCGAGTTTTACACTTCATTTTCAAACTCATTCGGTCGTTGTAAGTTGTAAGTTGCCTTTAAAAATCGAGTTGGAAGTTAAAAATCGTACTATCTGCATGGTCATATGCGTTGTAAGTTGGCGCACCTCATTTTCATTTGCTGCAGAAAGTGTGTTTTGGATATAAAGGGTTAAACCATTCCTCATTTGAATTACTCCGTATAAAAGAGGTAAATCAAGTTTTCATTTATTCAAACTCATTCGGTCGTTTTTGGATATAAAGTATAGTAAGTATAGATATTACTGATAAGTGTTTTTATTATTTTAGATGGATTGCTTGGAGGACATTTTCTTAAATCCAAATGCGCCGGAAGGTGTAAATGACGAGTTTGTGTACGAAGAGCCCGATGACGAATTTGAATCCCCATATGTCCGTGCTGAATTTGATTACGATCACGGTGTTTTTTATACCAAGGAGGTATGTATATAATCCAACCTTTTCATTTTTTGTGTTGTTATTTTGTGAGTAATTGTATTTTGTTATTATTCATTAGATTTGTTGCTATAAAAGTATGTAAGAAAACTAATTATTAAAACTACGGATAAAAAATTGTATATAAAAACATATTAAAAAATGTACGTAAAAATGTAGATTAACAAAAGCTATTGAAAAATTGTTAAAAAAAAGGTGTATAAAAAAGTGTATTATAAAAAAGTGTATAAAAGTGTATTATAAAAAAGTGTATAAGAAAGTGGATTATAAAAAAGTATATAAAATAGTGAATTAAAAAAAAGTATTATAAAAAAGTGCATATAAAATCTAATTATAAAAAAGTATATAAAAAAGTAAAATAAAAAATGTATTATAAAAAAGTGCATATAAAATCTAATTATAAAAAAGTATATAAAAAAGTAAAATAAAAAGTGTATAAAAAGTGTATTAAAAAAAAGTGTATAAAATATTTCAGGTGTTTGACACACACATAGATTTGGTAGACTGGGCTCAAAGAACGGTAAAGGAGCTTGGTTATGTGTTAGTAACACGAAGATCAAATGCCACAAAAGACGGAGAAGTTAAAAAGGTGGTCCTTATTTGCAACCGTGGTGGAAAAAGAGATAAGCGGTTAACCGGGGCACCCAAAGGGACTACCAAAATTGACTGTCCATTCAAATTGGTAGGCCGTCTAACAAAGGACCATAGTTGGTGGGTTGAAGTTATAGATCACCGACATAACCATCCATCAGCTCGTAATTTGGAAGGTATTGCGTACGCAAGACGACTAACCGATGTTCAAAAAGAATTTGTGGACGAAAAGGCGTTGCTAGGTTTTGGGCCAAATAGCATAAGGGACCAATTGAAGGATGCATTTCCCGGCATCTTGACCCGTTCACAAGACATTTCTAACTACTTGCGGCAACACCGGCTAAAGCACGCCCAACAACGAGGGGAAACTCGAATGCAGGTGAAATAAGAAACATACCTGCATGTGGATCGTATAACTATATGTTTATTTTTAAAAAAAATACGACTTCCTTATACTTTGGTTGTTTACCCGTTGCAGATCGTGCTCCAATTACTATCTGACCATCAGTACACGTATCAGTACACGACGGATAGCAAAACCGGATGTTTGACCAATCTCTTTTTCGTACATCCTACATCACTTGACATATGGCGTGCATTTCCTTGGATCATTGAAATAGACGCCACGTATAAAACTAACGTTTACAACATGCCGCTTGTTGAGATTGTGGGTGTCACTCCAACTGGCAAGACATTCAGCATTGCGCACGCACTAATTGAAAATGAGCAACATGCGGCATACACATGGGTGTTACAGTGCTTGAGGTCGACGCTCGAAGAAGGGTTCGTCGTGCGTGTGGCACTCACTGATCGGGATCTGGCCCTCATGAAAGCGGTTAAGGATGTGATGCCGGAAACGAAGCTGATACTGTGTAGAATACACATTTGGAGGAATATTGATTTACATGCCAACCCATCCGATGCCACCACCACCAAAGATGAAAAAGTCGAGGTCCGTGCACGTGACAACACCTAAGTATCCGGATACCGCACCAGACTCAGGCTCATGCTTACAGAGACTTTCAGTCGGCGAGACACAGTGAGCATGTGCCCACGGAGTCACGTTTCGCGGAGCCTGACACCGATTTACGGGAGGACACCCGTGGATATATTGATGAGTTGATCCGATCGTCACAATTTTCAGCAGCAGGGCCGAGTAATGAGCCTACAACCGAACCCTCATTCTTAGATCAGTTGTTCGGCGCAGCCGAACCCGGGTACTATCCTGTGCCACCAACAGCACCAACAGGCGTAGTGGATCAGTTCTTTAGTGCCGATACTTATTTTCCTGCAGGTCCTAGCACTCCGATGCCAGCAGCACCAGCACCGTACTTTGATTTTTTCACTACGCCCACACAACCTTCGATGCCACCAGCACCATCACCTCCGATGCCACCAGCACCATAGCACCATCACCAATATCTCCCATATCAGCTGAGCAGCAATTGGCTGCTCTACCAGTACCACCACCTAACACTCGCCCACTGCAGACGACGGGTATAAAGGGTTACCTTGATGACATACCGAAGGTATTTAGACCATACGTCAAGGGGATTATTAATGTCACGGGTGATGGCAACTGTGGATTCCGGGCACTTGCTGTTGCATTGGGGTACGATGAAAACGAAGGTTACGAGTGGATCCGACTACATATGTTGGCCGAGTATGAAAACAACAAACAATTCTACGATGAACTAACAAGAGGGGAACAAGCTGAAGCGAGGTTTTTTGAGGGGTTATCAAGGTCTTATGTATGGGTGTTTAGACCAATTGGCTACTGGATGCACATGACTATGGGGGCCATGTTGTTGTCCAACAGGATGGGTATAGTAATTAACTGTTTATCTACTGCCGCAAGTTGGACATCGTTCCCATTTACCTATGGTCCTGATGAGGTGCCTAGGACAGAGCCCATATCAATAGCATTAGTACATGGTCACAGTCACTATATCATGGTGCAGTTGGAAGGTGACTACCCGATGGCCCCAGAGATCGCATATTGGGTACAGGATCGTGTAAGGACTCCCGTGAGCAAATGGAAAGATTTGTACCGACACCGCCAGTTAGCCTACAATAGATATATAGATGCAACAAAACCTCCTCCCACCTATATGGGAACAGTGGACTCATCTGATTAGGATTGTAATATTGGTACATACACATGTTCATTAATTGGTATTTTTGTAATATTGTTCATTAATTCATATTTTTGTAAAACACAACTGATGTTATGTAATTTTTAATAGATACATACACATGTTATTTTTAATAGTTACTATGTTGTTTGACTATGTTGGACAGCCATAATTATAAGGAAAAGGCCTAATAAAGCTTTTTTTTTGCAAACCGGATAGTCCACCGTCATTATAAACAAACAGTACACAAATAATAAAAATGTCCATATCAAATACAAATAATAAAAATGTACATAACAAACTGTATTTATAAAAATGTCCATACTTCGTACAAATAAAAAAAAGTCTAATCACCGGAACCGTCGTCGTCCTCACCGGCATTATCATCACCCACACCTGGTCCGGATACAGAGCCTGTTCCACTAAAAAATCCACTCATATCCGACAAGCTACCAAATTCCCCTGATGGAGGTCCATAATGCGACGATGTCCCACTCCATAACTGGCGGGGGTCGAAATACTCATCACCAGGCTGGTTCAAGTCAACATAGGAGCCGGAAGGTTGGGATCCAGACGGGACAGAATACGATCCAGATGGGCCTTCCGGAGGTCCATAATGTGGTTGCGGCAACTCAACAGGGAAATCATGGGATCCGAAACCCCTGAGAATCCTCCCTAGTCCGCGCTGATGTCCCGATCGCGATCCAAACGCTTCCGGGAACAACTGGGTTGGAGGTGTCGGTGCAGGATCCTGTGAATGTCTCACCTGCGCAGCTTCCAGACGGGACTGCATATAAATAGTAAGGTAAGTTTAATAAATGGAGCAGTAATTAAAAGTAATTTAACTTAAAGTTATGTATATACCGCAACTTCCGGAGGTTGTAGTCTGTGGGTTGCCGCCCAAGTCGACTCCCACGTGGGCGGTGGCCCCTCCTTCTTTTCGTTATGGTGCTTGACCTGCAAACAAGTCAAATAATTAGCATAAAAAAACACAAGAATTGTATACTTTTGTTAAAACCAAACGTACCAACGCCCGATCGTGGCAAGAGAAATAGATCGCCGACCCTGAGTCCCCACCGCCTGTTTGGACCGGTTTGTCTTGTTTGTCGCGGCCCGCTTGACCCGGTCATCCCTCGTATAGAAACGCAGTAGTTTTCCCCACTCTTCCGGGTCCATACCAGCTGGCGGTGCTGTCTGCAGGGTATCTGCTTCGTCTACACCCCCCCCGTGCTGTAAAATGCTGAGATTTGAATTTTGACTTTCTCTGCCTATATATGCTAGCTGCATCAGCATGGAAAGCCTGTTTTGCTGCCTTCCGGGTGGGGTCGTCCTCATCATGCTCTAAGTACTGGTCCATCGCAAACCAGCGCTACATTGTTTACAAATACAAGTTAGCAGTTTCGGGGTTATCATTGTAAAACATATTAAGTAAAAAAAATATAAAAAGAAACATATTCTAACCTGTATTTCCTCCAAGATATTGTCCCTCAGAGACTCGGGCACATCGTACCATGACTCGTAGTACTGGGGGACATCTCCGATCAATGAGCCTAACAAAGATTTGTACATAGCCCCGTAGTCCCCGATCGACTGAAAGGTCTTCGATTTGTAATCGAAGTACATGGGTAACGGGCCTCCATTTTTCTTGAAGGCAGCCTCAAGGTTTAGATGTTTGGCTGCCCCTCTTGGTGGTGGTGGTGTTTTCTTCGACCCTACAAAACCAATAAGTAACAATAACATAAATAAGTTACTTTAAACGATAAGAATACAATTATTTCAATGCATAACTAAATTTAATGTAAAGTCAATTTTCTTACCGCTGTTTTTGCAGCCTGTTATTTTCTTCCACCACGATCGGTGCGGATCGTTTCCATCGCCGTCGCCGCCGTGAGCTCCTAGCATTTTTCTTAAATCTACATAAATAATACACGTATTATAATACTTTTTATATCAACTTTTTGAACTACTTTTTTTTTAACTTAATTTTTTATATGACTTTTGTACTACTACTTTTTCAATATATGTTTTAATATCTTTTTATACTTATGTTTTATAATGTAAAACTTTTTACATACCTTTTTTATTTATACATTTTTAAGTACTTTTTTTAACGTAAAATTTCGTAAGAACCTTTTTTTATATATATATAATTTTTTATATTTTTTTTTTATTTTTTTATATTTTAATTTTTTATATAAATTTTATATAACTTTATATATATATATATATATATATATATATATATATATATATATATATATATATATATATATATATATATATATATATATATATATATATATATATATATATATATATATATATATATATATATATATATATATATATATATATATATATATATATATATATATATATATATATATATATATATATATATATATATATATATATATATATATATATATATATATATATATATATATATATATATATATATATATATATATATATATATATATATATATATATATATATATATATATATATATATATATATATATATATATATATATATATATATATATATATATATATATATATATATATATATATATATATATATATATATATATATATATATATATATATATATATATATATATATATATATATATATATATATATATATATATATATATATATATATATATATATATATATATATATATATATATATATATATATATATATATATATATATATATATATATATATATATATATATATATATATATATATATATATATATATATATATATATATATATATATATATATATATATATATATATATATATATATATATATATATATATATATATATATATATATATATATATATATATATATATATATATATATATATATATATATATATATATATATATATATATATATATATATATATATATATATATATATATATATATATATATATATATATATATATATATATATATATATATATATATATATATATATATATATATATATATATATATATATATATATATATATATATATATATATATATATATATATATATATATATATATATATATATATATATATATATATATATATATATATATATATATATATATATATATATATATATATATATATATATATATATATATATATATATATATATATATATATATATATATATATATATATATATATATATATATATATATATATATATATATATATATATATATATATATATATATATATATATATATATATATATATATATATATATATATATATATATATATATATATATATATATATATATATATATATATATATATATATATATATATATATATGTTTCTTCAAATATACGTGAGTGTGTACGTATGATTATATAACTATGTATATGTATATATATATATATAATTTTTTATAAACTTTTCTAATACAAATTTTTATAAACTTTTTGTTATAGAAACTTTTTTTAAATATATTTTTTATATACTATGTATACAATTTTTTACATTTTTTATAAACTTTTCTAATACAAACATTTTTATATTTTCTAATACAAACATTTTCTAGTACAAACTTTTATAAACTTTTTTTTAAATATATTTTTTATATACTATGTAATACACTTTTTTTACATTTTATATTTTTTTACACTTTTTTACAATCATTTTTACATAACAAAAACAAGAACAAGTTTCAAAAATGAAAAATAAAAATAAAAAAAAAAAAAAAAAAAAAAAATAAAAATAAAAAACAAAAAAAATAAAAATAAAAATAAAAATAAAAAACAAAAAAAATAAAAATAAAAATAAAAATAAAAAACAAAAAAAATAAAAATAAAAATAAAAATAAAAAACAAAAAAATAGCAAATTAATAGATACGAAATAAAAAAAAATAAAAACTTACTTCAACGTTGGGTTTACGAAAGGGGTAACGACGGGTCGCTCCTAAAGCCTCGCTGAAAAACTGGGTCGCTCCTAAAGCCTCACCGGAAAATCTTGGCCGGAAAATATGGGGGAGAGGGGGGTTGGATCGGTTGGAATGGAGAAGAGAAAGGGAAGAAGGGAATGAAGGATGGATCCAGAGAAAGAGTATATTAATCTTTTCGAGTCACCCTTTAGGAGCGACTGTCGCTCCTAAAGGGGTGTTTGACGGGTCAACGGTCTAACGGGTATAAGCATGGGAATCCGCGAGCAATAAATGGGTCACCCCTTTAGGAGCGACTGTCGCTCCTAAAGGGGTGTGGTCGGGTTACCCAACATTCCGTGGTCGGGGTATCTGGCCCGTTAAAGAACCTACAGTAATATATAGTTATGTTGACATATACCTTACAATAATTCAATTTTGAATTCAAATATCTTTAGCGGAATACAACCAAATAGTGGTAGTTGAGTTTCATTAGGATAAGGTTGAACGATATGTCGATATGTGAACTTGAAGTAAATTAAAAATTAAGTGGAGAACAAACATCTCAAATATCATGGTTGATAGTGATGCAATCAAATTGAGTTTTTATCAAGCAATTAGAACTTGACATAAGTTGTAGCGCATTATGCAAGCCACCTTAAAAATTGAAAACCGAACACAAAATAGTTAAAAGATAGTGATAAATCACAACATGTTTTTAACATCTAAAACATATAAAAACATGTTAATTGCATAATGTATAATGTATAACTGTTTAATATATGAATTGTTAGTGAAGGGATCAAGTGAGAACCAACATATATGGTGAGAACCGTGAGAACCATTAAAAAATCATCTCTAAGGCTTTGCCCTTAGAGTTAAGGTCTACGCCCATACCGTATCAAATCGTCATCATCTCTTGGATCGCCGCCCATCAAATCCATATCATTCCCAAATGCGTTCGGTGACAACCCCTTTAGAACGGATAAGGGCAACGCCCGTACCGTATCCATACGTTTTCAACACGTAACCCATATGTTTTTTTTTGGAATGGGTTTTTGTTAAAAGAAAATAAAAAACAAAAAAAAGTTTCAAAAATGAAAAATAAAAATAAAAAACCACACAAAAAAGAAGAAAAAGGGAGGAAAACTAGTGGTTCTCACGGTTCTCTCCATATTTGTTGTTCTCACATTAACCCTATCCTGAATTGTTATAAGGGAAATGATTAATCCTCCTAATTCATTGGCCTAAAAATCCTTCTAATTCATAGGATGGTGACATGTGGAAATTCAAGGAGTAAGATTAAGAAAGAGATTAAGTGGAATACAGTTGTCACATTTATAAGGTTTTAGGAGGATTTTTAGGCTAATATTTAGGAGGATTAGTAATTTTCCTTGTTATAAACGAGCATGGTACCCGCGCAATGCGGCGGCGGTAACGGCGGTATAGTGGTGTTGGTGACGCGTGGTGATGACATCGACAATTGGTGTCGAGTGGTGTAAGTTGATGTTAAGATAATAGAAATATTTTATAAGATAAGGACTTAGAATGTAAATTAGCAAGATAAGGGTTTAGGGTGTAAATTAATTCATTAAGGGCAAATTTGGTAATTTATAAAAACCCTTCCATAGTGGGGTGTTTATTAAGGGCAGTTTAGTAATTTCGTATGTAACTTTCTTGTAACACTTTCCATTTTGAGGGGGTGGATAATTTTTAATAAGGAGTATAGATATCAAAAATATGTTACTACCAAACTAGTTTATAAGGGCCCGGCTCAATCATTTATCAGGCTTTTCATGTCGTAAAAGTACATGTTTGGTTGTTGAAAAGGGCAGTTTTTTTGAGTTGAGCTTGACCCATTTCGAAAAACGATATCGCACCAAGCTCAAACCTAGCTGCATTATGAAGGCTCGTTTTGCCATCGAACGAAGCTCGAGCTAACCTAAAGTAGTCGCGCCAAATTTGAGCACAATCAAAGATCGAACTCAACCCGATTCGTTTGTAACCATGGTTAAGCCCATTTGCCACCATATTGTGTTAAATATTATGTAAATAATCATACATTCACACATCCATGATTGGCCCAAAATGTTGTCTAATTAATCATGTATTCACACATGCATCCGTGATATGGGTTAAAGTACATTTTAACTTAAACACTATAGTTCAATGCATCTTTGAACAAAATAACAAAAAAAAAAAATTTTTTTTTTTTTTTTGGAATGGGTTTTTGTTAAAAGAAAATAAAAAACAAAAAAAAGTTTCAAAAAATGAAAAATAAAAATAAAAAACCACACAAAAAAGAAGAAAAAGGGAGGAAAACTAGTGGTTCTCACGGTTCTCTCCATATTTGTTGTTCTCACATTAACCCTATCCTGAATTGTTATAAGGGAAATGATTAATCCTCCTAATTCATTGGCCTAAAAATCCTTCTAATTCATAGGATGGTGACATGTGGAAATTCAAGGAGTAAGATTAAGAAAGAGATTAAGTGGAATACAGTTGTCACATTTATAAGGTTTTAGGAGGATTTTTAGGCTAATATTTAGGAGGATTAGTAATTTTCCTTGTTATAAACGAGCATGGTACCCGCGCAATGCGGCGGCGGTAACGGCGGTATAGTGGTGTTGGTGACGCGTGGTGATGACATCGACAATTGGTGTCGAGTGGTGTAAGTTGATGTTAAGATAATAGAAATATTTTATAAGATAAGGACTTAGAATGTAAATTAGCAAGATAAGGGTTTAGGGTGTAAATTAATTCATTAAGGGCAAATTTGGTAATTTATAAAAACCCTTCATAGTGGGGTGTTTATTAAGGGCAGTTTAGTAATTTCGTATGTAACTTTCTTGTAACACTTTCCATTTTGAGGGGTGGATAATTTTTAATAAGGAGTATAGATATCAAATGTTACTACCAAAAGTTTATAAGGGCCCGGCTCAATCATTTATCAGGCTTTTCATGTCGTAAAAGTACATGTTTGGTTGTTGAAAAGGGCAGTTTTTTTGAGTTGAGCTTGACCCATTTCGAAAAACGATATCGCACCAAGCTCAAACCTAGCTGCATTATGAAGGCTCGTTTTGCCATCGAACGAAGCTCGAGCTAACCTAAAGTAGTCGCGCCAAATTTGAGCACAATCAAAGATCGAACTCAACCCGATTCGTTTGTAACCATGGTTAAGCCCATTTGCCACCATATTGTGTTAAATATTATGTAAATAATCATACATTCACACATCCATGATTGGCCCAAAATGTTGTCTAATTAATCATGTATTCACACATGCATCCGTGATATGGGTTAAAGTACATTTTAACTTAAACACTATAGTTCAATGCATCTTTGAACAAAATAACAAAAAAAAAAAAAAGTCCTATCATCTCCTGTAATTTCAAAAGTAATTAAAAAAAATAAAAAAGAAGATATAAACCAAAAAAAAAAAAATTACATCCAATTCTCATTTTGATGGAGAGGAAGCCAATGGTAATACCTGTGAAGGTGTAGTAGACATTTGATGATGATCATGATGAATATTCATAACTTCACTTTTACCTTTATTACCATCCAATTTTACTAAATTACTACCATTAATAATCTTCTCATCTTTTTGCATTAAACTTGCCTTTTTTACAGCATCTAATTCCATCAATCTTTTCAACAACTTCTCCTCTGCATCTCTTAAGAACTTGAAAGTTGGAGGTGGTGAAGATCTAATCTTGTTGAAGTCAAACTCAGAGTCAATATCATACAATGGATTCAAAAAGCCTTCCAAATTTGACATTTTTTGACCATCTTTGATCAATGGTGATGAACACATTGGTGTTTCTGGTGTGCAAAGAAGCTCACTTAAACTATAACTTCTTGACTTCCTACTTTCTTTTTCCAAATCCTCTTTTGTTTCTTCATTGATTGTAAATAGAAACCTTGGTGGCCCACATAAATTATGAAGTCTCATTAGTTCAAGATCCACACTTTCTTCTCCTAATCCTTTCAATGGTGAATCTTTTTGAGTAATTTCTTGTTGTTTTTCTTGATTTTCATCACTTTCATGCAAAGAATTTTGTTGGGCTTTTAGGGTTTTTGAAGAATTAGTACTTTTGAAACAAGAAAAATGAGTTGAGGCATAATTTGAAGAATCAAAGTTTTGGTTTTCAATATCTTGTGTTTTCTTTTTCCACCATAGAAGATAGTAAACTTCTCCAACAAAAGCAAAGACTACACATCCAAAGAGAAAACTTAAGCCAATTCCTAGACTACTAAAAGTAGCCATCTTTTTGCCCTTCAAAAAAAGATTGAATTTTTTTCAAGATTTTTAGCTATAGATACATGAATTAAGGTCCATATGGACTAATTAAACTCAAAGATTTTAATGGGTTTTTTAAATATGTAAATGATTAAGAAAATCCAATAAATTTAAATTAAATTAATAAAAAAATTGAGAATCTTTTAAAATAGAAAAACTAGAAAGGGCCAAGGAAGGCGACCTTTCACCCATAGTTCACATGCAAAGAAAGAAAACAATTGAAACCATAAAAGAACAAGCTTTGTTAGATACCCTTTTTCAGAAGTAAAAGAATGGGCTGAAAATATCAGAAAAAACAGATGATTACACGAACATGAAGATTCTATATAAAATATATATATGTGTGTGTGTATTTTAGTTTAAAGGTTGAGATAAAAGTGTAAAAAAGTGGGAAATATCTGAAGTGGAGAATGGAAAACAGGAGAAGAAGCAGAGGAAGGATGTATATATGAATTTAAAAAGATTTGACAAATGTGGATGACATAGTTCACATGGGTTGGCAAAGGTGTGTTGTACTAGCAAAAAGGTCATCCCGACCAGGGCATTAGCGGCGACATCGCCGTTAATCGCCGCTAATGGTGACGTGGCGGACCACACATGCCAGCAATAATTACTGACAGCGCTGTCACAGGCATTAGCGGCGACGTCGCCGCTAATACTCTGTTACTGACGGGGGGACCACTTATACTCTGCCAGATTAGCCATAACTGACATGGGGGGCCCGCAGCATTAGCGGCGACGTCGCCGCTAATACTCTGTTACTGACGGGGGGCCACTTATACTCTGCCAGATTAGCCATAACTGACATGGGGGGCCCGCAGCATTAGCGGCGACGTCGCCGCTAATGCCCTGGTCGGGTTTGACCTTTTTTGCCCTGGTCGTGTTAGCCTTCTCGCAAAATAAACTTGGAAACATATATAGACCATAAGGGTGGAAGGTACTACTCGGCTAGCCATCGGGTAAGGCTAAACCGATCGGGTACACCATTTCAATGTGTCGGCTAACTCTCGGGTAAGGCAAAATCGGGTATCACTTTGAGCAAGTTAACCGAGCAGCGGGCTTCACTTTTGAACGTTGGAAATGTGTGGACCCCCCTCAAACGGCTATGCATGCAAATTAAAAAAAAAAAAAAATTTACCCCTTTATCTAAACAACCACATATTTCACACACAACTTTACTCATTTTTACCATCTTCTTCCATCTTTTTCAACACATCTTCTTCCACACATCTTCTTCATATTTAACACACAACTTACTACAATGAACCTTCGGGATTGTAAAATGGCGATCCAAGCCCACCTTAATTACGACTCCAAACACCGCTCTGATGTGAATAACGTCATTCAGGGCGTTTCTGAGAACAAAGCGGCTTACCAAGCCGTAATCAACCGACTTACTGCCCCGGGTTATGCTCGTAACACCGCGGAAAGTGAGCATCTTGTATATCTTCGACAGAAGATCGACTGGCTGAATCAAGTTATTTTTCAGCTAACCACCGCTTCTTCAACGTTGACTGCGACGCTAGACCACGAATTATTCTCGCAAGCCAGTGTGGGTGGTGGTCAGGATGTAGATTACTACTTTGACCCGGGGGAGGAGTACGTATCTCCTCAACCAGGCGACGCGGCCGGGTCTCCCGAGCCCTACCGCTACATTCACCGCAACGACGGTGACATCACTGTTGACTCGGACTATTCCGAGTGTTAGTTATCTATTTTAGTAGTTTATGAAATGTTTTTATTATGTGTTTTTTAGTAATATTTATGTTTTTTACTATTAATTATGTGTTGTGTTTTTATTATGTGTATTTTAGTATTATTTATGTATTGTGTTTTTTTTATTTTAATGGAATTATGTTTTATGTTTTATGTTTATATGATTTTTAATTATTGGTGTAATAAAAAAAATGAAAAAGAAAATGAAATTGGGTAAGTTTAATGAATTGGGTATGTATTGCAAGTGATTTGGGTAAGAATTGGGTAGTTGTGAGTTGGAAGGTATTGATTGGATAAAGAATTGGGTAACTTAACCAACTAGTGGACCATTCCCTCCACCCTAATGTGATTGGAAAGTAAATGTTCATAAATAAAGTCCAAAAAAAAAAAGAAAAAAAAAATGTCATACCCGAGCTTTGCCCAGGTTGCAATTTTGATTTTGTTTCGTAATGTCTTTCTTTGGTACTTAAACATTTAACTTTTAATCGCAAGATAAAATAAACATCATAAACAACTTGTTACATTTGAACAACACATCTTTACAACATTGTCTCAAACGTGTAAAGTGCAAGTCGTGAAAGTAAAATAATATCTTTGAACATATTAACGATAACCTTAAATGGTTAACCGTATCCAATCTATATATAAAAGTTCAATGAAATTAAAATAAACATAATAATAAAAAGTATTGTCACTATAGAAACTTTCAATAAAAGGTACCAACAAAAAGTAATTTATTTTTCTTAACGGTTAGTCAAGTAACGACAGTAAAAAACACCTCACTAAATAGTGATGTCCTTCCAATTTCATTCCTTCCAATAATGTTTAAAAGATAGACAAACATGACTAAACATATAACAAGATATAATTAATAGATGGCGGAAGTGAATATGGGTTGTTACATATCAAACTTAGGTGAAAAACCCCTCAATACTATTTTTATAATTTATAAAAAACGTGGAGGCCTAATAATTTATTCAAAATATTATAAATTTAGCATTTGAGGGGTTTTTCACTTAAATTAGGTATGTAACAGTCTCATACTTATATTAAACGGAGATATTTAAAATAGTTAATAATATTTAAAAGTATTTCAGTTGTGTAAGTTTTTAGTTCCCTGCATTCTCAGGTAATATTTACTCAACCATGTATTTTAAGTACATATCTTTTGAATGATATGCATACATGAACTTCTTTAACTTATGCGAAAATGTTCATTATATAGAAAAAAGAAAAAAGACAAGTTGAGAGATCAACATGCCAACAACAACCCAAAACGAAGCGGACAAAAAACAATCAGAGAAAATCCAATTGTACCAACAAATGCTATGGCCAAATAAAAGCCTTAGCCGTTAAAAACCAACAAATTATCACTACTTTTTGATTTTGAAAAGAACGGATATCTATACTCCTTATTAAAAATTATCCACCCCCAATAATGAAAAGTGTTACAAGAAAGTTACATGCGAAATTACCAAACTGCCCTTAATAAACACCCACTATGGGAAAGGTTTTTATAAATTACCAAATTTGCCCTTAATGAATTAGTTTACACTCTAAACCCTTATTTTAATAATTAACACTTTAAGCCCTTATCTTTTAAAATATTCCACTATCACCTTTACATCAACCTACACACTTGACACCGCCACCACCACCAATAATACCGTCACCGACACCACTAGACCGTCGTCCCCGCCACCGCCGCCGCATTGCGCGGGTACCATGCTCGTATATATATATATATATATATCTAATAGATATATTATATAGATTATTATATAAGGGTACACATAATTATATAAATATATATATAGATATATATATATATTAGTATTCAATGATACAATATATATATATTTTTATACTATATTATTATTATATATATATATAGAGAGAGAGAGAGTTTCCTTATTTTGAGAACCATTTTTTTTGTAAAAACCATGAGAACTCTTAAATTATATATTTGTTCACATGTTTTTTTTGTTATTCACATGTGAATGAACAAAAAAAACATGTTATCCAATATAAAATTTAGGAGTTCTCACGGTTCTTACAAAAAAATGGGTTCTCAAAATAAGGGTCCCCTATATATATATATATTTTTATAACGTTTCACATGTGAATGAACAAAAAAAACATGTTATCCAATATAAAATTTAGGAGTTCTCACGGTTCTTACAAAAAAATGGGTTCTCAAAATAAGGGTCCCATATATATATATATATATATATACAAAATATATATTATATAGATATATATATATAGAATATATATTTACATAATATATATATATATAGGGGTGGGATAAATTGAGTCCAGCTTAATTTGAGTCCAAAAAGGGTCCATGTAACTTACACGTGTGTAAGTTAGCTTACACATGTGTAAGTTAACTTACACATGTGTAAGTTAACTTACATATGTGTAAGTCGTGGTGGCGGTGGTCGCCGTCGCCGGAAAATCATGGTGGTGGTCGGAGATGATGGTGGTGGTGGTAGGAGGTGGTTGGAATTTGAGGAGATGGAAGAAAATCAATGAACTCAAATTGGACTCAAAATAAGCTGGACTCATTTTATCTTTTCATATATATATATATATATAGGGGTGGGATAAATTGAGTCCAGCTTAATTTGAGTCCAAAAAGGGTCCATGTAACTTACACATGTGTAAGTTAGCTTACACATGTGTAAGTTAACTTACACATGTGTAAGTTAACTTACACATGTGTAAGTTAACTTACACATGTGTAAGTCGTGGTGGCGGTGGTCGCCGTCTCCGGAAAATCATGGTGGTGGTCGGAGATGATGGTGGTGGTGGTAGGAGGTGGTTGGAATTTGAGGAGATGGAAGAAAATCAATGGACTCAAATTGGACTCAAAATAAGCTGGACTCATTTTATCTTTTTCTATATATATATATATATATATATTATACTAATTTATTATATATGGGGAGGGGATTCCCTCAAGTTGGCTAACATGACTAGTCATGTTAGCCAAATCTTGACCCTTGATTAAAATCAAGGGTCAAGATTCAAAGTTCATCTTTGAATCTTGACCCTTGATTTCAATCCAAGGGTCAAGATGTTTCCAACTTGATCAATCAAGTTGGAGACAACTTGAGAGAATCCCTTCCCATGAAAAAATGAGTATAAAACTGTCATGTACACACACAGTGTAATTGAACCAATTTGCATATTTATAATCGTGAAGAACAATTAACTCTTAAAAGTTTTGTTATTAACCTTCCGTCTAATGTTATTTGCGCAACTTTGTTTTTCGGTATTAATTACCTGCTATTAAAATAAGGGAAATGATAACCGTACCACACTTTTTTATTCATCTACCACTACAATGCATTACATATTTGTACTTTCTGCTTTATCAGTTATACAGTGTATACAAATATGAGCTCCATTAAAATAATATTTGGAATTGTTTGAGTTTATCGCGTATTACCCATACCTATTACGAGTATTAATATTATTATTTATATAAATTTAATAATGAAAGCAAAGTTATGACTGGTGGATTTATTTTTGGTTTTGGCATAGATCATGGTTCTCCTTCTGATAACATGAGTTTTTATATTTAAAGTTGTGTTACATTTTTCTTAAACCGTGTGTTATTTTTTGTTTAATGAGCAATACATTTGAAATCAATGTAGTATTATCAATCATTTTCTATGAAAGACGCATCATTCAACGGAGTTGCAAACAATAATACAGAGTAATAATTCTAAACATAAGATCGCGATTGTGTGCGTGATTGTGTTGGTAAGAATGTTAGTGGAAAAGAAAGAAAAGAAAGATGAAGTTTAATTTTCTTGTTTACTTGCACGCTAAGATGAAGAAATTTATTTCATCAATTCCATCTCAAGAACAAAATGGTTAAGAAGTATGTGATGAGTTTGTTCAAAAAAGACTTTAGGATATTTTAAGCAAAACTAGTGGTACTTTTAATAATACATTGGGCTTCTCAAAACAAATTTATTCGGATAATGGACAAGACTAATGGTTTTTATGACTCAACAAAAGAAGTTACTTAAATGTGCACTTACTTAAATGTGCATTGGGGTCCTCGAAATACAATGCAACACGTTTTGTATGTGTTACTTGATGTCACAACAGTTTAACACTGAAGTCAAGTGTAGACAAAACTTAGATATGTTAAATGTGATAGTTTTGTAATGATTAAAAAAAAAAGAATGATATTTTTGGGTATATTTGTTAAAAATAATAATTTCTTTGCGTTTATCGTTTGATAGGAGTTGAAGTTGATATAATCTTACAATATCTGAATATCTACATTACTATTAAATACGCTCTTCTCACCAGTAGATCCTTAGACTTACATCTTAAAGGTTATAAGTTATAACCTTGCTACCAAGTAAACTATCCTCTGATGTTTCTATTTTGAATGTTCTTGGAGTGCCTGTTTAGCAATTTGGGCCTAGGCCACCACAACTTGGTGATTATTAATGTATTTAAAAAGGGTGGTAGTAGTTTACTATTTAAAAAAAAAGCAATTTGGGCCTAGAGTGGGTAATTACTGGATTCAATATAGTGTGTCGATTTGGACCTAGAGTGTGTATATATACGTCAAAATTTACAGTTATACATATGCGTTATTGTGAAACTGGATTTACTAAAGTTTGTCAAAATTGATGGACGCCACGACAACCTACTTATTAAACAATGATATATCACCTAAATATATGTTCAGATCAGAGTTTTAGAACATGACTAACAGAGAAGATATAATATTTAAATAACCAAAACAGGGTTGCCTATGTATGGTTCTAGAGAAAGGCCTAGCTTTGTTTCAAAGCCCAATTATGATCTCATTTGGACTTAACTCAAACAGCCCACTAAGTCAAAAGACTCAAAAAAATTTATTGGGCAGCATATCTATCTAACCAAGGTACAAATTAATGGAAGAGAATCAAGAGATTGAACTTTTTCTTTTGGAATCGTGTTAGGTCTAATTCCTATTACTTTTTGGCTGGATTGTTCGTAACTGCATATTTACAATACAGACGCGGCGATCAGTTGGACCTTTGATTCATTAACATCTCTTTTTTATTTCTTGAAACCAAATGTTTACATATTGCAAATCATGCGAGTTTACGTTTATGAATCACTGCGAAAAACACGTTATTTTCTCTTCCTTTTAACATACACTATTTTTTCTAATATCCAAATATATATTTTTCTTATATACAATTTCTTAAGCTTAAAACTTAAGCTTAATTAACTTCCATTGTATATCCTTTAAACATATACTTCTTACAAAATGTTGATTCATAAACCTTTAATTTTTTCCCCCCGTCATGCACAATGATACAAAAAATTCTTGGCCGAATGGCCGGTGATGTTTAGCTTAATAAAATAATGTACGTTTAGGCCATGAGGAGTGAGAGGTTCTTGGAACCTCTCTTTTTCCTAGTATTGTGACATGTGGAGTTCCCCTCCTCATAGGGGGTTCCCTTGGAGTGAGGGGCTTCCCATAATCCCTAATTCATTGGTCCCACTTTGCCACATGTCATCATATCAAGTCATGGTTGATTGCTTCTTGTACTATAGTCAAAGGAAAAGTGAAAGTGAAGGGCGTCCAAAATCGAACGGGGTGGACAATTTTTTTGCCCGGAAAGCCCCTGGGGACGATGTAGCGGGCATTCCCGAGACGTTCCCAGGGCATTCTTTGGGTAGAGAACTCTTCATTCCGCATAGCCTTAGTTTATCGCCCGGAGGATCCCGACCATTTAATTTTGGTGTCTCGACCTAAACTATTTGCGGCGACAATCGCTGCAAATAGTTGTGCCACGTCAGCAATCCACTAACCACCGCCTTGATGGCGCTGACCATTTGACCAAAGTATTTGCAGCGATAATCGCCGCAAATACTTGAGTGGGGCCAAAAATTGAATAAAGCCTCTCCCTTCCGTCCGTCTCTTTCATTCCAAAGTTTGAAAAAACACTCCCCCTCTCCTTACGATTTTCATCTCTTTTTTGTTTTTCAAAGAATTAGCAGCGATTTTCATCTCTTTTTCTTGTTTTTCAAAGTATTAGCAGCGATTTTCCGGTCATCACCGCCGTGTTAGTAGATTTACCGGCCAGTTTTCCGGCAAGCGCGGTGGCTCTCCTCCCCCGTTAGTTTTTTCCGGCCATCTCTTTTGGTATGTATTTTCCGGCCATATTATCCCTTTTTGATTGTTATTATTTGTGTTTTTTATTGTTAATTGATTATATTGATATGTTAATATTGTTTTTGGTTTTATTAGTTTTGTTAGGATTGATAGTTAATTTTTGGATTTTAATAAGTTTGTTTGTATTGTTAGTTTTAGTTTTTGTTGATAAGTTAGTGATTTGTATTATTAAATTTGTATGTAATTTGTTAAGTTAGATGAAATATTACGTATCATGTCTCTAGTACAAAATTTAGTGTAAGAAAATATATATATAAATAAGTGTAAAAAGTAAGTTAAAAAGAATATTAAATATTACGTAGAAAAAACTAATAAGTAAACTATATTAGTATAAAAAACAAGTTTCTATAAAACTTTCAAAATAAGTATTAAATAAAGTATAAAAGTAAAAATAAAAAACACTTTCAAAAAGTATTATAGAAATAAGTAAAAAATTTAGAAAAAAAAATATAAAACTAAATAAACAAGTTTGTATAAAAAGTACATACAAAAACGACATTTAAAAGGTTTAAAAACTTCATATAAGCATAATACAAGTTTTAAAAAGTATATAAAATTATAACCATAAAAATATATGTATAGAAGTAATAATCAAAGATTATGTAAAAAAATTGATTAAAATAAACTACTTAAAATGTATAAATAATAAGTGTAACAAAAATATAGATAAAACTAAATATAAAACAAAAGTTGTAATAAAGATTACGTATTAAAAATTTAGTAAAAAAGAATTAATATTAAAAATTGAAGAATTAAAGACTTCGTACAAAAATAAGTTAGAAAAAATACATATGTGAGAATTTTGGATCTTTCTTAACCTTGATCATTTTGTTGTATGTAATTTAAAAATGTGTATAATTTGTTTTGTATTTTGCAGTATAAATGGCTACATATCACGGCGGTGATGGTGGTAATGAAGACCCTCGTAGACCATGGTGGAGGAAAGGCTGGGGCTGCAAAGGGAGTGGCGGTAAGAAAAATGGTTGTTTATAGTTCCTTTTTTAATTAATTAGGTTTATTTACTAATTTTGTGTTTTTTTTGTTTTAGCCCCACGAAAGGGAAAGGGGCGGGGGCCCGGTCAGAACCTGAACTTAGAGGAGGAATTCGCGAAGAGAGGTCGTCTAAGCATAGACTTTGACACGACCCATTTTAAGACGTGGCAGGCGATCGGTGATAACGCCCCCATGTACAAGAGCCTGATTGGCACCCTGATCCGAACGGTCCCGCAGACTTACGACTCATGGGACCATGTGCCTCAGGAGAGAAAGGCATTTGTTATCCCGACTCTAAACGTACGCCTCATCATAATTTTGAATTTGTTGTATGATGTTTGTATAAATTTTTAAATTCGCTAACTAATACTTTAAAATTGCAGACTAGGTTCAAGTTGGACCACTTCATCGACACCCCTGACCCCCTAGACCCTGTCAGACAGGGGTTCAGACTGGCTGTCGAGGCCGACTGCAAAGCTGAGTATCGGGGCAGAAAGAGCCAGTTCAAGAGAAAACACTTTGAATCCAAGGGGGGGCTGAAAGCTGTTCCACAGTTGGAGCAAGCTGCTCCTCCAGAGGATTTGTCGGCGGAGGACTGGAGGGCGCTGTTGAGGTACTACCAGCGGGAAGACCGGGTGAAGTTGTCGGCGACAAACAAGACGAACAGGGGCAAGCAAGTTCTTGCGGGGACCCATGGACGACAATCCTACTCTCAGTACGTCCACCAAGAAAAGGTCTGTTATTGTTATCAAATATATACTTGTGTGATATATAAATACTTGTGTTTACAAATATTGGTTAAATAAAGTATATTCTTATGATAAATTGATGTGTTTACAGGTTCATAAAAACAGAGACGTAGACTTGGTGGATTTGTACGAAGAAAGGCACAAGAAAAAAGCTGATGGGCGACCTTGGGAACACCCCGTGGCTGAACAAATACATGTAAGTGTCTCTTAATTTTAAGCGAATATATTTGTTATTATTAAATGTCCATATAATCAACCTTATATATATTGTAACGTGATTCAGGCCAACCTGAAGAAGAAGAAGGAGGAGGCTGAACGGGAACCTAATCCAACTCCGCAGGATCAAATTTTGATGGACGAACTTGGATCCCGTCCGGGGCATCGCCGCGACATAGGGCGGGTCATCAGGCAGATAGGTACCCAGGCGTATGACTATACGCATCTAACACAGGGACAGGGTGCCCAACCTCATCAGGCCCATGGGACAGGCCAGCCACGTCCAGATCTCGACCTGAACATCGATGCAGCAGGTAGCCAATCCTCCTGGGTCGAAGACTTATTTAACTATGATAGTTATGCACAGGCTCCTCTTCCTCCTCAGCCGGGCGCGCAGTCGGCCACAGACTCTCATTTCTCTGGTGGATCGTATCATGTCAACTTGGATGATGATGATGATGAGGACGATGTTGATATGTATTAGTATTTTGTGGTTATGAACAATATATCATGTTTTGTTTAATTATGTTAGTGGTGTGTATGTGTTTATCTTTTTGGATGTGTTTTTTTTTTTTTTTTTTTTTTTTTTTTTTTTTTTTTTTTTTTTTTTTTTTTTTTTTTTTTTTTTTTTTTTTTTTTTTTCTTTTTTTTTTTTTTTTTTTTTTTTTTTTTTTTTTTTTTTTTTTTTTTTTTTTTTTTTTTTTTTTTTTTTTTTTTTTTTTTTTTTTTTTTTTTTTTTTTTTTTTTTTTTTTTTTTTTTTTTTTTTTTTTTTTTTTTTTTTTTTTTTTTTTTTTTTTTTTTTTTTTTTTTTTTTTTTTTTTTTTTTTTTTTTTTTTTTTTTTTTTTTTTTTTTTTTTTTTTTTTTTTTTTTTTTTTTTTTTTTTTTTTTTTTTTTTTTTTTTTTTTTTTTTTTTTTTTTTTTTTTTTTTTTTTTTTTTTTTTTTTTTTTTTTTTTTTTTTTTTTTTTTTTTTTTTTTTTTTTTTTTTTTTTTTTTTTTTTTTTTTTTTTTTTTTTTTTTTTTTTTTTTTTTTTTTTTTTTTTTTTTTTTTTTTTTTTTTTTTTTTTTTTTTTTTTTTTTTTTTTTTTTTTTTTTTTTTTTTTTTTTTTTTTTTTTTTTTTTTTTTTTTTTTTTTTTTTTTTTTTTTTTTTTTTTTTTTTTTTTTTTTTTTTTTTTTTTTTTTTTTTTTTTTTTTTTTTTTTTTTTTTTTTTTTTTTTTTTTTTTTTTTTTTTTTTTTTTTTTTTTTTTTTTTTTTTTTTTTTTTTTTTTTTTTTTTTTTTTTTTTTTTTTTTTTTTTTTTTTTTTTTTTTTTTTTTTTTTTTTTTTTTTTTTTTTTTTTTTTTTTTTTTTTTTTTTTTTTTTTTTTTTTTTTTTTTTTTTTTTTTTTTTTTTTTTTTTTTTTTTTTTTTTTTTTTTTTTTTTTTTTTTTTTTTTTTTTTTTTTTTTTTTTTTTTTTTTTTTTTTTTTTTTTTTTTTTTTTTTTTTTTTTTTTTTTTTTTTTTTTTTTTTTTTTTTTTTTTTTTTTTTTTTTTTTTTTTTTTTTTTTTTTTTTTTTTTTTTTTTTTTTTTTTTTTTTTTTTTTTTTTTTTTTTTTTTTTTTTTTTTTTTTTTTTTTTTTTTTTTTTTTTTTTTTTTTTTTTTTTTTTTTTTTTTTTTTTTTTTTTTTTTTTTTTTTTTTTTTTTTTTTTTTTTTTTTTTTTTTTTTTTTTTTTTTTTTTTTTTTTTTTTTTTTTTTTTTTTTTTTTTTTTTTTTTTTTTTTTTTTTTTTTTTTTTTTTTTTTTTTTTTTTTTTTTTTTTTTTTTTTTTTTTTTTTTTTTTTTTTTTTTTTTTTTTTTTTTTTTTTTTTTTTTTTTTTTTTTTTTTTTTTTTTTTTTTTTTTTTTTTTTTTTTTTTTTTTTTTTTTTTTTTTTTTTTTTTTTTTTTTTTTTTTTTTTTTTTTTTTTTTTTTTTTTTTTTTTTTTTTTTTTTTTTTTTTTTTTTTTTTTTTTTTTTTTTTTTTTTTTTTTTTTTTTTTTTTTTTTTTTTTTTTTTTTTTTTTTTTTTTTTTTTTTTTTTTTTTTTTTTTTTTTTTTTTTTTTTTTTTTTTTTTTTTTTTTTTTTTTTTTTTTTTTTTTTTTTTTTTTTTTTTTTTTTTTTTTTTTTTTTTTTTTTTTTTTTTTTTTTTTTTTTTTTTTTTTTTTTTTTTTTTTTTTTTTTTTTTTTTTTTTTTTTTTTTTTTTTTTTTTTTTTTTTTTTTTTTTTTTTTTTTTTTTTTTTTTTTTTTTTTTTTTTTTTTTTTTTTTTTTTTTTTTTTTTTTTTTTTTTTTTTTTTTTTTTTTTTTTTTTTTTTTTTTTTTTTTTTTTTTTTTTTTTTTTTTTTTTTTTAATTAGGTTTATTTACTAATTTTGTGTTTTTTTTGTTTTAGCCCCACGAAAGGGAAAGGGGCGGGGGCCCGGTCAGAACCTGAACTTAGAGGAGGAATTCGCGAAGAGAGGTCGTCTAAGCATAGACTTTGACACGACCCATTTTAAGACGTGGCAGGCGATCGGTGATAACGCCCCCATGTACAAGAGCCTGATTGGCACCCTGATCCGAACGTCCCGCAGACTTACGACTCATGGGACCATGTGCCTCAGGAGAGAAAGGCATTTGTTATCCCGACTCTAAACGTACGCCTCATCATAATTTTGAATTTGTTGTATGATGTTTGTTATGTATGTTATACAAGTACAAACATAATATACGTTAGGATTCCTTGTACGTGAAATACTAGGAATATAACTATAAAGCTGATTACAACTAACGAAGATAATCTTCGTTAGGCACTAACGAAGATAATCTTCGTTAAGATGGGCTGGGCTGCTAAGTTCGTAAGAACAAAGCCCAGCAAGATCAAATTTTGATGGACGAACTTGGATCCCGTCCGGGGCATCGCCGCGACATAGGGCGGGTCATCAGGCAGATAGGTACCCAGGCGTATGACTATACGCATCTAACACAGGGACAGGGTGCCCAACCTCATCAGGCCCATGGGACAGGCCAGCCACGTCCAGATCTCGACCTGAACATCGATGCAGCAGGTAGCCAATCCTCCTGGGTCGAAGACTTATTTAACTATGATAGTTATGCACAGGCTCCTCTTCCTCCTCAGCCGGGCGCGCAGTCGGCCACAGACTCTCATTTCTCTGGTGGATCGTATCATGTCAACTTGGATGATGATGATGATGAAGGACGATGTTGATATGTATTAGTATTTTGTGGTTATGAACAATATATCTTGTTTTGTTTACTTATGTTAGTGGTGTGTATGTGTTTATCTTTTTGGATGTGTTGATGATGATATTCATATTAACAAAAAAACGTAAAAAATACATCAACTATATTTAGTAATCAAAAATGTAAGTAAAAAAAAATGTAAGAAATCAACTATATTTAGTAATCTAATAAAAAAAATGTAAGTACAAATGTAAATTATAGATAAAAATGTAAAATGCATTAAGTATTAAAATACAAATGTAAAGAATACGTCAACTATTATTAGTAATCATAATAACAAATATAAGTAAAAAAATACATCAACTAACAAACGTTCAAAAAATACAAACCAAGTATAATAAAGTCAACTAATCAATCTGCTGAAATCCCGGAGGTAGTTTAGTCGCTTGAATGTGTCTGTCGTACTCAGCCAAACGGTCTTTGTACTTCGCATCTTCTGCCCAGGCCCGCTATGCAGGTTTATCAAATCCCCAAGCTGAGGGGTAAGGCAATGGGCAGTTCTTGTCTAAATAAACCGTAACAAAATGTGAATCTCCGGATACCAGGGCAATGCATATCGGCTCGTCACGGTATAGCTGGCCTGACCCCTTCCAAAAAGGGAAACATGTGATGTTTTCTTTGACACTTAAACATATAATTATAAGACCCAGAGCATTGGACAGTAGCATAGCGCAATATGGATTCATCATCCAGTATTTAAATGGGCGACCACCGGGATAAGACAATTGAAGCAAAGTATGTATATGTGTTGCTTCACCACCGAATGCAACCTTATAGTATCCTACTTTGTACTCATACTCCTCTAGCATTAGTTTGCGAATCCACTCGAACTTTTCCTCAGATTCACCCAAAGCAACGGCTAGTGCCCGAAATCCACAGTTACCATCAGAATTAACATTTTTGATATCTACAACGTAACGCTGCTTTAGGTATGTTCTCATGTCAGTCCATGTTGACTCCGTGTCGAAGAAATTGTGTGTAAACGGTTCAGAGAAGTTCTGTGTATGTGATCCCCCAAATAGTTGATCAACAAAGCTGGACGTTTCTCCTTGCGTTTGGTTATTCGGTTCTCCGAAAAAACTTTGTGTGTCTGGGAATCGTGATTCGCTTACCACATACTCACTATGTCTCCCATACTGACCCCACTGTGGTTGGTTATAAGGTTCGTCAAAGAAATTTGTAGTGTCTGGGATACGTGCTTCGGTGTCCACATATTCACTCTGTCTCCCACTGTCAGGCCATTGTGGTTGGCTTTGAGGTTCTTCGAATAAACTAGCAGTGTCTGCGAAAATTGAACTGGTGCCTACATATTCACTCTGTCTCCCACTGTCAGGCCATTGTGGTTGGCTTTCAGGTTCGTCGAATAAACGTGATTGTGTGCTCATGTATTCACTGTGTCTCCCGTACTGGCCCTCTCCAAATAATGACGCATGCGAAAAACAATCAGAAAACCCACCCATGGACTGGGTATCCTGAAAAGTCGGTCGGGCAAATTGAACGGACTTGGATTTTTGAAGACCAGAAGGTGCTGTATTTGCCGCTGGTTTGTTAATGTCGGGCACCTGCAACAAATAATAAATCAGTTAATTAGATTTCGAAGTAAACTAACAAATAGAGTGCACTTACATAACAAAATCAATTAACTATACTTCGAATTATGATTGGACGTACTTGAGGTATTTTTTTCTTTGACCAGATTGGTCTTCCACGTTTATTTGTAATAACGGAAGGGTCCTTAATTTTGGTTCTCCCCGGATAGACGATGTCTTTAATTTTTGATATCCAGTTTTTCCTCTGGGCCTTCGATTGTTGCTTAAACTGGACCTTAACATCATCTACTAAATCGTCGATAGCTTCGTCATCGTTGGAGTCTTTTCGATGATCATTGTCCGGTAGGCACGTCGACGGTGTCAAGTCTAGCTTTCTCCAAAAGTCATTTATGTTATGCACCTCAACACGTTTGCCTACATTTTTGAAAAATATGTATAATATTTTTTCATTTACCCAAAAAAACATCAATTGATTATATTCAGATAAACTTACTGTAATGCATGTACGCAGCTAGACGGCATAACGGTTTTGCATGCTTTCATTAGCGCCAGATCCCTGTCCGTGAGTACCACGCGCACAGCAAACCCTTCACCTAGGGTCGACTTCAAACACTCCAACACCCATCTATAATTATGCTCCTGTTCGCTTACGATAAACGCATATGATATGCTGAAGGTCCTGTTTGTTGGAGTGACACCGACGATCTCGACCAACGGCATGTTGTACAAGTTGGTTTTGTACGTGACGTCTATTTGGATAACATAAGGAAATGCACGCCACAACTTAAATGATGTCGGATGTATAAAAAACAGATTCTCCAACCGACCAGATACACTGTTTGTTGTATGATAATACAAGTAATTATGCTCCCTTAGCAAACTGAACATAACCTACACCGGTTGAGCAATATGGCGTACGTATGTCGTTTCAGATACTCTATCATAGTAAATAAATAAAACAATATGTAAATAAATAAAACAATACGTAACCTGCATTGGAGTGTTCCCATGTTTTTCGGCTGCCTTCTTCCGCAATGTTTTTTGAAAATTGTAAATGTCTTCGCTGCGGGTCAAGTTTCCAGGAAATTCTTCTTTCAACAGCTTTAACATCCTCTTGGGCGGAGTACCGCGATGATATTCAGCTTCTACAAATGATTTCTCATCTTCAAAGCAAAACGTACACTTAAATAATAAGCAAAAAAGACGTACACTTCGAAAATAAGCAAAAAGACGTACACTTCGAAAATAAGCAAAAAGACGTACACTTCGAAAATAAGCAAAAAGACGTACACTTCGAAAATAAGCAAAAAGACGAACTTGAAAATAAGCAAAAAGGAGGTACACTTCGAAAATAAGCAAAAAGGACGTACACTTCGAAAATAAAAGAATGAAAGCTGCTGAAAATGAAAGCGAGAATTAAAGAACTTAAAATGAAAGCAAAAAGACGTACACTTCGAAAATAAGCAAAAAGACGTACACTTCGAAAATAAGCAAAAAGACGTACACTTCGAAAATAAGCAAAAAGACGTACACTTCGAAAATAAGCAAAAAGACGTACACTTCGAAAATAAGCAAAAAGAAACTTAAATAATGAAAGCAAAAAGGACGTACACTTCGAAAATAAGCAAAAAGGACGTACACTTCGAAAATAAAAGAATGAAAGCCGCTGAAAATGAAAGCAAGAAGGACGTACACTTCGAAAATAAGCAAAAAGGACGTACACTTCGAAAATAAAAGAATGAAAGCTGACATTAAAATGAAAGCAGAATTAAACGACACTTAAAATGAAAGCAAAAAGACGTACACTTCGAAAATAAGCAAAAAGACGTACACTTCGAAAATAAGCAAAAAGACGTACACTTCGAAAATAAGCAAAAAGACGTACACTTCGAAAATAAGCAAAAAGACGTACACTTCGAAAATAAGCAAAAAGACGTACACTTCGAAAATAAGCAAAAAGACGTACACTTCGAAAATAAGCAAAAAGAAACTTAAAATGAAAGCAAAAAAGACGTACACTTCGAAAATAAGCAAAAAGGACGTACACTTCGAAAATAAAAGAATGAAAGCTGCTGAAAATGAAAGCAGAATTAAACGACACTTAAAATGAAAGCAAAAAGACGTACACTTCGAAAATAAGCAAAAAGACGTACACTTCGAAAATAAGCAAAAAGACGTACACTTCGAAAATAAGCAAAAAGACGTACACTTCGAAAATAAGCAAAAAGACGTACACTTCGAAAATAAGCAAAAAGACGTACACTTCGAAAATAAGCAAAAAGACGTACACTTCGAAAATACAATATACCGAAACTTAAAGAATGAAAGCAAAAAAGACGTACACTTCGAAAATAAGCAAAAAGGACGTACACTTCGAAAATAAAAGAATGAAAGCTGCTGAAAATGAAAGCAGAATTAAACGACACTTAAAATGAAAGCAAAAAGACGTACACTTCGAAAATAAGCAAAAAGACGTACACTTCGAAAATAAGCAAAAAGACGTACACTTCGAAAATAAGCAAAAAGACGTACACTTCGAAAATAAGCAAAAAGACGTACACTTCGAAAATAAGCAAAAAGACGTACACTTCGAAAATAAGCAAAAAGACGTACACTTCGAAAATAAGCAAAAAGACGTACACTTCGAAAATAAGCAAAAAGACGTACACTTCGAAAATAAGCAAAAAGAAACTTAAAATAAGCAAAAAGGACGTACACTTCGAAAATAAGCAAAAAGGACGTACACTTCGAAAATAAAAGAATGAAAGCTGCATTAAAATGAAAGCAGAATTAAAGACACTTAAAATGAAAGCAAAAAGACGTACACTTCGAAAATAAGCAAAAAGACGTACACTTCGAAAATAAGCAAAAAGACGTACACTTCGAAAATAAGCAAAAAGACGTACACTTCGAAAATAAGCAAAAAGACGTACACTTCGAAAATAAGCAAAAAGACGTACACTTCGAAAATAAGCAAAAAGACGAACTTGAAAATAAGCAAAAAGGACGTACACTTCGAAAATAAGCAAAAAGGACGTACACTTCGAAAATAAAAGAATGAAAGCTGACATTAAAATGAAAGCAAAAAACGTACACTTCGAAAATAAGCAAAAAGGACGTACACTTCGAAAATAAAAGAATGAAAGCGACATTAAAATGAAAGCAAAAAAGAACTTAAAATGAAAGCAAAAAGACGTACACTTCGAAAATAAGCAAAAAGACGTACACTTCGAAAATAAGCAAAAAGACGTACACTTCGAAAATAAGCAAAAAGACGTACACTTCGAAAATAAGCAAAAAGACGTACACTTCGAAAATAAGCAAAAAGACGTACACTTCGAAAATAAGCAAAAAGACGTACACTTCGAAAATAAGCAAAAAGACGTACACTTCGAAAATAAGCAAAAAGAAACTTAAAATGAAAGCAAAAAAGACGTACACTTCGAAAATAAGCAAAAAGGACGTACACTTCGAAAATAAAAGAATGAAAGCTGCTGAAAATGAAAGCAGAATTAAACGACACTTAAAATGAAAGCAAAAAGACGTACACTTCGAAAATAAGCAAAAAGACGTACACTTCGAAAATAAGCAAAAAGACGTACACTTCGAAAATAAGCAAAAAGACGTACACTTCGAAAATAAGCAAAAAGACGTACACTTCGAAAATAAGCAAAAAGACGTACACTTCGAAAATAAGCAAAAAGACGAACTTGAAAATAAGCAAAAAGGACGTACACTTCGAAAATAAGCAAAAAGGACGTACACTTCGAAAATAAAAGAATACCGAAACTTAAATAATGAAAGCAAAAAGGACGTACACTTCGAAAATAAGCAAAAAGGACGTACACTTCGAAAATAAAAGAATGAAAGCCGCTGAAAATGAAAGCAAGAATTAAAGAATGAAAGCCAGCGAGAATTCAAGAATGAAAGCTGCAGCGAGAATTCAAGAATGAAAGCTGCATGCATACCATATATATATATAGCATAAAAGCAAAAAGTATTTTTGTCCATATTCAACTATTTGCAGCGATTATCGCTGCAAATAGTCGATATTGACAAAAACACAATGTTGACTGTCATAGTCAACAGTGTACGGATAAGTACACAACTATTTGCAGCGATAATTCGCTGTAAATAGTCGGGTCGAGATACTAGTTTACTGGTCGGGTCACCACGCGCCTAGTTTATATTTTAAAACAGTGAAGGACACTCTGAATTCTTCGATAAATGTGAAACACTTTTACCAGTAAATAATAAAAGTGTACCGGATGACAAGCTTTAAAATCCACCATTGTTAATCTGAAGATAACATATATATTCAAATCTTCTTAAACTAATAAATCTTGTTAATCGATTCTTTAAATGAAATGTCATAATTTTGTCTTTTTACAATATAAAATCATAAACATTTCCATAGATAAACACCAAGCGAGATTCCATTAAATATTACTCTACTACATTACACTTCCAAATACATAGCACCATACAACAAACAAGAAAAGAAAAACCACAACTACTACCAACATAAAATCATAAAATTAACCACTAATATAAAATAAAACTAACATAACTAGTACTACTTATTCCAAATACCACACTAATTAAACCACCCTAAAAATAACACCACGTACCCTTAATTAATTTAGTGACAGAAAATAACCTTAAGCTCTTTCGGCGACGAACAGTCATGCATTAGCGACGGACTATCATGAGCAAAAGCAAAAGTAGCAGGACAAGATTTCTTAAAAAAATCAGACCATTTTGATCCTTTACAAATATTAGCATTATTAAAATGTCCCCTGCAACAAAGCTCATCTGTATTAAAAGCTTCACACCCACTTTTACATCCCACCACTTTTCCATCCACGTGTTTTTGTAACGACCAAGGACACGTGGCTAACAAATCCACCTTACATCCAACAACAGGACACACACCTTTTCCTTCATGTGGGGTCACAGTCATAGGTACATTGAAACCATCGACTAGACTGACGGCGTACGATGATTGGTCAGTGTGAGAATGATGGAGAGAAAATTGGGCTAGAGTTGCTGGCGTGGCGCCACCTAAGCCGTTGCATTCTAGTTTGCCACCGCAGTCACCGGTGGCGCAAGTGAATCGGTTGTTGGATGTGTGAGTGCAGCCGGTTCGAGCCCAGATGCGGCCGGACCAGTGGGTTGGTGGGGCAGGGAAGGAACGGTGGGAATGTTGGTTAAGGGAGAAGCCGCCGTTTTCGAGAACTGGGTGGCCGGAGTTTGGTTGGATGGCTGGCCAGATAGTGAAGGGACAGTTGTTGACGACGGTGAGGATCATTGAGGCGGTGGTGAGAGGGAGGAGGAGGAGGAGAGAGATGGAGAGGGTGGTGAAAGTGTGAGTGGTCATTTTGAGATGTTTTGTTGGTGGGGTGTAGATACAAATGGAGTGTATGTATGTATATATAGAGGGGTGGAAAATATTTGTTTTACTGTTTTGTAAAAGATATATTAATTTGAAGTTTTTTTTCTTCTTGTTTTTGATTGTTTTCACTTTTCAAAAAAAAAACAATGTGGAACTAGAAGATTTTTTTTGAGAGTGTGTTTGAGTAAAATGACGAAGTGGCCCTGTGCTTTTTTTTTGAACATTCAAAGAGTGAGATTTTTTATTAATAATACAATCTAGCGAGATGCTAGGATACAACCAGGGAGGTAAACGATCAATACATGATGCAAGTATGTTCCGAAAAAAAGAAAATTACAGAGGGTTAGAAGGTGAAACTACACCAGTTGGCCCAGTCAAGAGTGTGTTTGGTTGATCGGTTTGAGACCCACATAAAGCTTGTTCTCTTGATTTCGTTTTTGGCAAAACGTAAGCATGGAGTCTTGTTCGAAAAAAGAGAGTCATTCCTTGACATCCAGAGTATCCAGCAATATGCAAGTATGATAGCCTGAAAGTATGTCCTTTTCAACGGATCGATGAAAGCCAATAAATGTGCCTCGAACAGTTCTCTAATACAGGAAGGTTTGAACAGAGGTAGCTTACACCAGTCAAGGATGAACGACCACATAGAATCGGAGAAAGGGAGTGGATGAAGAGATGGCTGCTGGTTTCTTCATGATTACGGCATAGAGGGCAATGCGACGAAGTGATTGGTATGTTTCTCTTCGTGAGTTGCTCAGCAGTGGCCAATCGGTTTTTCTCAAGTCTCCATCCCATAATATTAACTTTGAGAGGGACCATATTGGTATTTTACGCGAGTGATATTTGTTCTACATAATCTGATAAATTTACCATTATTGTGCATCACATACTTGTACAATAGCTATGAAACATATACAGTATGGTAGATGTACCAAATTATATGGTACGATTATCACTTCCCGTATTTTACTAGTATATTCCAATAAGGATGCGTATAAGAACTTCCATTAAGCTTGTAAGTTTATAAGTTGATATTGCTAAGATAATGCTCCTAGGGCTGTAAACGAACCAAACAAACACGAACGAGACCTTGTTCATGTTCGTTCGTTTAACTTAATGAACGGTTCACGAACGGATAAACGAACATAATGGTGTGTTCACAAACGGATAAACGAACATAATGGGTTGTTCATGTTCGTTCATTTGTTTACATGAACGAATGTTTACGAACACAAACGAATGAACACCAATGAACGGACACAAACGAACGAACATTAACTAACAAATCTATAGTTATAAATATTATACTTCAAATTCAAGATTAAAAAATATCCATCGGTTAAAAATTCTACGAAACATAAATGAACGAACGTTCATGAACAGATTATCGAACGTTCATGAACATATATGAACGAACGATAGCTTTGTTCATGTTCGTTCATATAACCAAACGAACGAACAGAAAAGAACTTCCCGTCAAACGTTTCATGAACTGTTCAGTTCGTTTACAGCCCTATGTTCCTACGTGAATGTGTACATATCAATGTTTTTAATATGTTTATTTTCACTTTTCGTCGCTTAACTAGTCCATTTTCATCCAACGTTGGAAAGAAAAAAACTGAAATACCCCTTACGTGTTTGGCACGTGGGGAACTTAACAACCAATTTTGACGGCGTTTGGTTGCGGTGTAAAAACTGAAAAAAGAAATGACCAACATTGCGGATGGTTGCTGTAATATTTTCACTCTAGGGTCATATTTACAAAATTTGCCAAGTTTAGGGACGATTTTTGTATATTTCTCATGAATTGATAACAAATATATGTACGAATATTTTACAGTAAAGTGGATGAAAACAAAAGAACGCAATAATCGAAAACGTTTCATTTTCAACACCATAGTGCTTCTCCCATTGTTATCGACATGACGACTCCCGAAAAGAAACCGTGGCCCACAAAATTGCCACAAGTTTCACCCTAGTCTATTCACAATATTTAAATCGGGCATAACATGTAAAAAGATGATAAATATATACTCGTAGAAGTTATAAAAAGTTTATGCGTCTAATTAAGAAAAGAATAATTTCACCCCAAAGCTTGAGTATTCAGTGCATCTAATAGGATAAGGATTCTCAAATAACTCGATAGCTTAAGGTTAATATTATGAGAGACGAGAAATCAACTGACAATAATAAAATGAAAAACATCGACATACCCATTATAATAACTTTATATGTAACACCCCAAGCCGAGGCTCGGAATATCACGGAAATCATACAGCACCAGGTGGAATTACAATAGAACAACTAAATGCAATTTAAGATTCAGTGAATCCAAAACACAAGGAAAGCGAGTAACAATATACAACAGGAGCAAGTAGCCATCAAAGTTAACAAAACAACATCCAAGATGGCAAACGATCCTAAGTATAATGCAAAAGGGAGGCCAATGAATCCTTGATCCATAAAGTCCAAAGTCCGGTACACGGCAAGCAAGCAACTAAACTCCACGTCCTGGGAGTACCTGATTTCCTGAAAAGTGTACTAAGCATAGTCAACACAAGGTTGGTGAGTTCGTAGCAATGGTTCGTAACGAACCAACATCAATAATCACAATATGAGAATAGAGGCTAGACATGACTTACAGCGAGCCTCTAAGCAACACAATATCGCCCAACAACAAGATTACACAAAAGAAATGAGAGTGTAATGAGAATGCACAAATGATGTATGTATCAATGTATGTGCCAAAAGCATGAATAAGCAAACATGCCTATCCTATGCGTGACCTTCAGTCACCAATGCAACGATACCCTTCTGCCATCGCAATGGACAAGGCTGTATCTCAAAATCATCGAGTTATATATGTCTATATACTCGGGGTCAGGACTACATCCAAAATGGGTGCATACATCTATGCACCAGGATGTCGGCAATCCCCTGCCGAGGGCTCATCAACAATGTATGCAATGCTTACAATCAAATGTAAATGCATACTTCATAAACCAACAACCAATATACGATAACCTGTGTCAACAATCAATCTTCCTCAACATAACCCAACAATCAATATACGATAACCATAAGCCAACGATCAATAATCAACAACCGTGAGCCACTAATCACAATATAAACCAACTATACGTACATATACTTCAGAGGATTCTACTATCTTCAAGTCCCAGATGCTTATATATAGGGTCACCCGCAGCCTTCCCACCACATCTAAAACCCAATGAAGGCATAACCGACTTCCATGTATGTACGCCTATCCTAATGTATAAGTAATACTTAACGAAAACACAACCCAAGTCAATCAAACGAAAAGATACGTCACATCAATCCAACAATAATGTCAAACAATCAATGCATCAATAAATACAAGTAAACACGCCAGGTTTACACTTTTCAGCCCGAATCTCAAGCGAGTAGGGAGATACGAAACTCACCTCGATTGGTTATGAAAGCTAAGATCGATATAAGGTTAAGTTATCGCCGTACAATGTTCGCTTCACGTCCAACACCTAATTATTGATCATATACATTCGCATCAACACACATAAACACAATACGCAATTTTTGAATAAACGGCAAAACCCTAATTAGGGTTTCCAAGGTGTTTCTCGACGTCAAATGACCTCTACGACTCTTAATCAATGTTATATATAATAAGAAGTGAATTGGAGTGGCGTAAACAGAGACTTTTTGGGCGTAAAGGCTAAAGCTTGGGCGTAAGGTACGGTCTAGGGGCGTAACCTACGGTCCTCTCTAAATGTCATTTTTGGCGTCTGGAGTGGCGTAAACAGAGACTTTTTGGGCGTAAGGTAAAGCTTAGGCGTAAGCTACGGCCATCCTAGGGGCGTAACCTACGGTCCTCTCTAAATGTCATTTTTGGCGTCTGGAGTGGCGTAAACAGAGACTTTTTGGGCGTAAGGTAAAGCTTAGGCGTAAGCTACGGCCATCCTAGGGGCGTAACCTACGGTCCTCTCTAAATGTCATTTTTGGCGTCTGGAGTGGCGTAAACAGAGACTTTTTGGGCGTAAGGTAAAGCTTAGGCGTAAGCTACGGCCATCCTAGGGGCGTAACCTACGGTCCTCTCTAAATGTCATTTTTGGCGTCTGGAGTGGCGTAAACAGAGACTTTTTGGGCGTAAGGTAAAGCTTAGGCGTAAGCTACGGCCATCCTAGGGGCGTAACCTACGGTCCTCTCTAAATGTCATTTTTGGCGTCTGGAGTGGCGTAAACAGAGACTTTTTGGGCGTAAGGTAAAGCTTAGGCGTAAGCTACGGCCATCCTAGGGGCGTAACCTACGGTCCTCTCTAAATGTCATTTTTGGCGTCTGGAGTGGCGTAAACAGAGACTTTTTGGGCGTAAGGTAAAGCTTAGGCGTAAGCTACGGCCATCCTAGGGGCGTAACCTACGGTCCTCTCTAAATGTCATTTTTGGCGTCTGGAGTGGCGTAAACAGAGACTTTTTGGGCGTAAGGTAAAGCTTAGGCGTAAGCTACGGCCATCCTAGGCGTAACCTACGGTCCTCTCTAAATGTCATTTTTGGCGTCTGGAGTGGCGTAAACAGAGACTTTTTGGGCGTAAAGTAAAGCTTAGGCGTAAGCTACGGCCATCCTAGGCGTAACCTACGGTCCTCTCTAAGTTCACTTTTGGCGTCTGGAGTGGCGTAAACAGAGACTTTTTGGGCGTAAGCTACGGTGGCAAGGGGCGTAAGCTACGCTGGGCAAGTTTTAACTGGGCGTAAGGTACGGTCAATAGGGGCGTAACCTACGGTCCTCTCTAAATGTCATTTTTGGCGTCTGGAGTGGCGTAAACAGAGACTTTTTGGGCGTAAAGTAAAGCTTAGGCGTAAGCTACGGCCATCCTAGGCGTAACCTACGCCCAACCAAATTAGACCTGGCGTAACCTACGCCTGGAAGGGGCGTAAGTTACGCCCAATACTGGGCAGCTCAAGAACAGCAGCACCAGCAGCTGCAAGTCCGACCCAAAAACCCCCAAAAACAACCCAAAATGATTTGTAAGCGTTTGTAACATAATTTGAAGCATCTTTAAGCATTGTTACACATAACCACACTTAACCCATACCATAAATCCGCCCATTAACATCAAAATCATACCGAATCGCCCCAACCCTAAACAAAACCCTAATTACACTAAATCGCCTTTTGACTCGATTCAAGACTTGCAATTGCACCAAATCAACTAGAAACATATAAACAAGCATAAATGGAAGTAAATGGGATGATTTAGACTTACCAAAACTCTTCCTAGTGCTCAAATCCGAATTTAGGTCAAAATGGGTGAAATGTTAGAACTAGGCTTTGATTCTTCGATATGAAGCAAACGAGGTTAAGATGGCTAAGATTCTTGTGTTATAATCGACCCACTACTAGTTTGATGCAAGAAATGGTGAAGAGATTAAATTGGTTCTTTTGCTAGTTTTTGAGAGAAGAGAGAAAGAGATAAAGAGATAGATAGAAGGAGAAGGGAGAAGGAAGGAAAGGATAAGGGGGGGGGGGAAATGGGTCATTGGGGCTGGTGGGTCATGGACTACCCACGGGCCGACCCGTTTCTCCCACAAGCCATATAAACAATCATTTACACTACTAAACGCCAAACGACATATTAACGACTCGACTAACATACCACTTAGTCATAAAATCATAAATGGGCCCAAATTACTTCATTCAATAAGTTTGTTAGTCAAACTACACAAAAGTCAACGGGTCAAAATTCGCGGATGTTACATTATACATTTTTACACTCATAAAAACACAACTTGATCTATCAAGTTCATACATTGAACTCAGAATACTTATTATTCCGTGTAACTCGTTCAAGTTTATTAATATTATTATTTATTGTTGGGGTAAAAGTACGTTGCGCCATATAAATCAAGGTTTTGTTATTCATAGACCCGATTGAGAACCAACTAATTTTCAGATTTTCATACCATAGATCAAGGAGATATTGTACGTAACCATGTTTCTAGTTCAATGTACATTATGAAATAGAAGTAATATATGCGCTTATAAATTGCATGTTTAGAAAACACAAAATTTAAAAATTTAAAAATACTACATGTTATGTACTTTTTATAAATTGATGATAAACCTTTTACCATTTCTTTAATCACAAAAGTTTAAGCTTTTAGTGTTTTAAAAACACATTATTTTGACTTTATTTTTTTAAAATAATGTTAAAAGATAAGCTATTTTAGATAACGTATAATAGCAACCTATGCTTATAATATACTCAATCTGTCTCAATTTAAATGTTCTAAATCTTTCGCAACTTTGACCGTAAATTTTTTTTTTAATATAATTTTCATTAAGTATTATGTTGTATAAAAAAAATTTACGGTCAAAATTAAAGAAAAAAGACTCAGCAAGTCAAATTTGGATATTTAAATTGGGATGGAGGGAGTATTGAATTACAAAATATACCTTTTAAGAAGTTTTTAGCTTATTTTATTGGTGATATATGTCATTTTCTTTTTTTTTAAACGTTTGGTCCAACTACTTTATCAAACACCTCTATGAAAATAAAAGTTTCAACATCCCGTTGTTAATATAAGTTCCAACTTTCAGCTAGCCGTTTCAGCTTTTAACTATTTTATCAAACGTACCCTATAAGACTGAAGGGAGTGACAACAAAAAAGAGGCGAACCCCATGCAACCTCATCCTAGTTCGCCCTCTAAACCGCCCCCGAGGGGCTAACCTCGTTTCTAGCGAACCCACAAGTTCGCCCATTTGGTAAAGACTTTGCACGGTTTCCAGGAAAATAAAGGGATGTTGGGAGGGGGACTAATGTGAAAGTGGCACATGGCGCAAGTCGTCTCACCCTCTAAAATTCACCCATTTTCACCTTTTTTGAAGGGCAACACTTCCTACCCCACATGTCATATGTCGCAGTCGTCCCACCCTCCCCGATCAACACTCCTCTCAGCCTAATAAATTGTTTTATCACAACCTAATTTGTCCTGGTTATATTATATTTGAGCTAAAGATATGCTACTACTATATTTGTATCAGCAGTTCCATATTTTGAAAGGGTAAAGTGAGGGTTATTTTTGGTAGGTGGTGGAGTCACGTGATTCTCTGATGATGTCTGAGGGAATCATGCTCACTGATTCGTGTTTTCGAAAATGTATCTTTGCGTGTAATGCGTTTCCTTTTCTTTTTTTCCTTTTCGGCAGGCTAGCAAACGAATATGTCACCACAAACCACATTTTATTTTTATTTTTTTTGAAAGGTAACTTTTATTCGCAAAGTATCCACCAAATTGGCGGAACACAACTTATACAACTTACTTACAACAATTACAACAACTTGAATCTACACCAATCGGACCAACTTATACATGCATTCTTTTTTTTATTCCTATACCAAAGAAAGGCCAATGACTTTATATTTAGCAAAGTCATGTCGATATTAATGATAGAGTTCGAGAATCTTCGTTCGTTCCTTGATTTCCAAATGCACCAACACGCCACCATAACGATTTCCTTTAAGAGCCTTCTTTTCCTTTTTCCCAATCCCGACATTGTCATGGTCATGAATCTCCACCAGGTTTGCTGGTGGAAATAATACGTATATGAAAACACTACTTTATTTTGATTTTTCAACAATTATGATTATTTTTTATAAATTTTTAAACATTTAATGTCCTTAAAAACAAATGGCCCTGAACGAGATCAGGTTTGCTGCTTCCCAGGCCTCCCGTGCTAAACTATATCTCCCGTTTGACCCGGTTTTGATGCCACAATATGGTTAGTATGGTCGGCGGCATACTGGTCATAACGTTGCTGCATATATTTTGTGTCATTATTTATTAAAATTATTAGATATTAGTATGATTTACTACAAGTAAAAACTTTTTCCATCAGTTATTGGCGAGACTGCGAGAGACATGTTGCTTTTTCCAGTATGACATGTCTAACCACACCTATAATGCTTTTATGATGGAAATTTTTACATATGCTTATCTTATTTCCAAAGCAAATTAGCATTTTTAAGTTTTGATTGGATGATACAATTTACCTGCTCACTTCAAAAAACAATTTTTGGTATTTAGTACCAGTACATGTTTACTTGGAAACCAACAATCCCAAATTCATAACGTGATCCAATGTAAAATAAACAAAGTAAAGAAGACCTTTCTATATATCTGTAACAGAAATATACAATGATGATGATTGATACGTTCACTTGAAGTGTATTTCTTACTTATGTTTTAGAAATAGAATTTGATTAATCCTCCTAACTAAATAACCTAAAAATCCTCATAATCATAAGATGAAGACAAGTGGCAAAATCAAAGAATAAGATTAGGGAAGAGAATTAATAGAATCCACATGTCACAATTTTAAGGCTTTAGAAGGATTTTTATGCTAGTTTTTAGGAGGATCCATCATTTTCCTTTAGAAATACCTAATCAACATTTAAATTAATATATTTAAAATTAACAAATCATAATGGTAATTTGTACAATTATATGGAGACCAAAAGAATATTTATCTTTTATTAAAAGAACTAAATTTAGACCCGTGTCAAATACACAGATTGTTTATGACATATTAAAGATAAAATCAAATATGTGTAATTCAAGAGAAGCTGTGAAAGAACAAACTAATAAATTCAAATATAAAGAATGTGTGAAATATTCATTTGCACATGATCTTTTAAGTGCACACGAGGGACTCATTTGTGGCCATTGGATCAAGAAGATCTATGGCCCAGATTTAATGCTAGTATTCTTAAGAAATTATACATGGGAGGGCTTTTTGGTCATTTTGTTAAAAACTCAGTCACACACACACGTACACGTTTTCCCCCCTTTCTCTCTCTTTCTTTCTCTCTCTATCTCTCTCTCTCCGATTTTAACCTTAATTTTCTCTTTTTTGTATCTGCATCTGTATCTATATATGTGTATCTGTATCTGTATCTATATATATGTAGCTTTATAGTTTGTGTAGCTCTAATTGAAAGCTCATGTATTTCGATTGTTTAGTTATAGTGATTCTGTTAGCTCATGTATTTCAACCCATCCATGACTCGATCGAAATTAGGGAGGCTTCTTTTAGGACTTTGTGTATGTAAACTAACGACAAATTGCAGAAAGTTCAAAATTTTGAATAAAATTTAGAACGAATTGCATTTTTGGTCCCTGTGTTATCACACCTTTTGCAAGTTTGATACAAACATGTGCAAAGTCGCGAAACGCATCCCTGTCATATCACACCTGTTGCAATTTTGGTCCAACAGTAACGTTCCGTCTATTTTTACCGTTAAAGATATCATGTGCCCCTCACGTGAGGGGTAATACTGTCTTTTCATATAAACGAGGACTATTTCTGCAACTAACCAAAATACATATCTCATCATCATTTTAAGCCCCGTCATTTTCGTATGATGATAAAAGTATGATTGGGTTAATAGGTTTGCCATCCATTCTTTCCGAGATGAAAGTGAATCTTTAGATGTATATAAAAAAAATTGTTTTCCAGCCATGATAAGAGATTAGTGAAGATCCGGAATCCTCGTCGGAAAACCTCGCCGGAAAACCGCCGGCCACCACACCAACTTCATCACCTTAACCATTTGTATCCTATTCTCATTTCACCATCTATTATTATTATATATCTACTAAAAACCAACCCTTTTTTTACAAGCTTTAATGCACAAGGTACAAGTACACCAACATCCAACTTTAACCCCTTTACCTTTTAACACCCTAAAGTTTTTAACTTTTACATTTTATTCCATCAACTTTTACCTCTTTACATTTTATTCCATCAACTTTTACTTTTACATTTTAACCCCTTAAAGTTTTTATCTTTTACATTTTATCCCATCAACTTTTACCTCTTTACGTTTTAACCCCCTAAAGTTTTTATCTTTTACATTTTATCCCATGAATAACATGTTTTATTCAAATGTGCTCCTCAAGAATAGTATGGGATTCTATCCGATCAAGAAATAATGAGGTTACATGGGCAAATGCAATTTGGTTTTCTCATTGTATCCCAAGACATGCTTTTTTGGTTTGGCTTACCTTTTCACACACTTGAGATATGTAATCCTTAATAAATCTTATCTTCCGTATTTTAAACACATATAATATGCTTTTATGTACTAAACTACTAATACAAATAAAAAAAATCATTCCCGCAGCAACGCGCGGGGTAATATTCTAGTATATACTAAAAACCAACTTATAATGTACAAGTCTTTTATGCATGAAAGGTACAAGCTTTTAAGCACATACTAACTTTAACTAAATTTCGTTTTAACCCCTTAATATTTAACCAATTTTCGTTTTAACCCCTTAAATTTTAACCAATTTTCGTTTTAACCCCCTAAAATTTTTAGATATACTAAAAACTAATATGTATGTACAAGTCTTTTAAGCATGAAAGGTACAAGCTTTTAAAGCACATACTAATCTTAACCAAATTTTTTTTAACCCCCTAAATTTTAACCAAATTTTGTTTTAACCCCTAAAATTTCTATTTTTTAACTTTTACTCCACATTAAAGTTTTCGTTTTCATATATTATATATATATATATATACTAAAAACCAATATGCTATGTACAAGCCTTTTAAGCATGAAAGGTACAAGCTATTGAAGCACATACTAACTTTAACTAAATTTCGTTTTAACCCCTTAAATTTTAACCAAATTTTCGTTTTAACCCCTTAAATTTTAACCAATTTTCGTTTTAACCCCCTAAAATTTTTATATATACTAAAAACTAATATGATTTGTACAATATGCTATGTACAAGCCTTTTAAGCATGAAAGGTACAAGCTATTGAAGCACATACTAACTTTAACTAAATTTCGTTTTAACCCCTTAAATTTTAACCAATTTTCGTTTTAACCCCCTAAATTTTAACCAATTTTCGTTTTAACCCCCTAAAATTTTTATATATACTAAAAACTAATATGATTTGTACAATATGCTATGTACAAGCCTTTTAAGCATGAAAGGTACAAGCTATTGAAGCACATACTAACTTTAACTAAATTTTGTTTTAACCCCTTAAATTTTAACCAATTTTCGTTTTAACCCCCTAAAATTTTTATATATACTAAAAACTAATATGCTATGTACAAGCCTTTTAAGCATGAAAGGTACAAGTTATTGAATCACATACTAACTTTAACTAAATTTCGTTTTAACCCCTTAAATTTTAACCAATTTTCGTTTTAACCCCTTAAATTTTAACCAATTTTCGTTTTAACCCCCTAAAATTTTTATATATACTAAAAACTAATATGATTTGTACAATATGCTATGTACAAGCCTTTTAAGCATGAAAGGTACAAGCTATTGAAGCACATACTAACTTTAACTAAATTTTGTTTTAACCCCTTAAATTTTAACCAATTTTCGTTTTAACCCCCTAAAATTTTTATATATACTAAAAACTAATATGCTATGTACAAGCCTTTTAAGCATGAAAGGTACAAGCTATTGAAGCACATACTAACTTTAACTAAATTTTGTTTTAACCCCTTAAATTTTAACCAATTTTCGTTTTAACCCCTTAAATTTTAACCAATTTTCGTTTTAACCCCCTAAAATTTTTATATATACTAAAAACTAATATGATTTGTACAATATGCTATGTACAAGCCTTTTAAGCATGAAAGGTACAAGCTATTGAAGCACATACTAACTTTAACTAAATTTCGTTTTAACCCCTTAAATTTTAACCAATTTTCGTTTTAACCCCCTAAAATTTAAATTTTGTTTTAACCCCTTAAATTTTAACCAATTTTCGTTTTAACCCCCTAAAATTTTTATATATACTAAAAACTAATATGATTTGTACAATATGCTATGTACAAGCCTTTTAAGCATGAAAGGTACAAGCTATTGAAGCACATACTAACTTTAACTAAATTTTGTTTTAACCCCTTAAATTTTAACCAATTTTCGTTTTAACCCCTAAAATTTTTATATTACTTAACTAAATTAACAATTTTGTTTTAACCCCTTAAATTTTAACCAATTTTCGTTTTAACCCCTAAAATTTTTAACATTTTCGTTTTAACCCCTTAAATTTTAACCAATTTTCGTTTTAACCCCTTAAAATTTTTAACCAATTTTCGTTTTAACCCCTTAAATTTTAACCAATTTTCGTTTTAACCCCTTAAATTTTAACCAATTTTGTTTTAACCCCTTAAATTTTAACAATTTTCGTTTTAACCCCTTAAATTTTAACCAATTTTCGTTTTAACCCCTAAACTTTTAACCAATTTTCGTTTTAACCCCTTAAATTTTAACCAATTTTCGTTTTAACCCCCTAAAATTTTTATAATATTTAATATTTTTCATCATCTAATGTTATACGTTCATGTAACATTAAAAGTAAGACATTATATTATATCACTGCCGTCAGAGTGTCATTATTTGCGTTAGTATAGTACTTTTTTATTCTATGCTTTTATACACCCTATAATTTTTATTGTTCTTATATGTTACTTTTAGTATTGTTTCATATCTTTTACCTTTTTTTAAATTTGGGTTCTAAGATTTGACATCAATGGATTTGCATTAAACTAATACTACTATATATTGTTCGTATCCAAAACTTTGTCGTATAAAAAATGTGTCCCGCGGCAAAGCGCGGTTCATAAAACTAGTTATCTCTAAAAACTAACAAAGCAACACAACCATCACCACCCAACACGCCCGTCGCCGACTGACACCATTATGGCAGCCCCCCCTTCCCCCATCGGCGGAGAAGCATCAACAGCAGCACCCCACCACCACAGTGCCGCCACCTCCAAACTCAAGACCCATCACTTTTACTTTACTATTTTTGGATCTAAACAAAGCCCACCAACAAAACTTTCATTTCAGATCTATGCTTTTCCACATATATAAGATTCAGATTTAGATTAGCTATGATTTTCAGATCTAGGCTTAAACTATAACAACAAAACAATCATTCAAGACTTTCTCATCTATGATTGTTGCATTGCTCATCTGCTGCAGTGCACGTGATATGCTCCCTCCTAATTCCGCCAACACAATCTTTCCTTCCTTCTTCTTGTATCAACAATTATTACTATATAAGGTTTCTTTGTTTGTTTGGTTATAAGAATTTGGTACTGGATATATTTGGAAAAAAAGGATTTTGGGGGAATTTATTTTTAGGGTTTGAATTGGATTGGATGGAATTTGAAGAAGAAAACAAAATCAAAAAAATTTCACCGGGGTTTTACTGTTAGCCGATGATGATTTGTCAATTACCTGCTGCCAAGAACAAAGGATAACAGATAAAAGCCTGTTTGTTTTGCCTAGCTTTTCCTTTTTTTATTTTAAGCTTATAATTGATCATCAAACAGTATTTAATTTAACTTTTTATAATTATTATAATATTAATTGCATTTTGGGTGGGTTGTAAGAATAGTCCTCGTTTATATAAAAAGACAGTATTGCCCCTCACGTGAGGGGCACATGATGCCCTTAACGGTAGAAAATAGACGGAACGTTACTGTTGGACCAAAATTGCAACAGGTGTGATATGACAGGGATGCGTTTCGCGACTTTGCACATTTTGTATCAAACTTGCAAAATGTGAACCAAAAATAAAATTTATGTGACTTTCATTTGAAATTGTCTTTTCAGTATCTCTTTAGTTAAAAATTTCAATATGAGTATATTATGTAACTATTATATCCGTTTTTGTGCGTGTGTTATGATGATAGATTGGAGAAACTTCATAATTTTGAATTAGCTTTATGTGAGTTTCAGTCGAAACCATTGCTTTAGTATCTGTTGATATACAAATTTGTTGTAATTACAAGTATCTCTTTATGATAATCTAATCTACTGTTTCATTTGCCTTACAAAGGGACATTTCTATTGATAATTTTCATGATGCATTTTGAGAGGCATGACTCAATCTCATGTGGTGAAAATTTCATTGGGAATGTGATCATTTGTATCATAAATGATTAATTCTAATGCAACAGAGAAGTGACATAGTATAGTAACTATTTATGTTTCTTTGATGCAAAAAAGCAGTGGCATTGAAGTCGTACCCGGCCGAGCTCTCCCTCGCGGCGCTAGCGTGCATGATGGGCTCTTTGGAGGGGTCAGTACTTGCCCTTGTGGAAGAGAAAGCCAATGCCTCGATCTGGTCACTTAATTGAGATGTCAAATTATTTGCAGCACTTCATAGCGTAAGGAAATTAAACCTTATAATCATCAAAGTAGTTGCAGAATATACATTCAGTTAGTCGTTATCGAAAGTTAAATCTCAAAGTTTGGCCCATCGGTACTAAATGTCCCCCATATCGCCCCACTAACCAATAGTTTTGGGTTTCAATGCCATCAAGATAATGTATCGCAAAATGTCTGACGTTCACGACACTGATGCATAAAAGGATTTTCTTAGCATATGGTAGTTAAGTTGTAACTATTTTGACAAAGACAAAGAATTTGTTGGCTTTGTATGGATGTAGGGAATAGTTTTTTATGTATGTGTATATTACGTTTCAGGACTAGTAATGCAAGATAAGGGACCAGTTCTCGTGACGGGATTTCAACCTCTTGGAATGGTTATTATGGCCATCATGGGTCATGTATCTTATTCGAGAAATTGAATCTGGGAAGGTACGGTCTCAATCACATTGGATCTTTTGTTTATGCGACGAAGTTATAATAGTTATTGCTATTGTGGACTAAATTATGCACTATAAATATAAATAGTTGCAAGCATATCAATTCAATCGATCTGTTTAAATTTGGGAATGGCCTTCATAAATGAGAATCTGCATCTATAATTTCTTGACTCAATGAAGATTTCTTGAACCCATTCTCCATTTTGGGTCAATTTCTAGTAACAACTAACAAAATATTTTTATGATGATACAGAAACTTATGGAGCCAACTAAGATCGAAAGGTGGGTTGTTGTCAACTTCTCAGCTCGATGTGACATCTGAATCTTGTTAAGAAGCTGATCAAGTGTGGAGGATTGAAAGGAATCATACTTTTTTATCTCTTCATTCTATTTATCATCTTTTGAACTCAATACTTCTTTCTAATAAGTACGTACTTTGTTATTGGACCTGTAGAAAATTGACGAGCCTTTCAATATTTTCTGCAATTTAAGATTTAAATGGTTTTTCATAGAGCTAAAAATCTTTACCCAGACTCTTAAATCATGGGGATTTTGGGTAAGTTTATAAATCCTTTGGTTTATTTTAGGTGACTCCTTGTCTGATTTGTGAACCGAAGAGTGGGATTGAGATTGAGATTGAGAGTTTGAGATCGAGATTATCCCTATCCGGTTAAGCTTCCACTCCGGTGGATCTAACCTTATTTTTTTCACCCGGGCCGGAGGTCCCTTCCACTGCGGTGGAACCGGAAGCAGCCTCCCTACCTTTGAGTAGGGGTAAGGTCTGTCTACATCATACCTCCCCCATAGCCCGACTTATGTCGGGATTGGGTACCTTGTTGTTGTTGTTGTTTATAAATCCTTTGGTTTATTTTAGGTGACTCCTTGTTCTGAGATGGCAAGACACGTCACGTGTCCATCTCCAACTATTATGATGAATAATTTTGGTTGTTAGGTATGGGCAATTGAAGGGAAAGTTGGTGTGCATCATTTTGATAAGCAGCAACGAAGTAAAATTTTTTAACCATAACTAGCTAAAAAATTTAAGAAGAATAAAAGCAAATAATCCCCATGGGATTGGGACTTAATCACAAAGAGATTTAATTACTACATTCTAATTACCATATAATTGATATCACCAAGGGATTGACACATAATCACCAAGAGATTGGCATATAATCACCAAGAGATTTTAACCATAACTTGCTAAAAAATTTAAGAAGAATAAAACAAATAATCCTTAATCACAGAGAGATTTAATTACTACATTTTAATTACCATATAATTGATATCACCAAGGGATTGACATATAATCACTAAGAGATTTTAACCATAACTTGCTAAAAAATTTAAGAAGAATAAAAGCAAATAATCCCCATGGGATTGGGACTTAATCACAGAGAGATTTAATTACTACATTCTAATTACCATATAATTGATATCACCAAGGGATTGACACATAATCACCAAGGGATTGACATATAATCACTAAGAGATTTTAACCATAACTGACTAAAAAATTTAAGAAGAATAAAAGCAAATAATCCCCATGGGATTGGACTTAATCACAAAGAGATTTAATTACTACATTCTAATTACCATATAATTGATATCACCAAGGGATTGACACAAAATCACCAAGGGATTGGCATATAATCACTAAGAGATTTTAACCATAACTTGCTAAAAAATTTAAGAAGAATAAAAGCAAATAATCCCCATGGGATTGGAACTTAATCACAGAGAGATTTAATTACTACATTCTAATTACCATATAATTGATATCACCAAGGGATTGACACATAATCACCAAGGGATTGGCATATAATCACTAAGAGATTTTAACCATATGGTTAAAATCTCTTAGTGATTATGTTCCAATCCCTTGGTGATTAAGTGCCAATCCCTTGGTAATTAACTGTTAAAATACACAAACAGAAATATTTTAACCAGTTATGGTTAAAATCTCTTAGTGATTAAGTGTCAATCCCTTGGTGATATCAATCATATGGTAATTCAATGTAGTAATTGAATCTCTTTGTGATTAAGTGTCAATCCCTTGGTGATTAACTGCCAATCCCTTGGTGATTAATTCAATCTTGGTGATTAAGTGTCAATCCCTTGGTGATTAATCAATCTATGGTTTAAAATCTCTTAATGATTAAGTGCTAATCCCTTGGTGATTAAGTGTCAATCCCTTGGTGATATCAATCATATGGTAATTGAATGTAGTAATTGAATCTCTTTGTGATTAAGTGTCAATCCCTTGGTGATTAAGTGCCAATCCCTTGGTGATTAAGTGTCAATCCCTTGGTGATTAAGTGTCAATCCCTTGGTGATTAAGTGTCAATCCCTTGGTGATTAATTCAATCTTGGTGATTAAGTGAATCCCTTGGTGATTAATTGCAATCTCCTTGGTGATTAAGTGTCAATCTCTTGTGATTAAGTGTCAATCCCTTGGTGATTAAGTGCAATCCCTTGGTGATATCAATCATATGGTAATTCAATGTAGTAATTGAATCTCTTTGTGATTAAGTGTCAATCCCTTGGTGATTAAGTGTAATCTCTTTGTGATTAAGTGCCAATCCCTTGGTAATTAACTGTTAAAATACACAAACAGAAATATTTTAACCAGTTATGGTTAAAATCTCTTAGTGATTAAGTAATCCCTTGGTGATTAAGTGTCAATCCCTTGGTGATTAAGTGTCAATCCCTTGGTGATATCAATCATATGGTAATTCAATGTAGTAATTGAATCTCTTTGTGATTAAGTGTCAATCCCTTGGTGATTAACTGTTAAAATACACAAACCGAATTGTTTTAACCAGTTATGGTTAAAATCTCTTAGTGATTAAGTGTCAATCCCTTGGTGATTAAGTGCCAATCCCTTGGTGATATCAATCATATGGTAATTCAATGTAGTAATTGAATCTCTTTGTGATTAAGTGTCAATCCCTTGGTGATATCAATCATATGGTAATTCAATGTAGTAATTGAATCTCTTTGTGATTAAGTGCCAATCCCTTGGTAATTAACTGTTAAAATACACAAACAAAAATATTTTAACCAGTTATGGTTAAAATCTCTTGGTGATTAAGTGTCAATCCCTTGGTGATATCAATCATATGGTAATTCAATGTAGTAATTGAATCTCTTTGTGATTAAGTGCCAATCCCTTGGTAATTAACTGTTAAAATACACAAACAGAAATATTTTAACCAGTTATGGTTAAAATCTCTTAGTGATTAAGTGCCAATCCCTTGGTGATTAAGTGTCAATCCCTTGGTGATATCAATCATATGGTAATTGAATGTAGTAATTGAATCTCTTTGTGATTAAGTGTCAATCCCTTGGTGATTAAGTGTTAAAATACACAAACAAACGTGTTAGTCATTTTTGTTATTTTGTTAGTGTTTGTAATTGTTTTAAAAACAACTGAATAAACAAAAATACACTATGGGAACACACTTGGTAATCACCAAATCACTAAAATAACAAATTACAAATCGACTATTTAGTTTAGAAACTTGCAGTTTCTGAAGGAGATAATCAAAAGACAATTTTCTGAATAATTCCAGATTGGTCTATTTACTTTGGCAGCTCCGGTGCTGCTGGGGATAATGTTGAAGGAAGCAGCTCTTTCACCTCTCCAGTCCTTCACGGATGAACCATCAACAGTTGTATGGGTGCTGCAACAAATCAACAAGAAATCACATACATATTATCTCATCTGGATAGACCAACAGAAAGAAAACATACCAGTCATGGAATGGATGGTGGTCATTAGACCCTCAACAATGCCAAACTTGTCATTGAGCACTTGAAAAGTGTAGAAAGTTAAAACCATAAGAAATTGGAATCTGACAGGCACAATTTTAAATAAAAGAATAAAATATCTTTGAACTAAGGGAATAATACCTTGACCAATGCTAAGGTCAGATATTCCTTCTCATTGATACCCATAACAAACATGGGAGCATCTTTGTTGGGAGCAGAGATAACAACCTTCTTGGCATCACCCTGAACATACATAACTAACCCAAATCAATCATCTACTCACAAAAAACCAAACATATATGTAGTAGAAAACAGATAAATATGTAATAAACAACAATACAGAAAGCAGAGTTCCAATCCCGAATAGTCCCAAAAGTCCGCATCAAGAGAATCACATGTCAAAAGCATCCACCAATGAGTTTGAGGCTGGCTACCCCATAAAAGTTGCTTCTATGTTTTGATAACAAATTTTTACAGTGTTAATAACAAACTTGTATAGATGGGCTATCTGAGCATCAACAGAAATACTTTTTGTCTACTTACATACAGATTTTGGATTGGTTTGATTAGTGTTATGATAACTGAGTTTACAATAGGTCGTTACCACAGTCAGCCTAATCTTGTAAGCAATAATTAAGTATATAAGATAGAGCCTTTGCAGTAACTTTACAGATCACAAAAAGGTATAAAAAGATAACTGCAATTGCAATTATCGTATAAACTGATCAGTAAAAGCAACGTAGGTACAAGTCGTGCGGATATTTCTGTGAATAATACACAAGTATATAAATGCCCAACTAGTTTCATGTGATATGTAGTAGTGAATGGTAGTTTAAATGTGGTTAATACTAAAGGAGACAAATCCTCCATTGGTGCTCAAATCTTTCATAGCTTAACTCAGGAGGTGGGATAAGCGACCAGTAGCAAGGAGGTGCCTTAGGAAACACCCCTGAACTTCCAACATCCACAAGCTCCTGACCAGTTGGTTGAGTCAAAAAGTTGATCCTTTTACATATGAAATATTGGTTGTGATTTATCTAACATAAAGAGTTGCTAGAAGAGTAACGGATCAAACGGTCTAAAAGTCAGCCAAACTCTACCTTTATTATATTAGAACCTTCTAAATAATTTCATTGGTGCGGTTTAGATAATCATAATAATGTTTTTGTATTATATCCGACGCTTTAAGTTCTAATGAAAAATGGACAACAAAGTGTTTGTGAATCAACCTAACCCGACATGTACTAAAAAACCCATTTAAAACCTGACATGTTTATATCTGTTACCCAATCTGTCCAGACATGCAATCTTGCCACATGCAAGTTATGCTAATGGAAATAACTTAAACCAGAAAAATGCTGTAAGTCCCAACTCGCTAGATGGTACTACTGAAGACACCTCTATGTCGATGGTGGAGTTACTTTGCAATATATGCACTGAACTGGAGACGACCAGTTGCAGTGTGTATATACCAAGTTCTAGATAGATTACTTATATAAATGACAATAAGTAAAGAACAATGTCACACCCCATAATAATGCGGAAGGGTACGAGGTGCAACATTCATGAAATCACAACACAAGGCATAATGAACGACTATAAAGGAGTCGTTTTGAAAACATTTCATTTAACATAAGTTCATTGTCTTGAAATATTGGAAATACATTAAGGAAAAACATTACAATAATTTAAAGAGTGTTTTTAGGAATTCTAAATCCTCAATAGGTGGTGCTATCATTGGTTTCGACAACAATGATAACTTGAACAAAGGTAAAGTCTTTTCCATGATAAAAACGAAACATCAACTCCAAGTGGCGAAATAGCCTTATGTGAATCCTACCGTGCATCCTACGGACCTGAGATACATGCTAAAATGGGTCAACAATAATGTTGGTGAATTCATAGGGGTAAATAAGTAATTTGCATGAAACACAAGATTTAAGTGTGACCATTGCTAACCCGCAATGTCGTGTAGCCATTGTTCAAAAACAATGCTATGAAAAATATAATGTATATATTGTACTAAGCTCATGAATTAAAACTCGACGGTAATAAGTAACATTGTGCCTCGGCAAGTATTTGATCCGTAATACTTGGGAATCCAAATATGCATGCATTCGTTCGACCATCAACGGTCAAGTTGGTGCGACCAACCCAAATGGGGGTGTCAACCCAAATAGTACTATTCATCATATCTCGTTTAAATCCATAACTAACAATTCATGATGGGAGGCCTTTAGTGGGATCAAGCGACTTAGACAATCATCATCTCACCCAAAATAGTAAGAAAGTGTGGGCTATGAACTCACCTTAGTTTCGAGTAGCAACAATTAGCAAATAGAGGATCTTCTCGAATGTGTTAACCTATGGAAATAAAATATAAACTTGTCTTAACAATTTATGCTATTATATTCCTAGTGAATTTCCCTTATCCTTCCAAATAATATTGTTATAATACATTTTCTTAATAATGTTTTTCTTATGTGATAATCATTAGGGCTGTCCACGTGCTAGATGGAGTTGGTCTTTCATGGGTGTATATATATTAATATTATATAATAGTAATAAAAATAATAGCGATATTATGACCATTCTCCCACACAACCTATACACGTGAAATGGCAAAGAAGTATGGTTGCGTGTTGAAATAAATCATAACATGGCATTCGCGATCATTCTCCCTCACAACCCATACGAGTGCACCGGTTTCCATAATAGGAGTTGGGCAATTGTCAATTAAGTATGGTTGTGAGTTGGAATAACCACGAATTAAAATTATAAAAATATAAATATGTCGCCGCACAACTTTGCACCAACATTCTAAATAGAAGATGGGCATGGTGGGTCTATATATAAATATAATATAATCATATAGGTCATGTTTGCACCCGAAGCGTGCTAAGTCACCGCACACTTTGCACCGATGTCCTAAATAGGAGGTGGGCATGGTGGGTCAAGCTATTTTAATATATATATATATTTACATATATATATATATATATATATATATATACATAGTTATTTAGTGGGCATTTAACTAGCACGTTTTCCAAACTCCACTAACATAGATTATCACAAAAATGATTATACTTAAAGCATGCTTTTATATTTCCAAGAAAAATTAATCATTATGCATGTTGGGATTTATGTCATAAAGGTATTACTTGGAAGAGGGAAAATCCACCTAGGAAATATACAAGTATTAAATGCATGTGATAATTATTAATCTAAACAATTAATTAAATTAATTAAATAAATTTTTGGTGATGAATCTGTTGGTTTTCCAATAATAACTTATATTTTCAAAACAATATCATGCATGCATGTTGGCTGTACAAGTAATAAAATTGGTGGAAGTTCAAAAGTCTCATTTTTGGTTTCGGTTTCGGTTCACCACTCGGCCGAAACTTTCAAGGCTAAAGGGAATGACTTTTTGAGTTTTTGACAGCCCAAGGGTCGACATTAAGGGTCCCTACACAGTGGGAAAATGAAGGTGGTTTATGGTGGGCTGAAAGGTGGTGGAGGGTGGCGGTTCGCGGTGGTGTTCAACCGAAAAGAAAGGAAGGGTGCTAGAAACTTAGCATGGTCGAAACCTGACATTACAGAAGACTTAGGGACAAGTAAACAACCTGTTGGAAGGTTAGCAAGTCTGAATATGGTGGCTGTTGGCGGTGGTTCGCGGTGGCTAGCGGCTGTGAAAAGAAAAACAAGTGAAAAACGTTTTTGAGATTTAAGGCACTAAAACTAAGCATGGGCAGCCATGAAGCGACCTGTTATGAAGCTGGGACGTCCTTCTTTCCTTCTAGGCCGTAGTTGAGTGGTGGTGGTACGGTGGTGCTCGGCTGCGACGGGAAGGAAAAAGAAAAAGAAAAGAAACATTAGGGTTTTTAAAGAAATGGAAGATGGGTTTTGTTTCAGGGGGTCCTTACTCGAGTTCCTTACCTTTCTGGACGAGAGTGGAGTTGAATGGTGGTGGCTGGAAGTCGAGAAAGCAGCGGCGGCGGCGCTGGGCGGCGGAGCAGCAGGCAGCAGCGGCGGAGCAGTGGTGGTGAGGAGTTATTTGGTGTTTAGGGTTGAAGAAAAAGTCTTAGAGTTTGCTAGGGATGGCTGCCGGATTCTTTTCCTGGTGAAGAGAGGGTGGCAGGCGGCGGTGGGAATGAGAAGGGAGGGAGAGAGGTAGAAGATGAAAGGTTTTTGTTTTTGGGAGTTGTTTTTGTTTGTTGAGAGAGAGAGTATCACGTGGGGGAGGGCGGGGGCTGTCAGTGTGGGTTTGTTTTGTCTGCCCAAGTTCTTCTATATATTCTTGTATAATATGTATATTGGTCACGTGGGGGGAGGGGAAGACAAAGAGGCAGGGAGTTTTTACACTACAATTCTTATAGGCTAGTGATTGGGCTACTGGGCTTGGGTCATGGGCTGGGCTTACATTCGAAAATTACATGGGCTAGGGGTGCATGGGCTATTTGATCCGAAAATGGCATGGGCTAAAGGATGGGTGGGCTTATTTGACTAGTTATTTTATTTAGCCTCTTTTAATTACATTAGTTAGTTGGCCCATAAGTTTTTATAATATCATGTATATTATTTTGTATAAATTTTTAGTTAGGAAACTAAAAATAATATGTCATGTTTTTATAATTCATGTTTTTATAAGTTGTATCAATTATTATTATTGCATAAGTGCGCTATTTAATTATTTAGTAAATATATAACGACATATATTTCATATGGCACTTTTACTAACGAAAGGGATCTTAACTAGATACATATTATCACATAAAAATCATCTATCACAAAAGTGCATATTATGGAGGTCCTCCTTGACCGGTTCATCAATCCGATGAATGTGTGTCGGTATCGTTATTTTATAACGACTTTTGCTCATGGTTGACACATAAGGATTTAAACATCACATATTTAAATTTAACTTTCTATAAATAGCATATGCATAGTAAACTTTCTAAGTTTAGCTAACCTCAAATCTGGTGGTTGTCACAAATGCAATAATACAAATAACTTGTAAGATAACTTGATGAGACAATATGTATTTTTCAATGTGTAATTTATTTATTGAAGTTAAACAAATTACAAGGTTGATGCGGTACCAAGATAATACACGAATGTAAATATCCTAACAACCTATGAAATACAATTGATCTACACTCGGAATTTCTCAAGACAATCGAAACACTTAAAGTTGTGAAATGTTCCTTTTAGCGATTGAGAGAATATTGCACAAGTTCACCAAGAATATTGCAGGTTTGCAAAGTGAATTCTATCGAAGTGTATTCGAAGAAGTAATATTCTTGGTTGTGCAATGACTTGTATTTATAGGCAAAGTTAACATTGGGATGTTAACTTTAGCCGTACAAATGTGGTTGAGAGCATTTAAGGAATAACATTTAATTCCTTAAAAGGCAGTGTAAAGTCGCATGTTAAAGCAACTTTACTAACCACCTTTATGTACCTTTTAATACTTAAATAATAAGATAAGGCTTATTATCCGGGTAAAGGTACATAAAGCATACAAGTCAATTCCTCGTAATCAGTGTAAAGCTTTGTAAGGGCTTTCCACTGATGGTCTCCAGTTTGTAACTGACTAGAATGTCAACTGGGTTTCGCTGCCATTGCCATTCTCTATCTTCCATTTGTTGTCTTCGACTTCAAATGGAATGATTCTTCAACTGGTCAGTTCTCAACTGGAGGAAGTCTTCAGTTGCGTTGACTGTACGGTGCAACTGGACTTCAATATATTTCTGGACAAATCTTCTGGGTCTCCAGATGCAACTGGAGACTGGACAGTTCCACTGGGTCTCCAGATGCAACTGGAGACTGACCAGTTTACCAGGTGAACTGGTCCTAACAAATTCCCCCTATTTGTCTAGAAATATAGTCTAAGTCTTTTTCTAGTTCTTGTATCTATACAAGTGTGAACTATAGAGACTTGTTCGATTTAAATCTATCTAAGTTTCCAAGGCATTTTTATAGATCAATAAATGCCTTAGGTTTTTCTTTTATGTTTGTTTGATTTTAATCTATTATCTACCTTGTGGTTACAAACTGGTAACTTCATTTATACAAGGAAATGGAAATTATACAAGTTACAGAATGTAAATACAAATTACAAGTAGATAAACTGAAGAAAGAACTTAATGAGATGGCCCTTCGCCAGTTCTTCTTCTCTTGGCAACTGAAGAGATAGGCTGAGTATCTTCAGGATCAATATTCAACTTTTGCTCAAGATTTTCTTTATGTTGAATTTTCCCCCTTAGAAAGTTTACCCATGCTTTCTCAAACCTATTCTTTTGTGCCTTCGCATCGAGCACATTCACCATCTCAACCCATTCGCTGAATCCATATTGCATAGCACCAGGATTGGCAGTTTTCACCAGTGGCCCCCTGGTGTAACTAACTTCAACTTGAAAAACTTTGGTGCCTGGCTTGATTGTAACATTGACACTATTGATAGTACCACTATGTCTTCTGGTTGACATGATCTGGGAGTAGTAGCTTCTAGCTTCAGATTCATTTGTAATTTTTATACTCCCAGCACCAGCAGCCAGTACAGCGGACTTAATGTCTTCATTGGATACCTCGCCAGTTGATTCAAGGAATGTGCTAAGGTCAGCATCTCTTGACAATGGTCTTCTTGGTTGTGGAATCCTTCTTGGTGGATTCAAAACCTTCTTCACAACCTTCTTAACATTTGCAATACGTTTAAGAATCCCACTGGCCCTTATCTCCTTAGCCTTCTCCACTGAAATGTTTAAACTTCTGGCATCGAATTCAGCTTCATCCTCAGCATAGTGTCTGTCCAGTTCTACATCAAGGGAAAAGGTTCTTGATCCAGAGAATCTGGGCACAACAACTGGCCGCAGAAATGTACTCTGCCTCAGCAGTGGACATAGCGACTGAAGTCTGCTTCTTGCTGGTCCAACTTACCAGTTTTCCTCCAAGGAAATGACAACCACCAGTTGTTGATTTTCTATCTATCTTACAACCTGCATGATCAGAATCTGAATAACCCATTAGATCTAATCCTGAGCCCTTGGGGTACCAAAGACCAAGATTAGGACACCCTTTCAGGTATCTAAAGATACGCTTTACAGCGTGCAAATGTGATTCTTTAGGGTTAGCCTGAAACCTGGAACATAAACATGTTGCAAACATTATATCTGGTCGACTGGCAGTTAAGTACATCAGTGAACCAACCATACCTCTATAGTCAGTTATGTTAATTGGTTTGCCAGTTGGGTCAGAGTCCAAATTTAATGGTGCTGCAATAGGTGTGTTTTTCGATGGGATTGAATCATATTTGTATTTTCTTAACAAATCTCTGACATATTTTTCTTGGTTTATGAAAATTCCATTTCCAGTTTGTTTAATCTGAAGACCTAAGAAAAATGTTAATTCACCCATTAAACTCATCTCATACTCAGATGACATGATTTTAGAAAACTTTTTACACATTGCATCATCAGTTGAACCAAAAATAATGTCATCAACATAAATCTGTACCAATAAGATATTACCTCTTTCTTTCAAGATAAACAAGGTATTATCTATTGCACCTCTTTGAAAGCCATTTTTAAGAAGATGTTTAGTTAGAGTATCATACCAGGCTCTTGGGGCTTGTCTTAGACCATACAAAGCTTTGTTCAGTCTATAGACCCAATGAGGATGCTTCTCATCGATGAAACCTGGAGTTTGCTTAACATAAACTTCTTCTTCCAATGTTCCATTAAGGAACGCACTTTTGACATCCATCTGGAAGACCTTGAACTGCAGATGGGCTGCATAAGCCAGAAATATTCTTATGGCTTCAAGTCTTGCAACTGGAGCAAAAGTTTCATCAAAGTCAACGCCCTCTGTTGACAATAACCCTGGGCAACTAGTCTGGCCTTGTTTCTTACAACATGCCATCTTCATCCATTTTGTTTCGGTAGACCCATCTGGTACCAATAGGTTCTTTCTTTAACCCTGGTGGACAAGGAACAAGCTCCCAAAAATTGTTCCTTTCAAACTGGAGGAGCTCTTCTTGCATAGCTTCCACCCAGCTTGGGTCTGCCATAGCCTCGTCAATCTTCTTTGGTTCAATTAAAGATAAGAAGGTGACGTTTAAGCATTGCTCACTGGTGGCTCTTCTAGTCTGAACCCCACTAGTTGGATCACCCACAATCTGTTCAATTGGATGGGCTCGAGTCCATCTAGTGTATTGACTAGGCTGGTGAACTACAATATCAGTGCAAGTCACCTGGCGATCTTCTTCAGTTACAACAGCTTCTGGAGAAGGATCAGTCCAAACAACTTCTACATCCTCATCAGAGTCAATGAGGTCTCGATTAGCATCATGAAATTCCTCATTAGAAGGCATTTCATGAAGAACTGGAGAGGTAGGTGTTTGAACTGGTGCTGATATTGGAGTGGCACGTACATCAGATCCAATCACCAATTCTTGTGGTAAGTTGAAATTGATGGAGGGATAAAATGATGTGTCACTGGTGGTGCTCTTCTTCTTAACTGGTTCCAGTTTGTTGTAACTGGAAGCATCTTCTGGTGAAACAACTGACCGATGAACTTGGTCAGTTTCACCAAAATTAATTGGAACGACTGGAGAAATATCAAGGCTTGGTCTCTTGTTGATTGCTTCAGTTGATTCATCGAATGTGACATGAATTGTCTCATGAACCTTTTGGAGTCTATAATTATAAACTCTAAAGGCCTTACGAATATCTGAATAGCCTAAAAATACCCCTTCATCAGCCTTTGCATCAAACTTTCCAAGCTGACTGGAATCGTTCAAGATATAAACTGGACAACCAAATACATGAAAGTATCCAATATTTGGTTTACGATTCCTGAGTACTTCATAGGCAGTCTTCTTATGTCTCTTGATGTAGACTGACCGGTTTTGGGTGTGACAAGCAGTTGCAATTGCCTCAGCCCAAAAACTGGTGGGAAGACCAGATTCAGATAGCATACTTCTGGCTGCTTCTATCAGTGTACGATTCTTTCTTTCGACAACTCCATTCTGCTCTGGAGAGTGAACTGATGAGAAGTTTTGAGAGATACCAATGTCATTGCAAAATGTTTCAAGTACCTTATTTTGGAATTCAGTACCATTATCACTTCGCAACTGACAAACTTTTCGAGTATACTTGAGCTCAATTCTCTTGATGAGTGAGATGATTTCAGCAGGAGCATCACTTTTGGATCTGATGAATACCACCCAGCAGTATCTGGTGAATTCATCAACCACAACTAGAGTGTACTTCTTTCCAGCTCTAGTTTGAACATTCACTGGACCAAAGAGATCCATATGTAGCATGTGAAGAGGTTCAGTGATGCTAAAATTTTGCCTAGTCTTAAAACTGGCTCTTTTCTGCTTGCCCATCTCACACCTTGGACATGGCTTTTCTTTATTGAAAGAAATCTGAGGTATCCCATCAACCAGTTGCTTGCGAGACAACTTGTTAATGTTTTTGAAATTAAGGTGGGATAACCTTTTATACCATAGCCAGTTGGTGTCCTCATCAGCCTTGGTATAGAAACATTGCTCTTTTGGAGCTGGTTCCATATCCATGATGTACACATTTCTTTTTCTTGGTGCAACCATCACCACTTTCCAATCCTTGTTAAATATGGTGCCTTGTGCAATATCGAACAAAACTCTGAAGCCATCATCGCAAAGTTGGCTGACACTGATCAGGTTGTATTTCAAACCATTCACAAATGCAACTCTTTTGAATTCGACTTGTCCAATATTGAGCACACCATATCCTTCAGTCTTTCCAGATTGATCATTACCAAACGTCACTGTCGGTCCATCTTGGACAGTGAACTCTTCCAGTAGGGGCTTACATCCGGTCATAGTCCGGCCAGCAGCGCTGTCCAGATACCAGATATTCTTCTTGCGATCGCCCTACACACACACAAAAATCATTAGTTCTTTTTGTGAACCCATCTTTTCTTGATGGGTTCACTGGACTTCTCTACAGAAGTCACAGTTGATTGTTGAGGTGTTGAACTGGAGGCTGCATCTGGACCTTTTTCACCAGATCCAGGTGCAGGAGTAAAAACGATTGGTATTAGATACTTACTCCCTTTATTTTACCAGATTTTGTTCCAGATGGAACATTCTTTTGATTAGGTTTTGAAGGGAGTGGTTTAATATTTTGTTTGAAAACTGGAGGTAATAAACCTCCTTCCAGATTGTTAATCCGGGCAGTACAACTCTGAACCTGCCGAGACAAAAGTTGGAGTTGACTTTCCAGATTAACCAAAATATTATTTTGTTCAGGCAGTTGAACCTTGGACCTTGGTTCAGCTGGAGCTTTAGTCTGTCGGGTCTTGGGCACCTTAGACTGATGAGGTAAAGGCTTGTTACCAGTGGCCTTTTTGACTGGAGCTTTAGCCTGTTTGGCTCCAGTTTTAACCTCAATGGGGTTGGTCTCAATGGTTTCAGTTTCAACAGCTTCAGGTTGATCATAAGGTGTTTCAACCTTGAGAGCTGGAGGCAATGCATGAAGATCTGGTATAAGAGCTACCATCTCCAGATCTCCAGATTTCCATGCATTCTTCTGGGCATCGATAGTTCTTGAAAATGCATCATAGTTTTTGCCAGATGCTTTTACCCATGACTTGATAATCTTTTGTTCTTTTTCAAGATCAGAAAATAATTTTTGATTATCAAGTTCTAAAGCCTCAGTCTTTAAAACTGACTCCTTGAGAGCCAACTGGACACTTTGCAAATCATTCAGTTGTGGTTTAACACTGTTCAGTTCAATTAAGATAGTGTCAAGATATCTTTCACTATCAGCTCTTACAGTTTCCACATAAGCTAAATCACCACTTAATGATTCGGCCAGGTCCAGTTTTAGTTCAGGGTCAACCTGGTTATCATAGTCACATACCTTTTTCAAGATGATGTCCACCCATCTTCCAGTGATGACATCTTCTTTTGCCACGTGTTGCTGTTGTTGATCTTCCAAGGCCATGAAACACATGTCCCTTTCCTCTTCTTCATCATTAGATGAGTCATCAGAGTACTCCCATTTTCCCTCAGTTTGTGCCATTAAGCACTGATCCTTTTTCTTTTCCATGGACAGGAGGGCAATCTGGGCCTTAGGCTTCTTGTATTTAGCTTTGTAGCTATCATCAGGCCGATTGAAATTAGGGACAGAGGGGCCAGTTTGGTTATTCAACTGACTAGATCTGCATTCCTTCATAAAATGACCTTTCTTGCCACACTTATAGCATGTAGATTGGTCTTATCCAGAGAGCTGGAGCTGGAAGCATTGTTGGGGCCATTAAATCTTTTAGATTTATGCTTAAACCTGTTGAAGGTTTTAGCAATCATGGCGACCAGATCATCATCGTCAGTTTCATTACAACCATCACTGTTTTCAGTGGTCAGTCCAGAGTTCAAGAAACTGTTTAACATCTCCTTCATCGAGTGTACCTGGACACTCTCTGCAGACATTAAAGCAGCACAAGGTCGCTTAGTTACACTAGCAACCTTGGGACTCTGGGCATGGTTCATGGCATCTTGCTCAGCCACTAGTCTTGCAGCATTATTATCTTCAGTGAATCTGAAGGCTCCATAGAGCGATGCAAGAGTATGGGTTTGCAAGGTTTTACCTTGTCTCAAGACAAGAACCATGTTTTCCCATTTGGAAGGAAGAATATCACAAAACTTCTCAAGAAGAATATCCTTATCCTTCTCTACACCCAAGCCTCTCAGCTGATTAATGAGGCTAGAAAATCTGGTGTATGTACCAGTTAGACTTTCATTGGGCAAGGCAAAGAAGGATTCATACTTCTTGTTCAAGGCAACTTTTCTGGTGACAATAGTGTCATCACCTCCTTCAAACTGAATCACTAATTCATCCCACATAGACTTGGCACTGGGAAACAACACAAGTGTTGGAATTAGGTCTTCAGGGACAGCTCCAAGGATCATGTTTTTCAGTCTGGTGTCCAAGTCCACCAGTCTGCGATCCTCATCAGACCAATGGTCTTCGAGCTTTTCTCTAGAACCTCTTCTTCCAGTTGGATCTAGAAGAGGACTGACCCCAAGGGACATGGGTATATATGGTCCATCCTTAAGATTTTCAACATATACCTTTCAATCCCACCAAAATGCAAAAGCATTCTAGCCTTCCATGTACCGAATGTCTCACTGTTTCCATCAAATTTTGGAACAGGAGTGTTAGAATAGTGTACATGGACGTGGCTTGGGGCAGTAGAAGGAGGAGGGTTTGTATTAACATTTTGAAAAGGTTGTGCATTATTATTCAAGGGGGTTTCACCTGAACCAGAACCATCTCCACCTTCAGTAGTGTTCATCTTAGCAGATCTAGGCAAGTTTATTAGCCTTCTGCTTTGATACCACTTGTAAGTCCCAACTCGCTAGATGGTACTACTGAAGACACCTCTATGTCGATGGTGGAGTTACTTTGCAATATATGCACTGAACTGGAGACGACCAGTTGCAGTGTGTATATACCAAGTTCTAGATAGATTACTTATATAAGTGACAATAAGTAAAGAACAATGCAATAATATAAATAACTTGTAAGATAACTTGATGAGACAATATGTATTTTTCAATGTGTAATTTATTTATTGAAGTTAAACAAATTACAAGATTGATGCGGAACCAAGATAATACACGAATGTAAATATCCTAACAACCTATGAAATACAATTGATCTACACTCGAAATTTCTCAAGACAATCGAAACACTTAAAGTTGTGAAATGTTCCTTTTAGTGATTGAGAGAATATTGCACAAGTTCACCAAGAATATTGCAGGTTTGCAAAGTGAATTCTATCGAAGTGTATTCGAAGAAGTAATATTCTTGGTTGTGCAATGACTTGTATTTATAGGCAAAGTTAACATTGGGATGTTAACTTTAGCCGTACAAATGTGGTTGGGAGCATTTAAGGAATAACATTTAATTCCTTAAAAGGCAGTGTAAAGTCGCATGATAAAGCGACTTTACATAACCACCTTTATGTACCTTTTATTACTTAAATAATAAGATAAGGCTTATTATCCGGGTAAAGATACATAAAGCATACAAGTCAATTCCTCGTAATCAGTGTAAAGCTTTGTAAGGGCTTTCCACTGACGGTCTCCAGTTTGTAACTGACTAGAAATCTTACCGTTTTTCCGATTGAGATCGTTTCTCCGATCGTGAAGGTTGCAGATTGTGATGACGGAATCGTTTTTC
>CM067170.1:60963489-60978489 GCA_034093135.1 Erigeron breviscapus | reverse complement strand
TATTTGGTGACGGAATATGGAAATATCGGAACAATGTTGTTTTCAAAGGAATTACCATGCCCAACATAGAGGTTTTTCGTGAAATACTTTTTTTAGATCAAATGTCATAGTAGAAAAGATAGTATAATTTGAAACTTATGGCAAATCTGCCCCTAATTATTTTATGTAATTGTGGTGTCTTTTGGTGTTTTGTCGAAAATTCGTTAGATGATAAAACTTGATGTTAAAAAAAATGTTAACCCTTGCTTATTTATGAAGATGCATGAATAAAAACGTTTTCTATGAGATAAGCCCAGCCCAGGCACCTAACCCTCTAAAGTGATGCTACACAATTCAAGAACCCTCGTTTCAATTTAATTATTGGTCTACTCTCTTTCTGTAACCAGAAATAGACGAATCCAAAGCAAAATTCCCACGCTGCCTTGGAAGTTGAAATATTGTGACCTTTATTTATGTTAATATTTATCTAATTTAAATAAACAATCAAGGATAACTGTATATATATATCACACTACGATAGGAAACTAATATAAACACAAGCTATCTATACACTATATAAATCCCTACTTAGATTTTTCTAATTAATCCTATGTGGCATGCCTTAGGAAGGATTTTATATACTACACATCCTACGTGGCTTGCTTATATCAATTTTAAGGAAACGGTTAATGTAAAGTGACGGTTTTTGTATGTAGGCCAACACGAGTTTCTAGATTTGCTTCCCTCCACTTAAAAAAATTGAAAACTGAATCTGAAATTGAATTTGTATAACCGTCTTGCAGTTGATTCTATCCACCTTGGTGTCTATAAATACCAACCCATCATTTACCTTTTCAACATATATCACCCGCATAAAATCAATTCTGATCATGGCTTCCAAGAATCATGTAATGATACGCGAACTTCACACAAACCACAATCTATTGCTTGATGTTTTGACCTCCATTTTTTTCTTGATAAGTTCATTCCCCAATTTACAAAATTTGATGGATTGTATCAGAAACGAAGAACTTCCATCTCTGATGGTGAAGAAGGTGCAGAATTTCTTTCCCTCTTTGTTATTTTACTTCAATTATTGTTATTTCTGGTTTAACTTTTTTTGTTACTTTCATATTCATTGATTTTTGCAGAAAAAGAGGAGTTTATTCAATTAATGAAAATCCCTAGGTTTAATTATTTTATTAACAATTTCAGTAACTGTATCATAAACGAAAAACTCCCATTTTAGAGAATTTGAATTGTCAATTTCAACTAATGATGCTATGGTCAATTTATTTATTTTACAGATTATCAGTACTGTAACTGGGTATTCCTTACATTGGGACATATAAAGTATAAATTGGTTTCCGAGGTAATCTTACCAAACAAACAGGTAACCATTCTTTTGCTCATCTTCCTGTCACCATTGTCTTCTTGAATATGTATATGTATATATATAGGGGTGAGATAAATTGAGTCCAGCTTAATTTGAGTCCAAAAAGGGTCCATGTAACTTACACATGTGTAAGTCGTGGTGGCGGTGGTCGCCGTCGCCGGAAAATCATGGTGGTGGTCGGAGATGATGGTGGTGGTGGTAGGAGGTGGTTGGAATTTGAGGAGATGGAAGAAAATCAATGGACTCAAATTGAACTCAAAATAAGCTGGACTCATTTTATCTTTTCCCTATATATATATATATATATATATATAATCAAGTGCAGCACCATTGTTCAGTTTTATACTAAAGTCGGTAATTGGGTATCATCAGTTTGTATGGTGTATACATGGATTTCCACTGATTACGCAAAAAACATGTTATGCAGCCCAAATGTTTAATAAAATGCCTCAGAGAAACTAAATTAGTCACCTTAATTTTCCTATTCATTTTGAGTTTAATAGTATTCAGTTAAATGGGTATTTTTTTAATTATATATTTTATATGTTAGAAACAATATTAAGACAAGGAGTATTAGATGAAGACGACAGTGGAGAGGAATCACCCAAGTGAAATCTCCACAAATTGAGTGTGTGCAGCATCGTTACTAATTTGCATCGTTATTGTTTTCCAAATGCAAGTAGTATTGTGTTATTATGCACGAACTGTGTAATAAGTATAGGTAGTATTACAGCAACGGAACCTGAAGTCTCAGCCTTGCTTAGTCATTTTCGAAACTCTTGACCAGCCTATATAAAGTTCGTAACTACTTAATGTTTACGAGAGATAGTGACCGCGTGTTGCGGCGGTGAGATGGTGGGGGTGATAGGTCAAGTCATAGAGTATGATAGCCAAATGCCTTAGCCGTACGGGCTCCGCCCTCGGATTAAAAATTCGTCGAAAGTATATCGAATGACATCTCTAATGAAAGCATGAAATTTTAAGAACACCCATACAATTTTTATAATTTATCGATTTACGGTTTTTGAGATAAAAGATTTTGAATGAATTAGAGGAATAAAATGATTTATGGAGGAGAGTGAAAAAATGAGTGGTTGAGATTTGAGAAGAGAGTAATTTGGCTTTCCGGTATTATAGGTATATTAGTAGAGATGTTTAAATTAGTGAATAAAGAAGAGGGGTAATTTAGGTAGTTCAAATCATCTTTTGAGATTTTAAAAAAGGGCAAAATGCTTTATAAGATAGTATTAGATAATGCTGCATCTATTTTCCCCTTTATAAGCTATTTAATTTGTTCGTGTCATCACCAGGCTATTGTCTTATCTTTGTTATTACTCTTTACTTGCAGAAACCTTAAGCCTCCTTCTGAATTGCATTCCATTGTGTGCGAGAATTGTCTTTATTCACTAGATAAAGAGTTATGAGCAAGAGCATTCCATATAATGGATCCAAAAGCTGTTGTAGAGATGCTTATCCTCTTTTTGGAACAGAAAGGGGTTAGAGTTGTCACTCCACCGTTCCTTGACGAAACAGAGGTATTTCATGGTTTCATTTAAAGATATACCCAATCTGTATAGGAGCCCATGACATTTTGGTTCAATCTTCTCAACATAAATATATATTTTTGGTTTCAATCTCAGGTGTCTAAATAGATTTATGATTTTAAAACCTGCCCTTTATTTATAATTGCTTAAGCTTCCCCTGAAGTTCTTAACTACACAGATCATTTGACCATCTAAGACACTATTAACAAAGTCAATTAACGAAGTCAATTTCTGCCACGATTGAAGACAACACTAGAGAATTTCAGGTCATAATAAACCACGAGCCAGCAACTGCAGTGATTGGGATTCAATGTTTTGATCTCCAATTATATAAAGGAAGGTATGTGATATTCCATATTGAAGCTCAACGAGAAAGCAGAACTAATAGACTATGAGCCACTGTAAAGAGAGTAACTTACACAAACAGGCACTCAAGTCAAACAAATACAGCAATTCCATCAGCAACACAAACATCACCAGCTCCTAATGGACTTGACTCGACAGAAATACATACAATGACAGAGAAAGATAAGGTAAAAAAAATTTGTAGTACCCCGTATTTGGTTGATTCAGCACTTTAGCTATTAATGTAGAAAGCTTTAACTAAAATTTCACATTTGATACAACGGGGGAGCTGGCATATATCTTAGATTGATGACTAATTACCATTATAGATTAAGACTGGGTTGGTTACTTTTTTCGTGCAGAACTGACACTACTGGTGTCAAAGTTAATGTACTTATCTATGAATAATATTTTGGGATTATATAGTTTTCTAAGAGAGACTAAGTCTAAGATCACATCAGGTTATAGATTTTGGAGTTCAATTAGGATTGTAGCTACATGTGTCCGTAAATGTATTTAAAAGTCTATTTGACATCTGTGTTATATAGTCATGTGCATATTCCATGGTGAGAGACCACGAAGAACTGATCTGTTATGTTTGTGGAACAAGTTAAAGAGATCCCTCGAGTTTTTACATAGGCTAATGAAGAGCTGTCTATATGTTTCTCTTCTTTTCTAATTTCTATAATTAGAAACAGAAGTTGAACAATGACAGGTCCGGAAGGTTGTATGACAAGGAACGAGAGTCAGATAGCTAGCTTTTATACTGGTCACAATGGGCGAGTTTGGTTGCAAATAACTATTGTATGCCCGGTTAAGGGTTCTCAATTGCATAATTTGGTTGTTAAAATGGGTTTTGATCAGTGTGTTCATATACATGACTAGAAATGGTTGGAAACCAAATGATGTTTTTTTAAAGGGGAGTTGGAACAAGTTAGGGATTTAGTTAAAGGATTGAGGATAAAGAAGCCAAGATTTCTCATTATTTGACGGTTTTAAGTGCTAATAATAATAATAATGATGAGAGTTATAGTCGGTTACAGAGTTTTCAGTATCCTGGTGATGATAAGATAGACGGGAGATCGTTGCTTAGGGCTAATTCGGAAATCCCTACAGATTATAAGGATAAAAGGGCTTAGCAAGGGTTTATTCTGAGATGGGGCTGGTGAAAGATAGGAGAGCGTTAATGGGAGTTAATTCTGAGACGGGGTCGGTTCCAAATCAAGATATGAATAGGTTATTGTGATCACTAGGTTAATGGTGGGATGCTAACCCGATAGATGTTATAAGAGAAGCCACAAAAACAGGAGCAACTCCAAATGTTTCTGATGCTTACACCATCAATGGACAATGTGGTGATCTCTACAAATGCTCTAGCAAAGGTTTGTTTCTATAAAACATATTGATTCCTTAATTTCTTCCAAACTACCACATGAATGAACACTTTAAATATTTGAAAAGATAGCACATAAAGGTGGCAAAATAGACTAACAAATAACAGTCAAAATGAGTACTATTTGCTTTGATATGGGTTGGCTAACTCTCAACACTTTTGATCCAATCTTTTTAGTAAATAATTCCTTGTAAATGTCAAATATGGTTATAAGATAGTATAGTATTTCAAAAATAATCTTATAACTTGAATATAAACGCTATTAAAACCTTGCGCTAGAAATACACTCAAGGCAACTCTCACCCTGTTTAAACCATTTTCCTTTTTGCTTATTATTTTAAAGCATAACCTCAATCGGTCCATTAAGAGAAAATGCCAACACTACAATGCAAGGGAAGTTTTAAAAAAATTTAGACTTCTCTTGGCATGTATGGAGTAAACTAGGATTTTGATGAACTTTAAATACTTTGTTGACTATGCTTTAGTTTTATCTTTTGAATACCCATAAATTGAGGTTCAAACGAGGCCGGGGATGTATCTTGATAAAGCTCATGTCAGCTATCTTAAGGAGATGTGCACTAAAAAGAATTAGTAGTATTTGAATAATCATATAACGTGATGCTCATGGAATTATAAGCTCTAAACGGATGATCGTATTAGTATTGATGCACATTCGTATACCCCTATTCTACAATTAGTTCAAACAGGTGACCACATGTTATATTGGCTCTAAACTGATTATATATCATTTATAGATAATTCATTCATTGTTTAGTTGTTCAGGTTGGTTTAGATTATATATGTATCCTTTTTGTGTTTTGGCTTTTATGAATTTTTGAGTCTTGATGAGCATGAGGCAAGATAACCTAATAAAAGAAGTTTTAACTGAGAGTGTGTTAATGATCCAGTAGAATGATCACTGGGAGGTGATGGGTGAACTCAACTTCTATCGGGCAACACATTAGCACCCAAATTGGCAGTGGTCAGTTCCCATAAGAAGGCATTGGTAAAGCGGGTTACTTCAGATTCACATAGTAAATGGATGTACAGCCTGGTTTTGAAAACCTGGTGGTTGGGCATCTACATTTACTATTGTGGACCAGTCAGAAACCTGAATTGCCCATTAAACCTAATTTTGAAAGAAGTAAAAGAACCAATGTGTTTAGCAATGTCTTTTGTAGGTGTAATTACATAGAAGTCTTCTAATTCAGGGTAATTCGTGTATATCTTACAGTTATGTTAGAAACAAAAAATTGTTATGACTTTTTCCGGTTTCAGTTTGGAGAATATTTTCTTTGATAATCAAAAATTTATTTTCAATGCACGAGAAGTATGCACTTTGATGTAAAGCTTATAGAGTAATCCTTTTTAAGTAGTTAATAATGTTAAATTTATGTCTGATCATATGCATTACTATATCCTGGACTAATCTTAGACTAATTTCGATAGTGGCTGGTATGACAGAGGCTGGTATACTACGAAATAATATATATTCTTATATATACCCACATTCTTGGTCTTCAAATTCTTTTTTGTAAATTCAATAACGTTAATATGATTTGGTCAGGGGCTGCATCGATATTCTATAGAACAATGGATTAAGCTATCAAAGGTAAAACTGTCCGAATTCAACTCCCCTTTGGCTCTCACTTTCAAATCTAGGCCGAGTAAGGTACGAGTGCTGCTTACAATGGCCAGAAAGAGGAACCTCCATAACCCTGAACTTTGGCTGGCTGCTGTTCGAGCTGAGTCAAGACACATGATTACAAAGGAAGCCAATATTTTAATGTCGAACGTGTTACAAGAATGCCCAAACAGTGGATATTTGTGGGCTGCTTCTTTTGAGATGGCTCCAAGACCACAGAGGAAAACAAAGAGTGGTGATGCTTGTAGGAAGTGTGAACAAGATGCACATGTTAGTTGTCATTGCCAAGTTGTTTTGGCATGACAGGAAGGTGGACAAAGCTCGGACTTGGCTTAATCAGGCGGTTACTTTGACTCCAGATGTTCATGATTTTTGGGCATTGATTTATATATTTGAACTGCAACACGGGACTGAGGAGCAGCAGAAGGAAGATTTGAAGAAATGTGTTATAGAACCGAAAAACGTTTAGAAGTGGCAGCTAATATGAAAGTCTATAGAAAACTCCCATCAACCAAACATTAAAATCTTCTTTTTTGACTTTTTTTTTTCTTTCAGTCAAGTCTTTTTTTTTTAATCTGATTGTTTGAGGGATTTTCTGATTGCATTACTTGTATGGGATGTTTTTATGTGAACCTGTATTTTGACTTCTTACTATTTTTCATGTTCGGGAGCATACTTTTGTTGTTTTATTGTTCCCGACTCACGAGTATTTTTTGTACTATTATATAGCAAGTCTAGCCATAAGTGTCTATTATATGCTTTGCATTAATTACCTGATGCTAAGTTTTTTCTTGGCATTATACTTTTTGTATTACATGAGTTTAATGTAGTATTTCAACAGCTTGAGCCTTGGGGAGGGTTATACATTTCTCGATCTTACATGGTACTTGTGTTGTCTCGGCATGTATTGCTCTTGTCCCCCTTTTGTTGGTGCTTGGTCTCCCTAAAAACCTGATGGGTTGGCTATATGGTCATAAACGTCATTGGTAATAAAGATTCTTGATCATGTTAATAGATTGATACATTAATTCTTTAATACATATATATCTTTTGATAATAAAGATTCTTGATCATGTTAATTGATAAAATGATAGACCCATAAGAATACATTTATTATGTCAATTAAAGAAATGTACATGCATTACTACGGTTGTTAATAGCAACCTTTCCTATAAGTATAACTCGGTCAAAACAAATTACTTCAGGAGACATGAAATCAAATATAGATTAATGTAATTTCATGGGGTATAGGATTATCCTACTTACGGATAATGGGAGCAAACTCCCGTGAATCTTATATGGGGTATAGGGGTATCTCTTCTATGAATTTCAAACTTTAGATTTGACTGACATTTCGCTTTTCATGTTGACAATAACATCATTTAAATGTAAGAAACAAAACAGAAGCCGGAGTAACTGATTCAAAGTTTGGGTTGTCCTTGCGATGCACGGTGTAGTACACTATAAAACAGAAAGTTTGGGTTGTCCGTCATCGCACGGGTCTAGGCACTAGTATATGTATAAATAATTAAATATTACATAACAATCAAGGAAACTTGAGAAGGCCCAGATTTTGTACAAATTTTATTATTAACAATGAAAAGCACGCATAGGAATTAGGGGTGTAAAAAAATAACCGAAAACCGGACCGAACCGCGTGATCCGTAACCGAAAATGTAACACCCCAAGCCGAGGCTCGGAATATCACGGAAATCATATAGCACAAGGTGGAATTACAATAGAACAAGAACTAAATGCAAATAAAGATTCAGTGAATCCATTACAAAGACGAAACAAGTACCAAAATACAAAAGGAGCAATAACCATCAAGGTTACAAAGGAGCATTCAAAAGATGGCAATTAATCCTAAGTATAATGCAAAAGAGAAGGTCTATGAATCCTTGATTCATCAAGTCCCATGCCCGGGTTAAACAGCAAGCAAGCAAGCAACTATACTCCACGCCCAGGATTAACCTGATTACCTGAAAAGTGTACTAAGCATAGTCAACACAAGGTTGGTGAGTTCGTAGTAATGGTCCACAAGGAACCATAAACAATAATCATAATGTACAAGTAGAGGCTAGACGTGACTTACAGTGAGCCTCTAAGTAACACAACAATATCCAATCAACAAAATTTCATAAGTACGTAAATGCGTGTAAATGAATGCTCAATGATATGAATATCAAATGCAAGTACCAAATGCATAAATAAGTCAACATGCCTATCTTATGCGTGAACGCCAGTCACCAATGCAACGATACCCTTCTGTCATCACAATGAACAAGGCTGTATCTCAAAATCATCGAGATATATATGTCTATATACTCGGAGTCAGGCACTACATCCAAAATGGGTGCATACATCTATGCACCAGGATGTCGGCAATCCCCTGCCGAGGGTTATCAATAATGTATGCAATGCTTACAATCAAATGTAAATGCATCAGTTATGAACCAACAATCAATATACGATGAACTTGAACCAACAATCAATAATCGTAAGTTATAAGCCACTAATCAACATTCAACGAACGTGAACCAACAATCAATAATCACCGTTCATAAATCAAATTTCAATTTAAACCAACTATACGTACATACACTTAAGAGGATTCTACTTCCTTCGAGTCTCAGATGCTTATATATAGGGTCACCCGCAGCCTTCCCACCACATCTAAAACCCAATGAAGGTATAACCGACTATCATGTATGTACGTCAATCCTAATATTAATGAAATACTTAACAAAACATAAACCAAGTCATTCAAGCGTAATAACCGTCTCGACAATTCAACATTTAAACCAAATCACTCAATCAATCAACAACGAAAAGAACCATCACATCAATCCAACAATCAAGCCCATCAATCAATAAATCAATAAAAGCAAGTAAACAAGCAAGGTTTACACTTTTCAGCCCGAATCTCAAGCGAGTAGGGAGATACGAAACTCACCTTGGCTTCCAAGCTACGATTACGAGTTAATAAGGAGTTATAAATGCTCAACAACCGCTACGAGTCCACAACCTAGCAATAAATATCATATTATCATCAAAGTCAACTTCTATAATCCTAAACAAGTTGGTTTAGTAAGATTAGGGTCGAGTCACAACTCTTAGACGTCTAACCGCTTTCCCGCGTAAGAACAAGACACATTCGACTCGACATTTTTGAAAATGGAGAAAGATTCATGAAAAATGAATGTTACCAAAAGAAAGTAGACTCTTATACGATTCCAACGATAGGTCATATGACTCGATTGGACTTACGGATCAAAAGTTATAAGCGTTTGAAGTTGACGAAGAATCGCTTGTTCAGCAACTTATCACTGCGCCGCAGTGGGGTCTGGCACCTCCCACTGCGCCGCAGTCAGCCAAATCTGCTGCAGAAACTTAGCCAAAAATGATCCAAAACAACCTAAAACCCCATTTTTGACCCCATAATCGACCATGGATGATCTAGGACCCAATTTCAAGCCTAAATCCACATATTTGGACATAAACAAACATAACCCACCTCACAAACTCGATTCATAACATCAAATTCACGCCCAAATCATTTGACCCGTTTCAAAACCCTAATTTAACCCTAATCGCGTTTTGACCCGATTCGTGACCCGAATTTACTTGTAATCAACTAGAAGCAAGTTAATAAACATAAAATGATGATTAAGGGATGAGTTTCACTTACTAATTCTTCTTCCAAAAGCTTTACCCAAATTTGACCCAAAAGAGGATGTTCTTGCACTTTTTGATGACCCAAAACTTGATATGATGCAAAGGAGATGAAATAGGTGATGTTTCTAGCACTAATCTAACTTGAAACCATAATCTTGGTGTAAGAATCTTAGAGAGAAAAAGAGAAAGAAGAAAAGAGAGAAGAGGGGTGTGGTGAATAAATGAGATAAGGGGGGAGGGAAATGGGTCTTAAGGCTGGTGGGTCGTGGATCACCCACGGGTCGACCCGTTTCTCTTCTCAAGCCAAAATACAAAACGTTAGGCCTTTAGTCACCGATTAAAACATATTATCGACCCGACGAACATACCACCTTGTCATTTAGTCACAAAACGACCCAAATATTTCATTAACTTAAATCGTTAGTCAAATTGCACGTAAAGTCAAACGGTCAAAACTCACGGATGTTACAGAAAAAATCGAAACCGAAAAAAACCGAAATCCGAAAAAACCGAAAACCAAAAAACCGATGTATAACGGTTCGGTTACGGTTTTTAGTTTTCATTACCCGCGGTTAACCGAGCCGACCAAATTTTGATATATGTCTACATATAGTTATATATATATGTAGACACACATATGTATTACATGAATACATTTACATATCTATTTATTTCATTTCATACATTTATTGCTTAAAATTGTAACCATTTTACTTACTTTCTTTTGCAATCGATTATTATCCTCAAATATTCAAAGTAATTTTCTTATATATACAACATGTTTTTAAGAAAATTTATTAACTTTGTTTAAAATATATATCAAAAATATTAGTTAACAATGTAAATTGACTATTATAATTGAAATTTGAACTTTATATTAGCATAACTTTAAGAAATGGTTAACCGAAAACCGAACCGCAATTACCCGACTTTTTCGGGTAACCGATTTACAGGTAACCGAAGTTAACGGTTCAAAATTTCTAGTTAACCGAACCGAACCGAATCCGAAAAAACGGTTCAAAATTTTTAGCTAACCGAACCGAACCGTTTACAGCCCTATTAGGAATATAGGATTAGTGGTGTCCCCAAAAAAGTCTATACACAAAAACAAAAAGAAAAATACCACTATTTATACAAGAGCGTAAATCAAAGTTAATGAGCAATGGCTGTGGCATCGATCTGTTGGGTGTGAAGAAGACTAAACCATCACCTGAGCTTGCCGTGCTACAGGTTGCACACGAGCGGCCTCGTGAAATTAGGTAAGTTGTTTATTTATCGTCCATCTACTATTATCAATTTTCATTCTTCTTCTTATTTGAACTGAGTGTACTAGTTAGTTTGTTTAACCCGTTGCTGAATAAACAACTTTTTTTTTGTCCCTGTTTGTTGGTTTTTCTTGTTTCTTTTAATTTGTTTTATATTGTTGATCTGGTAAACTAAGCGGGATGGAGCGTTCATTAGGCAACCCATATCCAAGCTGCTACTATCACTGTAGGCGACTTGTATCATTTTTTTTTGGCGTTCCATATAAGTCATCAACGACTCTATCTCTCTTTCTCCTCACTTTTCCACCTTTATATATTTATGACGGAAGTTCTCCTCTTTGACCGAGTAACTCACACTCTTTAGCTGTCTGACTCATAAGCAATCTGTCTATTTGTCATTTTAAGTATTTTTTTCGTTTATCTATCAAATAAAGTCTGTGTTCTTGTAACATCCATACATATTAGTATTAATAGCCGCACTAATGCGAGACATACTAGCCTCTGTCAGTCACATCGACACGAAACGTAAAAACGAGTTACCCTCGTTCATATTCATTTATCATTAGTAGTCAACTGGTAAAAATATAGCTAACTATATCTCATCAAAGACGAGATTGAATCGAATTTTCATGTATTAAGCAAACTAAAGAAACCGAGCCGAAGATCAAAAAGAATTAAGAAAAACTTTGAGACCTACTTGGGAAACTTTTATTATCTAGAAATGGTAAAACATTGCGGCGAAAATAAAAAATGTGAAAACCTGGATGGCTGGATCCCACTTAGGACAGAAATAAAAGTTTAAGTTGGTGCTGCGATGATAAAAGACATGTTGGCTCATTTAAAATCTAGATAAAACAAAACTTTCGTGCCAAAAGTAAAAGAAATTAAAGTTATGTGATAAAAAGTAAAAGGTTAAAAGTTTTTGTGAGAGAATGAAACTTTCGTGACAAAAGTTAGAAAAACGAAAGTTTAAAAACTAAATAAAACAAAACTTTCGTGCCAAAAGTAAAAGAAATTAAAGTTATGTGATAAAAAGTAAAAGGTTAAAAGTTTTTGTGAGAGAATGAAACTTTCGTGACAAAAGTTAGAAAAACGAAAGTTTAAAAACTAAATAAAACAAAACTTTCGTGCCAAAGTAAAATAAATTAAAGTTATGTGACAAAAAGTAAATAAAACAAAACTTTCGTGCCAAAAGTAAAAGAAATTAAAGTTATGTGACAAAAAGTAAAAGGTTAAAAGTTTCTGTGATAAAAAGTAAAGAGAATGAAATTTTCGTGACAAAAGTTAGAAAAACGAAAGTTTAAAAAGTAAATAAAACAAAACTTTCGTGCCAAAAGTAAAAGAAATTAAAGTTATGTGACAAAAAGTAAAAGGTTAAAAGTTTTTGTGATAAAATGAAACTTTCGTGGCAAAACTTAAAAAGTGAAAGGTTATGTAGTAAAAAGTAAAGAAAATAAAACTTTGGTGGCTGAATTTAAAAGCGGGCTCGCGAAATGGATGAGCGAAAGGTGCCATGGAGTGGTAAAAAGTAAAGAAAATGAAAACTTTGGTGACTGAACTTGAAATACTTAAAACTATGTGGTAAAAAGTTAAGAAAATGAAACTTCGTTGAAAAAAGTTAAAAATCCGAAAGTTATGTGGTAAAAATTGTTGACAAAAGTTTATAGAAAACAAAAGTTATGTGGTAAGAAGTAAGAGAATGAAACTTTCGTGGAAAAAGTTAGAAAAATAAAAGTATAAAAAGTAAATAAAACAAAAATTTCGTGCGAAAAGTAGAAGAAACGAAAGTGATGTGGCAAAAGGTAAAACGGCGAAAACTTTAGTAAATTTATGTGATAAAAAGTAAAGAGAATTAAATTTTCGTGACAAAAGTTAGAAAAACGAAAGTTTAAAAAGTAAATAAAACAAAAATCTTGTGCCAAAAGTAAAAGAAATTAAAGCTATGTGACAAAAAGTAAAAGGTTAAAAGTTTCTGTGATGAAAAGTAAAGAGAATGAAAATTTCGTGACAAAAGTTAGAAAAACGAAAGTTTAAAAACTAAATAAAACAAAACTTTCGTGCCAAAAGTAAAAGAAATTAAAGTTATGTGATAAAAAGTAAAAGGTTAAAAGTTTTTGTGAGAGAATGAAACTTTCGTGACAAAAGTTAGAAAAACGAAAGTTTAAAAACTAAATAAAACAAAACTTTCGTGCCAAAGTAAAATAAATTAAAGTTATGTGACAAAAAGTAAATAAGTTAAAAGTTTCATGGCAGAACTGTGAAACAATCCAAGTCTCCTAATTAGAGTTCATTACATTTTTCGTCCCTGTGGTTTGTACCAACTTTCAGGTATCATCCCTGACTTCACGAAATTACACGTTTCATCCCTAAGTATGGAATTCCGTTTGCATATTTGGTCCACGACCCAAACGGACATTAAAAATGTGATCATGTGACTTGCATGCCGAGGGTACAATAGTAATTTCCTTTATCGTAGGACCAAAAGTGTAAAAAACTTTCGTGCCAAAAGTAAAAAAATAAAGTTATGTGACAAAAAGTAAATAAAACAAAACTTTCGTGCCAAAAGTAAAAAATTAAAGTTATGTGACAAAAAGTAAATAAAACAAAACTTTCGTGCAAAAGTTAAAAACAAAAGTTTAAAAACTAAATAAAACAAAACTTTCGTGCCAAAAGTAAAATAAATTAAAGTTATGTGACAAAAAGTTAAAAAGGTTAAAGTTATGTGAAAAATTAATAAAACAAAACTTTCGTGCCAAAAGTAAAATAAATTAAAGTTATGTGACAAAAAGTAAATAAGTTAAAAGTTTCATGGCAGAACTGTGAAACAATCCAAGTCTCCTAATTAGAGTTCATTACATTTTTCGTCCCTGTGGTTTGTACCAACTTTCAGGTATCATCCCTGACTTCACGAAATTACACGTTTCATCCCTAAGTATGGAATTCCGTTTGCATATTTGGTCCACGACCCAAACGGACATTAAAAATGTGATCATGTGACTTGCATGCCGAGGGTACAATAGTAATTTCCTTTATCGTAGGACCAAAAGTGTAAAAAACTTTCTATGAACATCTTCTTTATCAACAAACTATCATCAACATCAGATCTTTTATTACAAAACACCATCTTTATCAAAAGAAAGAAAGAAAAATCCATATATAAGTCATAATCAAAATAAAGATGAAGTAGAATTAAAAAATGAAAAAAAACACCCCACCCCACCCTCTTGATTGGCAGCCAAACGAAAACCAATCCACACCTTTTTCCGATCTGCAGCAAAAAGAACGCCGCCACATCCATCTTATCTGACCTGAAATAAACTCCGGCGACAACGTCAAATCATGTGTTGAGCGGCGGCGGGAGTCAATAGACATTAGAAGACGATCTATTCTTCACCTTTCTTCCCTTTTCTTTAAATTTAGGGGTTTTAAGTTTCATCTTTAATTTTTGTTTCGCAATTTAGATTTAATTGTAAATATGATTGTGTTTTTGTCAGATCGTGTTCTATAAAAATATATATATATATATATATATATATATATATATATATATATATATATATATATATATATATATATATATATATATATATATATATATATATATATATATATATATATATATATATATATATATATATATATATATATATATATATATATATATATATATATATATATATATATATATATATATATATATATATATATATATATATATATATATATATATATATATATATATATATATATATATA
>CM067170.1:60915989-60958489 GCA_034093135.1 Erigeron breviscapus | reverse complement strand
TTGTGTAATCTTGTTGTTGGACGATGTTGTGTTATATAGAGGCTCACTGTAAGTCATGTCTAGCCTCTATTCTTATATTGTGATTATTGATGTTGGTTCTTTACGAACCATTACTACGAACTCACCAACCTTGTGTTGACTATGCTTAGTACACTTTTCAGGTAACCAGGTTATTCAGGACGTGGGGTTTGATTGTTTGCTTGCTGTTGAACCCGGACTGGACTGATATGGATCAAGGATCCATTTGCCTTATGTTGCATTGTATTTAGGATTGATAGCCTTCTTTTGTCGTCGGTTGTAATCTTGATGTTTGCTCGCTCCTGTTATATTTTGTTACTTGTTTATCGTTTTGTATGGATTCACTGGATCCTCTAATTGCATTTAGCTTGTTCTATTGTAATTCCACCTGGTGCTATGTGATTTCCGTGATATTCCGAGCCTCGGCTTGGGGTGTTACAGAATGGTGGCCCATGCGTGGTCGTAGAGAATTAGGCGGTTTGACCTAGACTACGGCTTAAGTTAAAACTCTTCATATAGCATGCATGGTTAGGAAATTCGTGTGCAATGTGAAATATGTGAATCCCCTTGTGAGTTCGTAGTTAAAACCACTTATGTGATGGCTTGAATTCAACGTGATGAATGTGGAATGGATATAATGTGGTTAAGGTATGCTTTGATTGAATTTGATTGTCATTAATATGGATTGTTGTTATTGATTGGTGCTAGTTTGATGATTAGAGCAAAATGAAGTTATGTTATTAACTTAGTATAATATTGTGGCAACCCTAAAAGAACCCGATCAACTCTTTTATGGTCACCCAATATTATAACAGGTTAATAACATCATGGATTGCGCATGCTTGGCTTAGAGTATAATAAGGAACCGATATGCTTAATGGGAGTTGATTAGGTGGAGGGTTAGCCGTTGGTACACCCTGTATACATACCTGGTCAATAACTAGAGAGCATATCGAATTCGGATTATACTTTAAATCACTCGTGTTAGTGACTTGTTTTAGTTGCTTGTAATGAGATGTGTTTAATTCGAGTAATTGGTTTTGACGATGGTAAATTGTTGTGAACTTAGCACGAGAAAATGATAGATAACGATTAATTGAGAACTTTGATATACTGTCCTTAGTGTAGTAATGTGAAACACGTAGGGTATGTGGTATGATAACATGATATATGACAGTTAATTGAGAATAATTATGTGTTGGCCTTAGTAAGAAACATAGAACATGTGTAGTGTGTCGGCGTTAAAACACTAACTAATAAGGCGGTTAACATGAGAAAAACTGTGAAGCTAACCCCGGGTCATAAACTCTAGAACTACTACTATTATTGGATTTAGTGGTGGAATGACATGTTGACTAGTATGACTTAGTAACATATATGTTATGCATGTGTGATGTGTATGTATGTATGTATGGCCCGTAGTGGTCAAGTTAAAATCGTAAATGCTTTCGTTGTAATTTGACTTAAACGTGTTGATAGACGGTTAGGATACAACGTGATAAATATGTTGATATGCGCCCTAAGAAAATATCAAGGTTGTAAACATCCTAACTCATATGTATTATAAACGAATGATTTTCCAATACTAATAATGTTAATCATAATCGGTGAGCAGTAGGGATATGTTGCTTAATGGTATGTGAACTTAAAAACGTATGAGGCCTAGTTAAACTTGATTATATGCGGATTATGAAGTAATTGGTAATACACGTGTAAAAGGTATTAGTAGACGGGCGATTGTAGGAATGAAGTCAACAAGTTAGTTTTATTGTATGATGTATTGACATGATTACATGAATTAAAGATAACCAATGGTAATGAACTTAACATGATAAAATAATAAGTAACAAATTTCATAGGATTCTAACACTCTTACCTTAGTCTAATGAGATGAAATGAGTATGCTATATGGTATGAGAGCATTAATTACTTGTGTGACTAATATGTGAGTATTGTGAGGCTAACTTTCGGGTCAACGCGTTACTTACCTTGTAGAAAATGGTGAGATCAAGAAGGAATACGACTAGCCATAGCGATGAGCCGGATTTAGCAACCGTGATTGCCCAAGCCGTGGTAAACGCCATACCTACTATCGTAGCCCAAGTCACGGCAAGCCTCCAAGGAAACAATGAGACGCGTGGAACTAGAATGAATTTGGGTGACGAGAAGGTGTCGGGTAGGGCCTCCTCAAAAAGGAAAGAAATCGGAGAACCTAGTGAGGCAAGGAAAGCGGGCAGGTTTGACCCCTATGGTCATAATAAGGGTAGATCCAGGGCGGCGAGGGGACCGGTGAAGAAAGCTTATGTAGGATCTCATCCGTCATGTAAAGGATGTGACAATCACCACCCCATCAACTTTCAATGTCGGGCGTGTTTTAATTGCAACCAAGTTGGCCACACGTCCAAGAATTGTAGAGCCCCGAGAACGGGCCCAACAAACGTGACTCCTATTCATGTCGTCCCTCCCCAAGGTAATCAACAAAGAGGCGAGTGTTTTGGATGTGGTAGTCGTGCACACTACGTGAAAGGTTGTCCGAAATGGATCGGACAACAAGCTGAAGTAGCAGAGCCGGCAAGGAAAACTTACTTAGGATCTCACCCTTTGTGTGGAAGGTGTAATCGCCATCACTCTCCCACTAACCAATGTGGGACTTGCTTTAATTGTAATCGGCGCGGGCACTTAGCTGGGAATTGTAGAGCACCGATAGTGGCACCATTGAATGTAGTACCCCTTCAAACCATTCATCCCCAAGGCAACTATCCATGGAGTACGTGCTTTAAATGTGGAAGCCCTGATCACTACCGAAATAATTGTCCGCAATGGATCGGACAACAAGTTGAAGTGGCGGTTCCTCGTAATCAGCTACAAATAGTCGTTTATAACCAAAGTCGTGGCCAGCAAGACCATCAAGTTCAACTTCGTAGCCGAGCTTTTGCAGAGAATGGCGAAGGAGACCAAAGTGATCCTAGCGTTGGTTAAGGTACATTCCTCCTAATGGTTGTTACGTTACTACACTATTCGATATCGAAACCGACTATGAAACTCGTTTATTCTAACGTTACTCCTTTGAGTTACATTCGTTCGTGTGTTTTGGAATTATATGTTTGCCATTTTGACTGTTTAGCGACTCACTAACTAAATTTATTCAAATACCCCGTGTATCTATCTCGACTCTAAAAGACGACAAAACTCCTCATTTACTTGGTGCCTATGATATAAAGATTCTTGGCGAAAAAGTGAGTGTAATCTGGATGCCACCGGGTAAGACAGTTCTAAAGTTGCGTAGTAGGGTTACTAGTGTAAAATATCTAATGGTAGGATTCTTAGGGTTCCGTGTAAGTCTTCCAACTTAGGCGTCCTTAGAGCTACCGTCTCAAGAATCTGAAAGCTAACGTCATCCTTGTTAATCTTGAGTCCCCCGAGGACTTTCCGGGTGACTTACCGGGCTTGTCCCATCTCGATAACTTAAATTTCGTTTATGCTCAACTTCCCAACATCGCGCGCGTAGTCAAAGCCCTTATAGACTTCTGAGACGTGAATAAGCAGGTAGTGAATGACGGGAGAGAGATTGGAAGAAAAACGAATTGGAATGGACTTCGCCGTGAAGTCGCCGACGTCAAGAAGTGATCATGATACGACGAAACCGGTAAAAATTTGACAACTCGGCACATTGGTGTTTAGAAGAAATGGGTTAGGTACACAAAGACTCGATTTCTGTCCTTCCAGATAAAGAAAGTCGCTCAACCCCAATTCAGGGAGCCATCCAATGAGCAACGGGCACTCAACCCATCGTGAGATTTGATCACATGTGAAGATAATGTACTTATAACCATGGCGGAAATCCTGTACAATGACGATTGTTACGCGAGTATTCGGATGTCACCGACCGAAGCACCAAGTAGTAGAGATGTTATTCTCCACTGGGACGAACCAAGAATCAAAGAAAGCCAAGGTAGCGGGTTAGGATTTCTAATAGGAATGACAAGAACAACTTCTCAAGCTAAGAAAATAGCCAGCTAGCTCACATGCTAAGTAAGGAGTATGCCGGCGTGAGGCTGAGACCGTGAGAGTTGAAAGTGGGTGACTTTGTACGTTTGAAAGTATCACAGTGGAAAGGCGTCATCCGATTCGTGAAGCGAGACGAACTCGGGCCAAGGTATAATTGTCCTTACAAGATCCTCGAAGGGGGTTGGAAAAGTCGCTTATCGATTAGAATTACCACAGGAGCTTAGCGGTGTACATGATGTGTTTCATATTTGCAACCTACGCGAGTATTTGGCGGACCCTACATATCATGTGCCTATGGACGAAATTAGGGTTAGGTGGAAACGCTAGGCGTGGAGCCGAGTTCAGTGGGGAGCGAGAGGATCACATGAAGTCTAAGCATCCACATTTGCTTAGTAATTAGTGTTCCGTTGAATTTCGGGACGAAATTCTTTCAACGGGGGAATAATGTAACATCCGTGAATTTTGACCGTTTGACTTCACGTGCAATTTGACTAACAATTTAAGTTAATGAAGTTTTGGGGTCGTTTTGTGAGTTAAATGACAATGTGGTATATTCGGATCGATAATATGTGTTGCTCGGTATTTAAATGTGTAGCTATTGTGTAGTGACTTGTGAAGGGAAGCGGGTCGGCCCGTGGGTAGTCCAGGACCCACCAGCCACCCAAGACCCAAATCCCCCTCCTTATCCCCTCCTCTCCCTTTCATTTCTTATCTATCCATCTCTTTCTCTCTTTTCTCCTCCAAGAAACACACACAAACACATATCTCTCTCTCTCTCTAGATTTCTATCTCATACATTGGAAATTAAGCAAGATTTTGTTTGGGGTTTTCATCATCAACCTCATCTTAACATCATATCAAAAATTTGGGTTTCAAAGTGCAAGATTTCTAGCCATTTCGGGTCAAATTCGGGTTAGAGACTAGGTGAAGGTTTTGGTAAGTCAAATTCATCCCATTTACTTCTATTTATGTTTGTTTAAGCATTTCTAGTCATCTTGAACATTTACAAGTCCTAAATCGGCTTAAATCTCGTTTTAGGTCAACTAGGGTTTCAATTAGGGTTTGGAGATTTTGGGTATGATTTTGATGTTTTGGGTCGGAATTGTGGATTGGGTTATGTTTATTTATGGTTAATGATGTTTATTTATGCTTCATTTCAAGTTATAAGTTCCTACAAATCGATTTGGGTTGGTTTGGGTCGAGTTTAAGGGTTTTGGTTTAGGGTTTCAGCTGCTGCTGCTGCTCATGTTCTGGTCCAGTGAGGAGCCACTGCGGCGCAGTGGCTTGGGCCTAGCCCACTGCGGCGCAGTGGCTAGGGTCTGGTCAATGTTGGGTCAGCCCACTGCGGCGCAGTGAGCTTGGCCAAGGCTCACTGCGGCGCAGTGGTTAGATGCTGGAATTTATGCGCGCCGATTTTGAAACGTTAATAACTTTTGATCCGTAAGTCCAATCGAGTCATATGACCTATCGTTGGAATCGTAAGAGAGTCTAGTTTCTTGTAGTAACACTCATCTTGTATGATTCTTAATCCATTTCTAAAAATGTCGAGTCAAAGCGTCTTGTTTCATATACGGTAAAGTTGTAAAGGCGTCTGGGGTTTGCGATTTGACCTAACTGTGCTAAACCTACTTGTTTAAGATTATATAGTTGACATTATGGTATTATGATGTATATGTATAGGTTGTGGCCGTGTGGATCCTAATACTCGCTATTAATCTCTTATTAACTCGACTTAAGCTTCTTTGCCGATCAAGGTGAGTTTCGTACCTCCCTACTCACTTGAGATCCGGGCTGAAAAGTGTAAACCTGGTGTGTTTACTTGCATTTATTGATTGATTGATTGATTGATTGATTGTTTTAGTTGTTGGATTGGTGTGATGGTTCCTTTCGTTGATTGGTTAAATTGGTTTGAGTATTGAATTGTTGAGATAATTTTCACGTTCGAATGACTTAGTTCATATTTGTTAAGTATCTAGTAATAGTAGGATAAATGTACATACATGAAAGTCGGTTATGCCTTCGTCGGGTTTTAGATGTGGTGGGAAGGCTGCGGGTGACCCTATATATAAGCATCTGAAACTCGAAGGAAGTAGAATCCTCTGAAGTATATGTACGTATAGTTGGTTTAAATTGTGGTTGGTGGCTTATGGTTATCGAATGTTGATTAGTGGGTTAAGATTGACGATTATTGATTATTAGTTTATGGTTCATCATATGTTGATTGACTTGGTTAATATTTTGGTTAAGTATTAATGGCTGATGTTGATGAATGGTGATTATTGGTTTATGATTGACGATTATTGATTGATGGCTCAGGTTTGGCGAATATTGATTATTGGTTTATGATTGACGATTATTGATTGATGGCTCAGGTTTGGCGAATATTGATTATTGGTTCATATTCATCGTATATCGATCGTTGGTTCATGATTTATGCATTTACATTTGATTGTAAGCATTGCATACATTATTGTTGGACCCTCGGCAGGGGGTTTGCCGGCATCCTGGTGCATAGATGTATGCACCCATTTTGGATGTAGTTCCTGACCCCGAGTATATAGACATATATATCTCGATGATTTTGAGATACAGCCTTGTCCATTGCGATGGCAGAAGGGTATCGTTGCATACGTGATTGAAGGTCACGCTTGGGATAGGCATATTTGCTTATTCATACATTTGGCATTTGCATTGATACTCATATCATTTATGCATTCCTCATTACACATTTACTTGTCTTGTGTAATCTTGTTGTTGGACGATGTTGTGTTATATAGAGGCTCACTGTAAGTCATGTCTAGCCTCTATTCTTATATTGTGATTATTGATGTTGGTTCTTTACGAACCATTACTACGAACTCACCAACCTTGTGTTGACTATGCTTAGTACACTTTTCAGGTAACCAGGTTATTCAGGACGTGGGGTTTGATTGTTTGCTTGCTGTTGAACCCGGACTGGACTGATATGGATCAAGGATCCATTTGCCTTATGTTGCATTGTATTTAGGATTGATAGCCTTCTTTTGTCGTCGGTTGTAATCTTGATGTTTGCTCGCTCCTGTTATATTTTGTTACTTGTTTATCGTTTGTATGGATTCACTGGATCCTCTAATTGCATTTAGCTTGTTCTATTGTAATTCCACCTGGTGCTATGTGATTTCCGTGATATTCCGAGCCTCGGCTTGGGGTGTTACATGAGGTCATGTGACCACATATTTAACGTCCGTTTGGGTCGTGGACCAAATATGTTAACGGAATTCCATACTCAGGGATGAAACACGTAATTTCGTGAAGTCAGGGATGATACCTGAAAGTTGGTGCAAACCACAGGGACGAAAAGTGTAATTAACTCATATAATTATTATATCCCAGTAACAACAAAATATACAAACATAATAACTTTAAGACGTATTATCTTATTTTACATATAAGACCACCACCATCAACATATATGTATGCATTCAACGGGGCTTGACATAGCTCCCCATCCTCACTACAATGCCATCGATATCGCGAACATACCCGACCTTCTGACCCCACTCTTTCTCCTCCGGCTTGCAAACCCCCTCCGCCCCATTCTCCACCGCCCTCTGCGTTTTACATACACAAAACAATATAATAAAATCCTAAAAACTTTATTAAAGGAGTAGTGTTGCTAAATATACCTTATAAGCAGCATCGACATCCTCATAAGCAAAGCAGACCTCGAGTTGGTTCCTTCGGCTTTTTGATCGCTGTTCCTGAACCTCACCGGTGAGATCATCAGTCTCGTGTTGGTGGACCGGTGTAAATGCTATTGTTGTTTGTCCACTTTCTAGTTCGCCCCAACTAGGAGAAACACAATCACGAATTTATCAATCTCTAACCTATGTAACTTGTATCAGATTTTATTTGTCTAATTAAAAGGTGATTAGGCAAAGTATACACACGAAACGAGTATAGACAAGGCTTGTTGGTTTTTAAGGGATACAAGAAAAGTTCGCACATTTCATCAAGAAAAGCTTTTTTTTTTTTCCTTCTTGTATTTGTTCATTTTTCGAGATGTTAAAATTTAGATAGACTTGACGTATAAAAAATCAGCAAACAAAAACAAATTGAAACGAACACATATATGAACCCACAAACCTAAATTAATTACAGTAACATTTGTATTAGAACGAAATGAATACTTCATACTTTCAGATATTTAATAATCATATAAAGATAAAGATTATGTAATAAATGTACGTCCTAACTACTATATGTGTCTTCGGCCCATATTATGTTTGGGGTTTCTATGATTTCCATAACAGCAAATGGGTAAACAGAAAAAATATTTCAACGACTGTTTCCTTATGTTTTCTTTGGCCCAAAGATATTTATCTAAAAACTAAAAAAAGCTCGAACTTAAAAATCTCCTATGAGAAGGTACCAATAGGCATAGTTAGTCGAATCGTAACTTTTGACTTGATTCGAAAACCTAATTTTTGACTCGTGACTCGACTCGTAAGAGTCAGGACATTTTTAATTATACATAATATTGTATAATTTTACATTGTGAGGTATTTATAAACAAAATATAAGTTGATTATCGTAATACATTATCAAAATATTACATATTCGATACTTTGAGTCATAAATTTACAGTTTATCTTCAAATTCATACTAAAAGAATCAAAAATACATATATAACATACAAAATAATGTAACCATAAATATGATATATAATATATAACCATATTATCAAACTACAACAATCATAAGTTTGCGACTCGTATTGACTCGTTCCAAATTCACACCGCGACTCGTAAGAGTCAGGAGAAAAAAGAGTCATCCAACGAGTCGCCTCGTTTTGGGTGTAAATCGACTCGACTCGTAAGAGTCGACCCGTGACTGGTAAGAGTCTAACAACTATGCCAATAGGTGTGAAACATGATTTCGACATTAGTGTCTAATTCAATATATCTAATTATCTATTATCAATTTATCTATGTTTTCAACAGGTCTATGTTAATATAACGTTCATTCGTCAAATTAACGAGACTTTTATTTAGTAAATGAACAAACATAAATGAACATAATTTTAAACGATGCATAAGGAACCTCTATCTAGTCTAGATTTTTTTGATGGTTAAATTACCGGTGGGATTCGTCTAATCGACGTACGGAGGCACCAAATGCTTTACCATAAAACTCGACCGATTTTGCAACATCTTTGACATAGATCACCGTATAGGCGAACGCCGGGTTCAACTTTGACGCCATTTCGATACGACTTTTTGTTGTAGTTTTTAAATTTAGAATTACAATTTGGTTTTGTGAAACAAACGAAGAGAAGGTGAGGTGAGAATTAAATAATAGAATGATCGGTGGTGATGAGGGTGCTCAAATACACGTGGCATAGCTGTATGTGTTTTTCTTTGTACACTTGTAAGCCTTTAACGTGAGTATATCTTATGAGCTGTTTTTAAAATTGGGCCGATATGTCCTTGACTTATGAGATGGGCTTGTTGATGTTCGGTTTCAGGCTTTCGGCCTGCCAGTTTCTATTTTGTTTTGTTAACTTTTGTTGTAAAGCGGTGTTCCATACAGTTTGAAAAACTAGTGTGATTATAAACAATTTTCTTAAGAAGCAAATCAATTATACATACACAATCTATCTACATAATAATTTATATCGGTGTTTCTAGGATAAACTTATTAAACCTTTAGTCTGGTTTTCACAAAAATTCTTATTTTTAAATGAATACAACTCTATATGAATAATTGTGGACCTGCAAAGTTTTGCTAGTTTTATAAAAAAAAATAATTTGATTTAAGCGTTTTTATATCGTGGTAGGTTAACCGAGTTAACATAATTACGGTGGGTTAATTAAGATATCAATTTTAATAAACTTTCCTTTCAACGACAATATATTACATTAAAGGCTAACAAGTTAAAAAGATTCAATCGTTATTTAAAGATTGACATGAGAGTCCACCAATAAAGGCATGGTTTGGGGAGTAGGTTCAAGTCTAAGGTTGACTACTTGCACCGAGTTATACAATTAATCCGCTGTCATGCCTACAGGTGGCCGAGTTAGTGGGTTAGACCAATTGCAGCGTACTTTTAGCCATTGGAGTGCTATGTATGGAGTACCCGACATCATATTAGTTGACCGTTACAAAAAATAGTAGGCAAAGGGTTTTTGATCCACTTCAACTATTTTTGTGAATTATCAAGAGGATTAGAAGGGAATACAATAGTTTTTCCTTTGCAATAACTCATGTTTATGGACCCGTTTGGGTTATCAATCGTTAACCTTTTGTCACAAACAAATAAGCCGTCCATGGCATGTTCTTTTTATTATTACTTTGATTTGATTGGACTTTGCAACTTTTGAGGTAGATATACGTTAGGACTAGAATATAATATATATCTCTTTCTTATATTGGCTCGTGCATAGTACGATGTTTATCATAAGCGTTTTAATTCGACGAATGCTATAATTAAAGTCAAAAATGACACAATAAGCTAGAAACAAGTAGTAGTATTATATATGAGGATCAAGACGGATATAGGGATGAGGATAACGAAGATGAGATTGCACGTAATAGGCTATCATTTAGCAAATGGGAGAAATCAGAAATTACTGTTTTATAGTCTCAACTTTTACCTTTTTGTCATTTGGGTTATCCATTTTTGTTTTTTCAAGTCGGGATGCAACGTATGGAATAATTGACTTTACTACTATAGCATCTAAAATGCTATATATGGACACTTAATTTATAAGTTTCACCATTACCAAATGTTCACATCATGATATGTAGTAAAGGGTTTATACCCGTTCTTTACGACTTGCAAAGCCATCTTCGAAGGCGTGCAACTGTAAATGTGTCATATGGTTTTCAATTTTCACTGAAAAGGTAAAAACTTGATAAATGATTTATAGATATTATATGACTAATGCAAAGACCAACTATTCTATAAATTAAGAATAAAAAAATTTCATAATGAAGATAATCAAACCTAAACTTATCATTTAATTTTATTGCTAAAGACCACTTAAAACTTTATTTATCCAACTAAATAGTTCAACTTCCAGAAGGAACCACATTGATTTTTAAGCATGTCCCAAAAGTAAATTTTTTCTTTTTCTTTAGAACGACATGTCCCAAAAGTAATAAGACACAAAAATGTTAATTTTACACTCATTGAACAAAATCTGAAAATCATCTTAAAATATAAAAAAGAACAGAAAATTTTTGCAAACTTATTCTTTAATTTCTTGTGTGATCATCTTTTTTTTCTTTCCATAGATTATGAGCAACAATAATTTTATTTCCCTAAAAGAACAACTAATTTATCGGTAGCGCACGTTGCTCTAATTGTAATAAAAATCAATTGACTATATTTAACTTTTTACTGTATCATTTTTTTTATAGCAATAATAGGTTGATAAACATTCTACAAATTAATTTTTACAAACATACTTGATATGTGAGGAGGTCCAATCAAGAAAGAGAAAAAAAAAAAAGATAATAGGTAAACATGATTTAATTGGTGAAAGTAAAGTTTGTAAAATTTGTTTATAAAAAGTTTGTAAACCTAAATTTTTTCTTTTTTTAATGTTTTTGGGTTTCCATTATTTATATTTTTTCAAACCGCAAGCTCAGTTATTTAATTTTTCATAAACGACTTTCAAAAATCCAGCAATGCTCTGAGGACTTGAAGTTGGCTATAACTTAAAAAGCCTAATGACGTTAAGTTTTTCGATAATTATATGTATCACCATTTTGCATTGCATAAGAAATGTATACTTTTAAAACCATTATATTTGTAAATGTAAATAACGTTTTTAATATGTAAAGTAAGAAAAGAGTAAACGAGGACATTGTGTCTCCATAATCACATATTCACATTGGATCCTTATCATTCAATCTCGTAAGGGTTAAAATGATAGTAAAATACACACATATGATTTGGGCATCTCTAATGATGAAAGTCTAAATAAATTTGATTTGTTATATATCCTTCTTGGATACGAACCATATGATTATAGATAAATTTTTAAAATCATTAAAATAGTAGTCTACGGGAGAGATGGAAATTTCGACTCTCTAGAAAAATTATATGTGTTTAATCACCGATAAGTGATGCTATCTTACGATTCTTGAGTTAATATAACGAAATTTGCTGTAAATTTTAAAAAAAATGTTAGTCAAACGTCACGAAACTGTTGATGCAAGTATTTGGTGAATAAAATATAAATCAGTTTTTTGCTTTACCGGACTTGAGCATAAAAATTGACTTGTTATCGACAACATCCACCAACAATATATAATAATGAAAACTTTTCCCCACTTATGCATATAAATGATCAAATATGTGGAAAATTGTGAATGACCTTTCATATCGTTCATTAGATATACAACTTTTTTCATCTTGCTGTACAAGTAACTTTAAAGTTATAAGTACGGTAGGTGATTGAATTTTCCTTTTTCACCTTATTTTCGTTACCTTCTAAAAGCATGGTAAAGTAACAAGTAACAATGGTATCTAATTTTGTATTTCATGAAATATGATAAATTAAGGTGTAGTCTCATCCCTACCCGTATGTCGTAGAGGTTACTTCCAGAAAAACCACGGATCATTTTAAAAAGATGAAAGACATAATTGAATCATTGACCTTTGTTTTCATAAGTAAAACGTTTTCTCAATTGATTCAACTCGATCTTTTTTTGAACGTTCGTATCACGGGACGGCTAGCCGTTACATCCATACGGGCAGACAGTCACTAGCGACCGATCCACGAAGTCAGGGACCACAGGGGAGGGAAAACCCACCAATTTAACCGCTACAGAAGGCACGACGTTAAATTGGAGGTAAACCATCTATTTGCTTTTTCACATTCCAAACGATCTAGCATCAAATAGGTATCATAATATTGGACTTATAAGGATACGTACAACAAAGTACATCTGTCACTACAAATATTGATTAAAAAAAATGACATCGAAACAATTTTGTCAAACACCTCGATCAATACTAGTAGGAAAGATAGCCATGAACACAATGGTAATTACTTTGACTCTCTTATGGAAATTTCTATTATATTTCTATGTACCTCATGCGTCATGACATCCTAGTTAATTAATTAACATAATTTTTTAGATGAGTTAATTAAGTAATTAAATTATCAAATCGTTTCATAAAGACATATAGTATCCAATATGATATTATATGTGTAGTTTTTGGCCTAACAAAATTATGTGAAAGGCTATAGGAGAAATAGGAGGTGAGTGATACGTGCGTGCGTTCCACTTGGATTCATCATATCCACGTCAAGCTTCACATTGATTTGATTTTGTTCAAATTTGGGCTCCTTAAAGTTGTTTCTATTGAGTACCAAAAGTAGGTACTTGTTTTCTTTCAATATATAGGTACGAAAACATTCTGTATTTTATTTTTATGTACTATATTAACGATATATATATATGTCTTCAAGTGAATCTTCATATATAATACTGTACTTATTCTGTCGTATAAATAATAAAAGTTAACATTTAAAATTTGCATAACTAAAGAACTCTTTATCCAATAAATAAATATCATAATGTATTTATCATTGTATTTAAGCCTCAATTAACATGAAGTGATAATGATTGTGTGACAAATAGAAGGTAGACAATCAAAATAGAAGGGAACGAGTACAATAGGAATGATAATGATGCACTTGGACTACATGTACCCAAACAATCCAAGTTGGGATACATTTTTGGACCTACTAGGAATTCAATTATAAGAAAAAAAAAAGCTAGAAATTGTCTCCAACTACCACACAAACACACCACTCGTCTTGGTAGGAATGAAACACACATTTCGATCCGATGTTTTCGAAATGGTCCAATTAATTTAATGAGTGGGTATATATATGAATCACCACATCCAAGCATTTTTCTTCGAGGGTAAACATATATAGAATTACATTACATTTCTTCTATAACTATAACCTTAGTTAATTATACATGGAAAAATCAAGAAGGGTGGTATTAGGAGGATTATTATGCTAATGTTTTATGAGGATAAATCATTTTCCATAGTTAATGGTTAAATTATTAAGTGCTCCCGAAGCATTTTTCACACTTCCGTTTCATGTTGTATCCTCCATTTAATTTGTGTAGTTAAAAGTTAAAATACATACACTTGTTTATTTGAATCGAACATCGTCAATCTAGTTTTTTCGAACTTGAAAAATTCAATATTTTTAAAAGTATCAAACAAAATGTGAACTAAGTTAATATTTTTGAATCCAAAAAACAGGAAAACAATCGGAGATACATAGAAGGAGTGACTTTCGGCGTATGTTCCAAACAACTTTTGACTGGTGATCCCACCTTCTACGGTCGCCGCCGTCTCCATATACCTCTATTGCATGTATTTGACTACTTTCACACAACTACCATATATCTCATTGTTTTCATTAGTTTCGTCTAAAATCTTAAGGTTTTAGTATAATTTAATTTAATTTAATGTCCTTGGAAGATATAAAAAAAAATCAAGAAATCTTATTTAATTTTCTTTGATAACAAAATTGGCCATCTTTATGACATCAATTCATATTGAATTCATTAACTTTTTTGGAATGTCTCCATATACCTCTATTGCATGTATTTGACTACTTTCACACAACTACCATATATCTCATTGTTTTCATTAGTTTCGTCTAAAATCTTAAGGTTTTAGTATAATTTAATTTAATTTAATGTCCTTGGAAGAATTATACATGGAAAAAATCAAGAAGGGTGGTATTAGGAGGATTATTATGCTAATGTTTTATGAGGATAAATCATTTTCCATAGTTAATGGTTAAATTATTAAGTGCTCCCGAAGCATTTTTCACACTTCCGTTTCATGTTGTATCCTCCATTTAATTTGTGTAGTTAAAAGTTAAAATACATACACTTGTTTATTTGAATCGAACATCGTCAATCTAGTTTTTTCGAACTTGAAAAATTCAATATTTTTAAAAGTATCAAACAAAATGTGAACTAAGTTAATATTTTTGAATCCAAAAAACAGGAAAACAATCGGAGATACATAGAAGGAGTGACTTTCGGCGTATGTTCCAAACAACTTTTGACTGGTGATCCCACCTTCTACGGTCGCCGCCGTCTCCATATACCTCTATTGCATGTATTTGACTACTTTCACACAACTACCATATATCTCATTGTTTTCATTAGTTTCGTCTAAAATCTTAAGGTTTTAGTATAATTTAATTTAATTTAATGTCCTTGGAAGATATACATGGAAAAATCAAGAAGGGTGGTATTAGGAGGATTATTATGCTAATGTTTTATGAGGATAAATCATTTTCCATAGTTAATGGTTAAATTATTAAGTGCTCCCGAAGCATTTTTCACACTTCCGTTTCATGTTGTATCCTCCATTTAATTTGTGTAGTTAAAAGTTAAAATACATACACTTGTTTATTTGAATCGAACATCGTCAATCTAGTTTTTTCGAACTTGAAAAATTCAATATTTTTAAAAGTATCAAACAAAATGTGAACTAAGTTAATATTTTTGAATCCAAAAAACAGGAAAACAATCGGAGATACATAGAAGGAGTGACTTTCGGCGTATGTTCCAAACAACTTTTGACTGGTGATCCCACCTTCTACGGTCGCCGCCGTCTCCATATACCTCTATTGCATGTATTTGACTACTTTCACACAACTACCATATATCTCATTGTTTTCATTAGTTTCGTCTAAAATCTTAAGGTTTTAGTATAATTTAATTTAATTTAATGTCCTTGGAAGATATAAAAAAAAATCAAGAAATCTTATTTAATTTTCTTTGATAACAAAATTAAAAAAAAAAAAAAAAAAAAAAAAAAAAAAAAAAAAAAAAAAAAAAAAAAAAAAAAAAAAAAAAAAAAAAAAAAAAAAAAAAAAAAAAAAAAAAAAAAAAAAAAAAAAAAAAAAAAAAAAAAAAAAAAAAAAAAAAAAAAAAAAAAAAAAAAAAAAAAAAAAAAAAAAAAAAAAAAAAAAAAAAAAAAAAAAAAAAAAAAAAAAAAAAAAAAAAAAAAAAAAAAAAAAAAAAAAAAAAAAAAAAAAAAAAAAAAAAAAAAAAAAAAAAAAAAAAAAAAAAAAAAAAAAAAAAAAAAAAAAAAAAAAAAAAAAAAAAAAAAAAAAAAAAAAAAAAAAAAAAAAAAAAAAAAAAAAAAAAAAAAAAAAAAAAAAAAAAAAAAAAAAAAAAAAAAACACAAAACTGATAAAAAAAAAAAAAAAAAAAAAAAACTAATTATAAATCCATTCATTATTAGAATAAAGAATAAAGATTTTGTTTTGTTGTTGTTTGTTTGTTTTGTTAAGTTTCTAAATGGATAGAAAAAGGACCCGTCATGATGTAACATCTTGAAAGAAAAATCTTATTATACCCGAATGACAAATGATAAATAGTTTGAAAATAGCTCCCTAAAATTATTCTAATACCATAACTACGTCAATTGTCATTAACTAATTTTCATATTAAACCTCAACGAAGTTTTCTTTTGTATCGGCTTGAAACTAAAGATTTTTGAGTTCTTGACAAGTGATTAACGTGGTAAGATATTATTAAAAATATAAGTTACCAAATACACGTATTAGAAAGGTTTGTAATTTTTTTTTTTATTTATTAGATTTACATATTGCAAATATCATGACATCATACTTTGTCCCCTAAATGACCTTTGTGTATTCTCAAAGATCACATATATACATACATAAGCAAGTGAAAATGAAAGCAAAAAAAAGCATGGTTTTGTTAGTGTAGGGTATGGTGGAGATCTAGTAGGGATCACTTAACTAAACATATATTAATGGTTTTTGCATTTTCTCCCCCACTGTACAGGAGAATTAACATTCATCTTTTTGTATATGACCTAACTTTTTTGTCCTCCATATACCCACCAACCTCAATTTGGGTATTTTGTTTATTTGGGGAACAGTCCAAAACAATTTCATGGAAACTGGTTTGCAAAATAAACGCTAAATAAGGAATTGGCTTGTGGTTTAGATTTTGAAAATGTTTTCTTTTGAAGTCCAACTTTAGCGTGAATGAAAACTAGCTAATAGAGTGGATGAAAACTAAGAGGAGCTCAAGAAATATTTTTATTTTTATTGATAAATATATATTAGATTCCATCATATTAGAAAGATTTCAATGACCTGTTATCGATTCGTCCACATTACTAATTATAAATCCATTCATTATTAGAATAAAGAATAAAGATTTTGTTTTGTTGTTGTTTGTTTGTTTTGTTAAGTTTCTAAATGGGTAAAAACAAGGTTTGTAGAACTCGTGAATCGCGAACAGGTCGTCGAGGTGGGGAGACAGAGGTTTTTGAAAAATCAGAGAGATATTCGATTGGATAATTTATATAAAAGTATTATAATTTTATGAAATTATATGTAATAGAATACTAAAAATATCTAGGAAATTTCAAACTTAAACATAATTGTCCAAAAACATAACATAATTCTTCAAACTTAAACATAATTGTCTAAAAACATTAACATAATTCTTTAAACTTAAACATAATTGTCTAAAAACATTAACATAATTCTTCAAACTTAAACATAATTGTCTAAAAACATTAACATAATTCTTCAAACTTAAACATAATTGTCTAAAAACATTAACATAATTCTTCAAACTTAAACATAATTGTCTAAAAACATTAACATAATTCTTCAAACTTAAACATAATTGTCTAAAAACATTAACATAATTCTTCAAACTTAAACATAATTGTCTAAAAACATTAACATAATTCTTCAAACTTAAACATAATTGTCTAAAAACATTAACATAATTCTTCAAACTTAAACATAATTGTCTAAAAACATTAACATAATTCTTCAAACTTAAACATAATTGTCTAAAAACATTAACATAATTCTTCAAACTTAAACATAATTGTCTAAAAACATTAACATAATTCTTCAAACTTAAACATAATTGTCTAAAAACATTAACATAATTCTTCAAACTTAAACATAATTGTCTAAAAACATTAACATAATTCTTCAAACTTAAACATAATTGTCTAAAAACATTAACATAATTCTTCAAACTTAAACATAATTGTCTAAAAACATTAACATAATTCTTCAAACTTAAACATAATTGTCTAAAAACATTAACATAATTCTTCAAACTTAAACATAATTGTCTAAAAACATTAACATAATTCTTTAAACTTAAACATAATTGTCTAAAAACATTAACATAATTCTTTAAGCTTAAACTAATTGTCTAAAAACATTAACAATTTTCAAACTTAAAAACGGGTTTAAGGAGTTAGGGGGTGTCTTGAGGTTGTCGATTACAGATTATTCATTCCCTAAACAAACCCTAGCAGCCCCATATCATCCCTTCATCAATTGCAAACCGAAAAGTCTTCCAACGTGTGATTCGAGAAAGTTTGGTCTAGTATTTTGCTTCCCTATAGCGATCTACAGGTAATATGAGTATTTACCATTTGAGATCTGAATGTTGGAGTCTTATATTAGTCTTAATCCAGGCCATAAGGGTTTGGGTTGGGTTAATTAATTGGTTGATCATTGATTTCATGCTTTCGCGTGATATAATGATTTATTTATGTCGCAAAGGATTAAAGGATTGATTGATAGATTAAAGTCATCAAAAGTGTTGTCAAAGAGGTCAATTTTATGTCTCCAGGTCGGGCTAAGGGTTGGAGATCGAATGGGAATCGTTTAGAGCAAGTTTGAAATTGATTTTGCTGGTCGGCACCTAAGGTGCGACGCACCAAATGGGTGGTGCGGCGCACCACTGCCCAGTTTGGGAAACTTGATTTTTGAATGGAGCCCGATATGCAACGCACCACTTGGGAGGTGCGGCGCACCTCTGGTCAGTTTGGAATTTTGGGATTTTCTGAAGGATTGGTGCGACGCACCACTTGGCAGGTGCGGCGCACCTCATGCCCAGATTTCACAAAACACTTCGTTTAGCTTATACTTTGATCTTATACTCATTATAGGTTGTCGGGAGCATTTAGCAAGCACTTTAAGATACTCTTAGCTTGTTGGTAAGCTATATCAAGGTAAGATATATCATTTTTGACACGCTGGGGTGCACAACGAAAATAGTGATTTCGTAAAAGTGGTTTAAAACATTTCTTTCTCATACGCTAGTTTGGGTAATGGGACTTTTGGAGGGTTTCACGAAATGGGTAGATTTGCATGATTAGGTTGATTTATATTGTTGTTATTATGCTTGTACATGCTGAATTATAGTTGATATTAATGTCGTTTTTAGTTGTAAAGTTGTTTTCGTTGGAATGCTAAGTTGTTGAGTTTGTTTGGCTTTTACACTAGTTCACTAGACTTGTGTAGGTTGCCATGTTAACACTGTGCACGATTAGGGGCCCTAAACTTAAAGTTGAAATAAAAGTTGCTAAAGTTGGTATCGTTGTTAAAACTCGAGTATAAATCTAAGTTGAAAGTGGTAAGCTTATCCCATACTGGAACCGCGTAGGAACCAGTGTGATTTAGTTGGTCAGCGGGAGTAGACTAGTTGCTTCCAATGGCACGGCCTCGAAGTTTGAGATTAGCTGGGTGACTAGGTCCAGTCACTACAAGTTGCGTAACAGCTTTCTCCTAGATTTGGTTATGCCTATCCTTAACGACACTGATGGACCCCGATAGGACTACCCATCAAGTCGGGTGCAAGGTCCCTTAAAGGCCTTAAAGCCGCCTTTGCACACATTTGTAGTTGTATTCATTGTGGTGACGCGAGTCATCCACCTTTAGTTGTAATAAAAAAGGGCATAACCTATTGTTCAATAAAGTTGTTGAAGTTGATTAAGTTGCTAGATGGAATACGTAGAAAAAGTTGAATATTGTTGATTAAGTCGATAGGCACACGTAGGATTGTTAATCATTCTTATGGGTATTCGATTGCTATATATTGTTGTTGTTTTTACATGCTCGACTGCGTATGATTCTTTATTAAGTTGTTTTAAATTGGCAATCATTTATATTAACCTGTGGTATATCTTACTCGGCTTTAAAGCTGACACTTGTCCTTTTGTTGAAAATGTTGTGCCACCTCAGGTTGATGCTTAGTTGAGATGCAGTTTAGAGTGAGGATGGGTAGAAGATACAGCTGAAGGCTTTTACCTAGACTGCCTCATTTATTCAAACTCGTTTATTATATTTCGTTGACCGTTATCGTTATTTGACGTTTATGGGTTTCATTTGATTATGGTTAGATCCGACGAGTAACACCGTCATTTAAGTTGAACATTTTTATTTGGAAATGTAATAATTGATGGAAACTTCCGCAATACTCTGTGTTTTTAAGAAAAATTTTGAAATCCATATTTTTATATAGTTCGGTGTTACACATTCTGCTTGATTTATTATATTTATTTATATATAAAATACTTTGAATATATTAATATTATTTTGACTATCATATATATATATATGTATACATATACATATATATATATACACATGTACATGTATATATATATATATATATATATATATATATATATATATATATATATATATATATATATATATATATATATATATATATATATATATATATATATATATATATATATATATATATATATATATATATATATATATATATATATATATATATATATATATATATATATATATATATATATATATATATATATATATATATATATATATATATATATATATATATATATATATATATATATATATATATATATATATATATATATATATATATATATATATATATATATATATATATATATATATATATATATATATATATATATATATATATATATATATATATATATATATATATATATATATATATATATATATATATATATATATATATATATATATATATATATATATATATATATATATATATATATATATATATATATATATATATATATATATATATATATATATATATATATATATATATATATATATATATATATATATATATATATATATATATATATATATATATATATATATATATATATATATATATATATATATATATATATATATATATATATATATATATATATATATATATATATATATATATATATATATATATATATATATATATATATATATATATATATATATATATATATATATATATATATATATATATATATATATATATATATATATATATATATATATATATATATATATATATATATATATATATATATATATATATATATATATATATATATATATATATATATATATATATATATATATATATATATATATATATATATATATATATATATATATATATATATATATATATATATATATATATATATATATATATATATATATATATATATATATATATATATATATATATATATATATATATATATATATATATATATATATATATATATATATATATATATATATATATATATATATATATATATATATATATATATATATATATATATATATATATATATATATATATATATATATATATATATATATATATATATATATATATATATATATATATATATATATATATATATATATATATATATATATATATATATATATATATATATATATATATATATATATATATATATATATATATATATATATATATATATATATATATATATATATATATATATATATATATATATATATATATATATATATATATATATATATATATATATATATATATATATATATATATATATATATATATATATATATATATATATATATATATATATATATATATATATATATATATATATATATATATATATATATATATATATATATATATATATATATATATATATATATATATATATATATATATATATATATATATATATATATATATATATATATATCTATATATATATTAACATATAGATTAATTCTATATTATTATATATATATTGGATATATATATATATATATATATATATATATAGGTTTTAGGTAAAATAAAACAAGTATTAAAGTAAAACAAATAAAACAATAACTTTCTCTTCATTGAATATCATCGTGCATCATCAAAATCATCGTGCATCAATTACTTCGTGAATCTTCGTGCATCAATATAACCATGATCCAAAGGTCAAGATCTTGTCTTATTTGTTTTACTTTAATACTTGTTTTACAATACCCAACCCCTATATATATATAACTCAATAATATATTATTAATGAGAACGAAGTTTGACAATTATAAGCCCAGGCTTTCGTCGGCCGGTTACCATGGGTAATTTTTTGATTATTTTTAAACAACGATAGCATAAAATATTACAAAGACTTTATAGAAAGTATATTTTAAAAAATCTAATTTGTTTTTTTTATTTTATTGGAGTGAGTTTTAATGAAAAAGATTCGATTGGAATGAGTTTAAATGAATAATTAACCGTATAGGTGCCCTTTTGAGTATGCCTTCTTGACATGAAAACTATATATGGTGATTAAATACACAAAAAACTATCCTGGATATATGAACCAGACCCAAAGCATTACGTCCGTACCATTAAAATGACAACTAATTAAAAGCAAAATGATTATCAAGTACTACTGGAACTAAAGGGGGAGAGGAGTCATGCCTCCCAAAATTTCATCCCTCCCAAATCCCACCAATCAAATACCTCCAACTCAATTTTCTTTTTCAACCCTCCCAACCATCCCTCCCAACCATTTTCAATGGCATTCATGACCTTCTCATCCCTCCCAAATTTTTTTTTTCTTTTTCATTTAATTTAATCAAACAATTTTTCTTTTTTTAATACAAACTTAAATATTTCTTCTCGGTCTCGATCAATATATCTACGAGTGTCGGAAGAGGTACCGGTATCTTCAAAATGAAGAAGATGAGGAAGAGGAATCCATTTTTTAGTAATGTGGTGTTTTTTTTGGTGAAAGTGTGAAGATATGTTTTTGTTTGGTGATTTTTTTGGTTAAAAATGATGTGTATTTATAGATAAAGAGGTAGGAAATTTTTTTTTTTTTTTTAATTGGGTTCAAACGGTCAAAAAGTGCACTTGGACCCCACCTCGCACGCTCCCCCAACGGTCAAATGCTCCATGCCTCGCAGGGCTTTTAGCCCGTCGACCTCCATGCCGCCGGGATGCCGTTTTGATGGCGCCGGTGTTTGTTCGGCGGGTTGGCCATGCCGCCACCATGCCATCGACCACTCCTCTCCCCCTAAGCTCTACATTTATGATCAGTAATGATATACGGTAAGAAGAAATAAAGCTACAAATGAGTGAAGTCGCGACGATGACATTTACATTCCTCTTTCATTATCATATTGAATTTAATATGAACCACTAATTATTTAAATTTATAATGAAAACCAACATATTATAATGATGTAATTCCACTGAGAATCTTTTTCTAATTTCTCATTTTTTTCAATTTTTTTAACGGGACCTGCTTTTTTAACTTAACACCAAAACAGGGTTCAAATATCAGTTTTTTTTTTTTAACAGCGAGTTATTTATCGTTTGAAAAGTTACCCGGTAGCACACGTATCAAATTGGAAGTTCCGGACTGGAATCTCTGTTTCTACCTCACCCCAAACCAATTTGATTGGGTTAGTGATAAACTTACAACATAAGTTTACAACAACAACAACTGTACCCAATCCCTGAGCGGGGTATGGGGGAGGTGAGCTGTAGACAGTCTTACCTCTACCCAAAGGTAGAGAGACTGCTTCCATAAGGACCTCCGGCCACCAAGATGTAAAAGCCGTAAAAGGGTAAAGTGTTTATACCTGTCTGTCGAGAACATGATAAGACGATATACCTGTCTGCTGGGTCCGCTGTGTACGGCTACCTTGAGAGTAGGGAAGAGTAGCAAACGTACGACCTAACAATACATAAACTCTAGCAACCATTGAACGTATATAACAGCATAAAATGTAGGAACATAATAAACAAAGTCTTCTGCAAGGAGCTCAAACAGGAGGAACGTAAACCGCCAGGACAACCATACATATACATAGGAATTGACTAAAAACTAAGGGGTTAACTATTTCTAAACAACCTACGGAGCAAAGTACCTTAGGCCGCCTAGCTAAACTAATCCTAGTCTACTCACAAAACGCTCACAAAACCACAAAGGTAACCTATACACCTAGTCCTCTAGAAAACTGTCTGATGAGTACACCCGGCAACAATAAGAATAAGGAAAAGTAGCAACAAGCGACCTAGATAACTAAAAGCACAGGTTCAACAAAACACATATAATAACAACCATATTGAACGTAGACGAATTTAAAAGTGTTTCAGCATACAGACCATGCCTACCTACATATAAGGAATTAACTAAGAAATACTAGTGCCCGATGGGTCCAAGGAAAATAACGGGTGGTACGCAACCTATGAAACAAACTAACTTAGTCGCCTAGCTAGACTAATCCTAGTCCTTTCCCAAGCTCCCAAACCACTAAACTAGTCCTAGTCCTCTTATAACTTCAGTTTTAAATGTTGTACATATATTGTGTGGTAACATATATATTTGTACTTGTTATAGATTAAATGATAAAACACTTAAAAGTTGATTTTATTTGTAAGACAATAGAAGGGGGGAAATATCACATGTTAACTTGCATAAAAAAAACAAAGACATCTGTGGAAATGACGGTTTGTGTAAAAATGCATACATAACCAATGGCATGGTCACTTCGTCAATGGCCTCGCCGGCTTAGCATTCTTAGGTTAATTGACCAATAACTTGCGTTGTCACTTGGTTATTTTTAATGTATATATCTTCTATATGTGTATGTATATGCATGTAATGTGAAAAATAAAATACATAAAGTGATAAACAAATGATGTTAATCAACAAAGATATTGATATAATATAAAACTGAAATAGTCATTATTGGAAGAGGTAATTTAAATTTATCAAAATTTCACTCATATTTAGGGATGGGACTGGAAACCGAAGACCGACCGAACCAGGCCCAGCCTGGACCACCAGTAGTCAGTTAGTCTGGTTCTCGGTTCATGTTTTTGGGGTTTTTCGGTTCTCTATCCGGTTCGGTGTAAACCCGGGAAAAGGTCGAGACCCAAACTAAGACTGAAATCCGTGTGTTTTGTGGGTTAATTTCTTTAATGGGCTTTGAATATGCATGAACCGAAGTTTTAAAAAGATAAAAAGAAATAGGTTAACGAAATGTTGCCTCTTTTCTCTCACTGTATCACACGATTGATTGCAAGCCTAAAACTTCTCCAACCCACTCAAAACCTAACTCTGATCTCTTCTTCTTCATTTCTCACACATCGAGTGGACTTAAATTCACTTAAATTCTGCATAGGGATGCTACTTAAACTCTGCACTTAAGCTAAAACAGAAACAAAAATAAATTATGCATTTAAATTCTGCAGGTTATAGAATGCTGCTTAAACTCTGCACTTAAATTTGAGTTTAGAATTTATGTTTCTATTTTTACATTTTATTTTTTTAGTTTAAGCCCAAACTAAAATTACATATGCCCCTTCTCAATTCTTGAATCAGTATACGTTCACGGTTCATCAATCATTTGTCAAAATTCACGCAGACTCCTTTTTTCCCTAATATCTCATCTATATTTTTCAACAATCCCACTTCTCAAACAAATCCACAATTTCCAAATCAAAATTTCAATCATATTTAGGGATGGGACTGGAAACCGAAGACCGACCGAACCAGGCCCAGCCTGGACCACCAGTAGTCAGTTAGTCTGGTTCTCGGTTCATGTTTTTGGGGTTTTTCGGTTCTCTATCCGGTTCGGTGTAAACCCGGGAAAAGGTCGAGACCCAAACTAAGACTGAAATCCGTGTGTTTTGTGGGCTTTATTGGGCTTTGAATATGCATGAACCGAAGTTTTAAAAAGATATAGGTTAACGAAATGTTGCCTCTTTTCTCTCACTGTATCACACGATTGATTGCAAGCCTAAAACTTCTCCAACCCACTCAAAACCTAACTCTGATCTCTTCTTCTTCATTTCTCACACATCGAGTGGACTTAAATTCACTTAAATTCTGCATAGGGATGCTACTTAAACTCTGCACTTAAGCTAAAACAGAAACAAAAATAAATTATGCATTTAAATTCTGCAGGTTATAGAATGCTGCTTAAACTCTGCACTTAAATTTGAGTTTAGAATTTATGTTTCTATTTTTACATTTTATTTTTTAGGCCTCATGGGATTGGACCGAGACCGGATTGATTTAAAACTGGACCGACCGAACTGAACCTTTATCGGTCCGGTCCTCGGTTTTGGCTTTTAGCCATTTTTGGGTTTCGAGTTTTATTAATTCGGGTCGGTTTGGTCCGAGTTGAGGACCAAGCACATCCCTACTAGTGATATTGCATGAATCAAATCTACTGCAATCATTTAAAAACGTAGTTTAAATCTGTCAATTTTTCACTTATCTTACATGCATCAAAATCTATTGTAATTATCCAAAGCGAGTTAATGTTACAGACTTACAATCCACTTAATTTTTTATTTATTATTTATTTTTTTATTTTTTGAAAGGTGAATTTCGCTGGAAACTTCGTGTCGCGGTTCGACAGCGGGAGGTCTAGCATACGTTGTCTTAACCAGGTCCGCGCTAGAGAGCTCTCTCGAAGTAGAAATGCCTATTTCAAATACCCGATGGAGGGAAAACCCCCTACTAATCCGCCCGAAGGCACGACGATTAATTAATAGAGGTAAACCCTGCCCCCTCAGACTTGAACCTGGGTATACCCAAGCCAAGCCCTCATAAAGGGACTTAATTCATATGTCCTCTCCAAGGCTTGAACTCAAGACCTCATTCAAGGGGATGGTCATACAACCATTGAGCTAAAGCTCAAAGACTACGTCCACTTAATTAACATTGCTTGGTGAGGATCCCGCACTTTCAAATATCCATATTTTAATCCTCTTAATTCCACTATTTTTCCAATTTGATAGGGTCCACCAATGAGTAAGTATCATGTATAAATTCATAGATGCATGCCTTCGTTCCAACACCCTTCTTTCATTCCTCTAATATCTTACACTATACTACTAATCACCTTCATTAATTAGCTCCACTAATCACAATGCCAACCTTAACCCATATCTTTAACCTTAATGACAAATCCCGCGCCTTATGGCTTTCTTCCCTCTCCGCCGCCTACCGCACCGCCACGGCTTGTGTCATTGTAGCCGTGGGCACCCTCTTTGGCCCCGCCTCTCTTCGTCAACAAGTCGCCTTTCCAGCCTTTTCTTACGTCACAGTTATTCTGATAATAACGGGTGCTTCTTTGGGTGACACACTGCGCGGCTGCTGGGCCGCGCTGTCTGCCACCCTACTAACCGTTATTCCAGCTATTTTAGGGTTGTCAATTATAGGGCCGTCACGGCTCACAACGCCTGTAACCGCTGTGTTGGTTGGCATGGCGGCATTTGTTGTGATGTTGCCGGATAAAAGGACGACATTAGTGTCGAAAAGAATAGCGTTAGGACAAATTGTGATAATATATGTGGTGGCGTATGATAAGGGTGGTGAGACTGATCCAGTCATGCATCCTGTACACGTGGCAGCTAGCACCGCCATTGGAGTTTTGGCTTGTGTTCTTGCTTTGTTGCTTCCGTATCCTGGCTTGGCTACGTTTCAGGTAACTAGCTAGTTTGACTAATATATATACACACATAAATAAATACGAGTATATAACTATAATAACTACGTATATATATACATAACAATGTGAACAAAACATTTTCATATACGGAGTAGTTTATAATTATACATATCAATATAAGTTATCTTTTGAATGGAGACATATACTCGTAGATACGAGTATATCAATATAAAAGTTGATATCATTTAATTAGAGAAATGGAAGTTTTAGAGGAGTTAAGTTTAGAAGTGATCGACATAAGAATTTATTTTGTTTATTTATTTGTTTTTCTTCATACGAGCTTAGCTATGTAATTTTAGTCGTTTAATTTGCAAGCAACAACTCGCTTTGTAAACATGTAATCACGGTGGTTAAACCTTCATAGCTATTAATAAAGTTCATATCAAGAATATAGAATTTATGACGCTACATCAGTCCACCACCTAGCTAGTGGTTGAATTGATCGACATATTTAAACGGTTTTATGGGTACAAAGTGTGTAGAAATTTGGCATGTAGTGGATAGTCAAATTGCACACGTACTTTCGTACATTTTCAAGACTAATTGGAATATTTGATTTTCACTTGCAACAAAATATAGTGTGCCATGAATGAATTTCATGCATGGAATTTGCATATATTCTAATATATGCATAAAAAATGTTGCTTATTTATTTTGGTAATTAATAAAATTAACGAAGTATTATACATGACGATTGTTAGTTGTGTTGTATTTTTTGTAGGTGAAGAAGAAGCGCAAGATTTATGCAGATAATGCTTCTCAAAGAGTAAACTTGTGTGTGAAGGCATTTTGTGCAAAAGATAACACAAGTGCACAAGCATTTGTGTCACAAACAAAGCCCCTAACCATTAGTGGAACTAAACTCCTAAACGCCATCAAATCCAAGAAAGTAAGCTCCAAATCCATTTTTCTATATTTTCAATGTCTAATTTGAATTGATCCTATTAAGAATTTTATCATATAAATGTTTATAATATGAACATATCGTTTAAATGGATGTCACTGTGGTGTCTTGAATGCTAACTGCTAATTACTAATTACTAATTACTAACTCGTTGTTCATAAAAAAACATAAAAACACATTTAGATCACAACGTCGACGTATATAATCTCAATATCGTATACTTACTACAATATTTATGTTCTTGTGTAGGAAAGCATACAATGGGAGACACTTCCAATAGATTTCTTGAAACCATACTGCTTGCTGAAGACAACAGAGAAGTTGCAAGATATAGAGATGCCCATACAAGGGTTACAAATTGCATTAAATGATTTTCATTCATTTCCACCAAAAATCCTAGACAAAAATCTACAAGATAACTTGGATAAGTTGCTAGAAACCATAACCCAATCCTTTGAACAATTTAAGTCTTGCATTCCTTCTGATTTAGCTACTTTCCCTGAATCCAATCTTGAAAATCCTATGCTTTCCCTTCATTCTTTCCCTCTAAACCATAAGGATTTGTCTTCTTCTTTCTTCTTGTTTTGTTCCAAGTTACTTCATAGAAAAATGGTCACCGAAAACTCATCACCGAATAATCCTTTGTCATCGAGCAATGAAGGAAACAAAAAGAAACTACAACTGAACCTTTTTGAACAGATTAGTACTTTTGTGATGCATAGAAGGTTCATGTTGGCATTAAAATGTTCATTATCAGTAGGTTTTGCTGTTCTATTTGGATTGATATATAGTAAACAAAATGGGATATGGTCCGGTTTGCCAGTAGCAATAAGTTTTGCTGTTTCTAGAGAAGCTGCATTTAGAGTTTCAAATCTTAAAGCACAAGGAACTGTATTAGGAACTGTGTATGGTGTATTGGGATGTTTTGTTCTTGAGAAATATGTCAAAGTGAGGTTCTTGATTCTCCTTCCATGGTTTATATTTTGTAGCCTTCTTAGACGAAGCCGTATGTATGGTCCAGCTGGCGGGGTTTCAGCCGTGATTGGGGCTGTGTTAGTTCTTGGTAGGGAGAATTTTGGGTCACCAACGGAATTCGCTATTATAAGAATTGTTGAAGCATTCATTGGGTTATCGTGTTCTATCGTTGTTGAACTCATGTTTCAACCCACGAGAGCTTCGACTCTAGCCAAGATCCAACTTGCTAAGAGCCTCCAAGTCTTGCACGAATGCGTTTGCACGATGAGTCTTGGCGGTCAAAAAGATCGCGGAGATGGTTTAAAGAAGCTTAAAGGTAATGTGATTGAGTTAAGAAAGTTCATTGAGGAAGCTGAAATGGAACCCAACTTTTGGTTTTTGCCCTTTCATGATGTTTGTTACAATAAGCTTTTGAAGACTTTGTCAAACATGGAAAGTCTTTTTGTCTTTATGAACCATGCAAATGAATCTTTACAACAACAAAAGTTGAGTCTTAATAAACTTGAAAGTGAGGTTGAACTTTTCAAAGAAATGGTTCAACCTTCAATCAAGTGTTTTGAGAGGGTTGTTTTGGTCAAATCACTAAACAAACTTGAGAAGGAACTTCAAAAGAGTAATGCCTTTGACACCACATCTAGTGATCTTGAGTTGGGTAAATTACCAATTAGCCCTCATAAGCTAAATATGTGTGGACCAAATGGTGAAGATGAGATGGAGAATATAGTAAATTCATTTCTACAAAGATCAAAAGAAATTATATATGGTGAAGAGTGTGAGGAGGTCAAGAGGCATGAGATGGTATTGAGTTTAAGTGCATTTGCATTTTGTTTGAGAGGTTTGGTAAAGGAAACTAGAGAGATTGAGAAGGGGCTTATAGAACTCTTGCAATGGGAGAATCCTTCAAGTCATGTAAATTTGTATGAAATTTCTAGCAAGATAGATGCTTTATGCATTTCTTGATTCAAATTGTTTAATTGGAAATAAATAGAAAGATCAAAACCTTCTTTTATTTTTCATGTGTTCAGGATTTCTATATAAACTAATAAAATATGTTGTTACTTTCTTTGTATACACATCCAAATTGTAAGTACTCATCAAGAATAAAATAAAATAAAATATATATGGAATTTGACATCACATATGAGTTTAGAGAAATATCTTTTTTTTTACAAGTGAATTTTACCTCAGACGCGTATGATGTGTGCTAATCGCACAATGAAAGGGTCCCGCACTAAGCGGATCTTAAATAGCCTTTCTCACCATACCACCTTCTTAATTGGAAAATACCGTCGAGGAGAACCTACCAAGGTTCGAACTCGAGACCTTGGAGTAAACTCCTCCGGGCCCCGCATAGCAAGTTTAGTGAAACACCCCTGGCCACTAGGGTTTAACCCAGTGGTTTAGAGAAATATCTAAGCTTTATGGAACTATACATTATTAGACTATACATTATGTTCCAATAGTTCCATGTGTAGTGGGCCTGAAGCCCTGAACTACACTAAATAATTTTTGTTATTCACTATTAAAAATTGCAATATTTAACTATTTACTTGCTTAGAGTTTTTGATGTGTTAGAAGATTATGAAATAAGCAGAGTTACATAACTTTAATGCAATTTAATGTATTTGGACCCTTACATTTTATTCACAAGCCGTGATTTTTTTTTATCAAGAACTCATTCGCCAAATATTTTGGCTCCGGCCCTGGGGTAACTTATTTTAAGAGCAAAGCATGTCCTGAAATACTTAGAAATCAGTTAGCATGCACACTTGAGAGGCCTAATACATGCCTAAGAAATTACTACTATGATCATTTTCTTACCATGCCTAAAACATACAAGAAAAAGGTGTGCATTTTACTAAAATGCGTACCTTTTTATTCTTTCAAATTCATTCAAGGATTATCGAGGTCAAGTTTAAACTTGGTTTCGACTTATTTGAGATTCTATTGGTATTACTATGTACATTTTAAAACATTGAATTTTAGTTTCATGGAATTTTTAGCTCCATCTTTTTTTACTCTTGATTTTCATCAAGTCCACACAGCCCGCAAAACTGAGCCATATGCCCATATGCATTTAAATGGGCCATATTGGGTTTTGGCCTTTTTGGGTCACATGAATGATTGAATATATTCAGATGGGCTAAGCTTGAAAATGTGCTGAGGCCTGAATATATTGACGTTTTTGTTGTCTGACTCGTTTCCCTTTCCAGGAATTTTGATTTAATTATTTTCTGGGAGAATATTGTTTTTCTTTGTTATTTTATCTCAATTTCATAATGCGTATAATTTACAATCTTATATATATCACAAATATTAAGGAATAATATTTGGTCACTCTGCTTTGACTTTTGACTCCGTACCGTAAGAATTGCTTTCAATCCGAACTCACTCTTAAACAAAGTCGTATTGTTGGAATATAACATGATTCAATTCGTAATAAACACGTACCGGTTGATCCTGAGGAACCTGTGAGGGCATTAAACATTGATGCCATTGATTCGGGTTCCCAAAATAAGATGATTGAATAAGGATGGAATGATGAATTCGGTTTTGATGAATTCAACAGAGGAAGGAGAACGAATTTGATATGAGGGAGGCTGTGATTATGTGTGATAATAATAATAATAATAATAATAATAATAATAATAATAATAATAATAATAATAATAATAATAATAATGATAATAACAATAACAATAATAATAATAATAATAATAATAATAATAATAATAATAATAATAATAATAATAATAATAATAATAATAATAATAATAATAATAATAATAATAATAATAATAATAATAATAATAATAATAATAATAATAATAATAATAATAATAATAATAATAATAATAATAATAATAATAATAATAATAATAATAATAATAATAATAATAATAATAATAATAATAATAATAATAATAATAATAATAATAATAATAATAATAATAATAATAATAATAATAATAATAATAATAATAATAATAATAATAATAATAATAATAATAATAATAATAATAATAATAATAATAATAATAATAATAATAATAATAATAATAATAATAATAATAATAATAATAATAATAATAATAATAATAATAATAATAATAATAATAATAATAATAATAATAATAATAATAATAATAATAATAATAATAATAATAATAATAATAATAATAATAATAATAATAATAATAATAATAATAATAATAATAATAATAATAATAATAATAATAATAATAATAATAATAATAATAATAATAATAATAATAATAATAATAATAATAATAATAATAATAATAATAATAATAATAATAATAATAATAATAATAATAATAATAATAATAATAATAATAATAATAATAATAATAATAATAATAATAATAATAATAATAATAATAATAATAATAATAATAATAATAATAATAATAATAATAATAATAATAATAATAATAATAATAATAATAATAATAATAATAATAATAATAATAATAATAATAATAATAATAATAATAATAATAATAATAATAATAATAATAATAATAATAATAATAATAATAATAATAATAATAATAATAATAATAATAATAATAATAATAATAATAATAATAATAATAATAATAATAATAATAATAATAATAATAATAATAATAATAATAATAATAATAATAATAATAATAATAATAATAATAATAATAATAATAATAATAATAATAATAATAATAATAATAATAATAATAATAATAATAATAATAATAATAATAATAATAATAATAATAATAATAATAATAATAATAATAATAATAATAATAATAATAATAATAATAATAATAATAATAATAATAATAATAATAATAATAATAATAATAATAATAATAATAATAATAATAATAATAATAATAATAATAATAATAATAATAATAATAATAATAATAATAATAATAATAATAATAATAATAATAATAATAATAATAATAATAATAATAATAATAATAATAATAATAATAATAATAATAATAATAATAATAATAATAATAATAATAATAATAATAATAATAATAATAATAATAATAATAATAATAATAATAATAATAATAATAATAATAATATCAAATAATTAATATATAAAGTGACTATATATATAAATTTAACATCCAAAAATGTATAAATGTAAATAATAATAATAATAATAATAATAATAATAATAATAATAATAATAATAATAATAATAATAATAATCATAATAATAATAATAATGACCAGTAAAAGTACAATATGCTATTAAATTAAGTCCTTAGTAAGCCCCATCTTCGACACGTGTCCTACGAAGACATTAGGAGGAAGACCTTTGGTCATTGGATCCGCTAGCATATCATTTGTACTTATGTACTCAATACAAAGAACATTTTCCTCAACTCGTTCGCGTACAAACAGATACTTTGTATCGAGATACAGACCAACGCCAGTCGAACTGTTACTGTTCGAGAAAGTTACGGCAGCTGAATTATCACAGTAAAGCTTCAATGGTCTAGAAATAGAGTTGACGATTTTGAGTCCACCGACCAGGTTCCTTATCAACATCCCATGACAAGTGGCATTGTAAACAGCAATATATTCAGCCATCATGGTGGACGTTGCAGTCAGTTTCTGCTTATGACTCCGCCAAGAGATAGGTCCGCCAGCTAACATGAAAATATACCCAGAAGTAGATTTCTTATCTTCCTTGCTTTTAGCAAAGTCGGAATCAGAGTAACCTACTACTTCTAGATTGTCACTTCTTCTATACGTTAGTTTGTAGTCTTTGGTCCCTTGCAGATATCGTAGAACCTTTTTAGCCGCTTTCCAGTGTGCTAATCCTGGGTTAGATAAGTAACGCCAAGCATACCGGCGATATAAGCGATATCTGGTCGAGTACAGACCTGAGCGTACATAATGCTCCCAACTACAGACGAGTAAGGTATCATCCTCATTTGCTCCTTCTCAACTTCAGTGCTTGGACTTTGGAAAGTACCAAACACGTCTCCTTTAACTACTGGAGCTACAGTGGGTGCACATGATTGCATTTTATAGCGTTCTAAGATGCGGTCAATGTAGGCCCTTTGAGAAAGACCCAGAACACCATTACGCCTATCCCGGTGTATTTCGATACCTATGACATAAGAGGCATCACCGAGATCTTTCATGTCAAAATTCTGCGAAAACATTCGCTTCGACTCATGCAACATATCCAAGTTCTTACTTGTAAGTAAAATATCATCCATGTACAAAACAAGGATTATAAAGTTACTCCCACTGATCTTGAGATAGGTGCATTGATCCACTTGATTCTTTAAGAAGTCTTGTTCTTTCATGACTTCATCAAACTTAAGGTACCATTGCCGTGAGGCTTGCTTCAACCCATATATGGACTTCTTCAACTTGCAGACCATGTGCTCTTTACCTTTAGGAATGAATCCTTCAGGTTGCCGCATGTATACGTCTTCATGCAAGTCTCCATTTAAGAAAGCAGTTTTGACATCCATCTGATGTAACTCAAGATCAAAGTGAGCTACAAGTGCCATAACAATCCTTAGGGAATCTTTACGAGAGACAGGAGAAAAAGTCTCTTGATAATCAATTCCAGCCTTTTGAGTATAGCCCTTCGCAACCAATCTGGCCTTATAGCGTTCGACATTTCCTTTTGGGTCTAATTTGGTTTTGAAGACCCATTTACAACCGACAGTTGTGGATCCTTCAGGAAGTTCAACCAATTCCCAAACGTCATTATGCTGCATGGAATTTAGCTCCTCAATCATAGCTTCATTCCATTGAGTGGCCTGATCACTATTAATGGCTTCTCGATAAGAGGTGGGATCAACAAGTTTTCCAATGTCCTCAACTTCAGTCAGATAAGTTATGAAATCATCAAAATTAGTGGCCCTGCGTTCCCTTGATGATCTCCTGAGTTGATTTTGGGGTTGAGCAACGTGAGGCTCGGCAACGTGAGGCTCGGCAACATGAGGTGCTTCTTGGTTTTGAGGTTCTTCATGGTTTTGATTAGGAGGATTTGGATCAGTGACATCAGGAGCAGCATCGTGTACAAGAGGAATTATCGGAGGAATCGACGAGTGGTTCCCCCTTGCTTCTTGTACTTCATGCAAATCGAAGTTAGGATTTGTTGTGCTCCCACTGATCTCTGAGTTCTCGAGAAACGTCGCATGCTGCGTGTCAACGATGGTAGTAGTATGGGAAGGACAGTAAAACCGATAACCTTTTGAGTTATCAGGATAACCGATAAAGGAACATGAAATCGTTTTAGGATCCAGTTTTTTTAAGTTAGGGTTATAGACTTTTGCTTCGGCAGGGCAGCCCCATACTTTCATATATTTTAGAACTCGGTTTCTTACCTGTCCAGATCTCATGAGGAGTTTTAGGGACAGATTTTGATGGAACCCTATTGAGTATATGAACGGCTGTTTTTAAGGCCTCAGTCCAAAGAAAGGTAGGTAGGTTAGTGTTGGCAAGCATACTTCTCACCATGTCCATTAAGGTTCGGTTTCTCCTTTCAGCAACACCATTTTGTTGAGGAGAACCAGGCATGGTGTATTGGTTAATAATGCCATGTTCCTTACAAAAATTATGGAAAGGACCAGGAGCTTGACCAATGTCAGTATGTCTACCATAATACTCACCTCCTCTATCTGATCTCACAACTTTTATTTTACGATTAAGTTGGTTTTCAACCAAAGTTTTAAAATCAGCAAAAGTTTGTAAGGATTCAGATTTTTCTTTGATCAAATACAGGTGCATGTAACGAGAATAATCGTCAATGAATGTAATAAATGATGTATGTCCCGTGATGGATGCGGGATAGGGGCCACTTATGTCAGTATGAATTATTTCCAACAAGTTGAACTTCTTGTGGCTCCTTTCTTATTCCCTTTAGCCATCTTCCCTTTGAGGCACTGTATACATGTTTCAAAATCACTAAAATCAAGAGAGGGTAAGATTCCATCCTTTACGAGTCGTGTCATGCGATCTCGTGAGATGTGGCCAAGACGTTTATGCCACAACATGGAGGAATTCTCTCGTTTAGGTGATTTTGTCTTTGTTTTAGTTATATCATCAACATTAAGAGATAACAAAGAATGTGAAAAATTATGATCTAGTTCTAACTTATACAGCAATCCATCCAAAAAACCACGACCAAACAATTCATTATTACGAGTTATGGCAATCTTGCCGAAACCATGAATCGTTACATAACCTTCAAGGTCTAGTCTAGAAATAGATACAAGGTTCCGAGTAATTCTCGGTACAAATAAGGTATCTATTAGTCTAATGCCTTTTCCGGTGCTCATATGTAAGACATAAGTTCCAATGGCTTCGACATTTAAGAGATCACCACTTCCAACTCTAAGCTTTCTTTGGCCCTTTGGTAGCTTCTGGATTGTAAGGAACCCCTGTAATGAGTTGGTTACATGAACCATAGAACCAGAGTCACCCCACCATGTATTAACAGGTACCTCAGTAGTAAAGGAATCAAATATTACATAAAGTACGTTACCTTTCTTAGCTAGCCACTCCTTGAACTTAGGGCAATCCTTCTGACGGTGTCCTTTGTCACGACAGAAGTTGCATTTAAGTTTGCCAGTCGAGGAATTAGAGCCAAAGGCAACTGCACCATGATTAGTCTTTTGGACTTTGTTCGCAGTTTGTTTACCGTTGTTTCCCTTCCTCTTATTGGAGTTAGCGGTGGTGGTCAGGTGAACAGCTTCAGGTTGAGCCAGCTTAAGACGCTCCTCCTCATTAACACAGTGCCCAATAAGTTCACTCATTGACCATTTATCCTTCAAAGCATTGTAGTTAACCTTGAAGGTGTCAAAACGAGCAGGCAGGGAGGTCATGATGAAGTGCACCAGAAAGTTATCGGAGACTTCCATCTCTAGAGTCTTAAACTTATTGGCCATGTCCGTCATCTTCATAATATGCTCACGGACACCGCTAGTTCCTTCATACTTCAATGTAAGCATCTGCAACATCAAGGCACTTGCATGCGCTTTAGACGATCCCTTGAAGTGGTCCTCAACAGATTTGAGGTAATCCTTGACTTTTTCAGAGTCAGGGATAGCTCCTCTAATAGTCAGATCAATGGAATTCTTGACTAACATTAGCGACAGGCGATTCGACTTCTCCCACTTTTCAAAGTTCGCCTTCTGATCAGCAGTGGATTCAGCAGTAAGGGCAGCGGGTTCATCATGACGAATAGCGTAGTCAAGGTCATACATTCCCAAAGTCAGATCTAAGTGACTTTTCCATGAAGCATAGTTCGTACCATTGAGCGTCATAAGGCCAAGGTTAGGAACTACTGTGGAAATAAGAAGGATGTACATTTAGGGCATAAGCGATAGAAGATTATTATAGTAATGCCTAAAATAAGTAGGCCCAATAGTAATGGTGACATTATCAGCCGTGTTATGCAGACAAGGTAATCTCTCCTAAAGTAATGCCTAAAATAAGTAGGCTCAATAGTAATAGAGAGATGATAAGTTATATAAGGCAGCCTAAGTAATCTCTTCTAAAGTAATGCCTAAAATAAGTAGGCCCAATAGTAATAGAGAGATGATAAGTTATCTAAGGCAGCCTAAGTAATGTCTCTAAAGTAATGGAACTAAAGTAATGACTAAAATAAGTAGGCCTATTAGTACTGTTCCTTAGAGTAATAAGACTATGACCATTATAGTAATGAAGCTAGTGATAAGTAGCCTATTGTAAACACCAAAACAATAAGCTAAAGTAAGGCTCTACTTAGATGTTACATCACCTTTGGGCAGAAGTAACTAAGATCTAAGCAAACATGAGCATTAGGTCATGCAATACAACGCTTATCTTTTGACCTTTGGGCACAAAATTAAGAATCGTGTATTTTAGGCATGAAAAGAATCCCTTTGCTACACAAAACATATTAAATCACCTTTGGGCAGAATTAATATACTAAGTGTTAATTATGCAGAGAAAAGAGCGCAACATGAGAATCACATTTGACCTTTGGGCGCAAATGATGAAACCATGTACATTAGTGCGAAGCCCCCACACATTACGGGGGTCCGGGGGCAGCGCCCCTGGAAAGCGGGGTCCAAGGGGCGGCAGCCCCTGGCGGGGTCCAAGGGGCAGAGCCCCTGGCTGGGGTCGAGCTGCCAGGTCAGCTTGGAAATTTTTTATTTCCCTTAAAGTGCTGTGGTAAAAACGCCTCAGAAAAAATTATTTTCTGAAAATAAGGGTCATTTTTTCCATTTAAACTTTAAGGTAAAACATAAGCACGAACTTGATAATCAACTAAGTTAATCAGTAATCCATGAAAAATAAGCATGGTACGAAGATAGTTAAGTTCGTAATAAGGATTAACTTCGTAAGTAGTGATTAACTTCGTAATAAAAGTAACTTCGTAAGTAGTTAACTATCTTCGTAAGTAACTTACGAAGATAGCTTACGAACATTAAGTTCGTAAGTTATAGTATCTTCGTAAGTTATAATTTAAGTTCGTAAGTTATAGTATCTTCGTAAGATGAAAGTTAAGTTCGTAAGTTATAGTATCTTCGTAAGATGAAAGTTAAGTTCGTACGAAGATACTTTACGAAAATAGCTGTACGAAGATGGCTGTACGAAAATAGCTTTACGAAGATAGCTGTACGAAGATGGCTTTACGAAGTTAGGTTTAAGTTCGTGAAACAGTAAATGCGAAGATGAGCAGAAGTTTCGTACACAAATAAGCCTTACGAACTTAAAGTGGTCTTACGAACTTAGTGTTCAAACGAATTTAGAGTTCAAACGAACTTTAAGTTCGTAAGAAGCATACGAACTTAAGCTTCTGCATTCTTCAGTTCGCGAATTAGGGTACGAAAACGAATCAAATCAATGGGGAATCGATTTAACCTGGCTCTGATACCACATGTTGGAATATAACATGATTCAATTCGTAATAAACACGTACCGGTTGATCCTGAGGAACCTGTGAGGGCATTAAACATTGATGCCATTGATTCGGGTTCCCAAAATAAGATGATTGAATAAGGATGGAATGATGAATTCGGTTTTGATGAATTCAACAGAGGAAGGAGAACGAATTTGATATGAGGGAGGCTGTGATTATCTTCGTGATTAACCTTCAATTAGGTTAATTACTCTCCTTTTATATAAGGAGCATATTTTCACATTTAGTCCCTCTGGTGTTTAATTCGTGCCTCATTAGTCCTCTTAAGTCCAATCACCTAATGGGAAACCCTATAATACGTCTTTAAGAGTAAATACGTCCATCGAATATTTACTAGACATGGGGATTTCAGTTATCGTCAATTATCATATCAGGAAGGATAGATGATCAGTGACGGTCACACTAACGTGGTTCCAACAGTCGTATTGGCACATGACCATAACCTGACCCAAGCGGCCGGAACCTGACCAAATGTTGTTATTTTTTATGGCTTTGCTTATAAGGTACAAAGCGTGTCCAAATGAAAACGTAACTCTTTGCTCAAGTGGGAGCCAGAAAAAGTTTATGCGAGGACAATTTAATTAAAAATATCATTCAGTTCAATTTCAGGTCCGCCAAATTTTATAAACTAAATGAAATTGATTTTTATATACTTATCAAATACGATGGCATTACAACTATGACGAGATACATCTATCAATCTAACAACACTAACCAAACTCAAAGATTAAAACGATCATTAACTACACGAAACTAAGAAGATGCCACGGGGTTCGCAAATATGTCAAACCCGGTTAATCATCACTTCTCTTTCATAAACACACGTTTCCCTCTCCTACTAACACCCCGAACACCCATACCATCATCAACCAAAAAACCATCAAACACATCCGTCCCACCTCGTCCACCTTTTGGGATCGTCACAACAAGCTCTTTCCCAACAAAAACCGCGGTGGCCAACTCTGGCCTCGTATTCTCGGGTAACCTAAACCTCCAAACATCAGCTTCCAATTTTTCCAACAACAATTCCACATTTCTTTTGCCTCCGCCACCTCTAACAACAACTTTAGTCACACCCGGATAAATCTTAATCGCATGCGCCTTCACCTCCCCTTCAAACACGTTGTTGTCAACTTTTGCGACAAAACGAATGCACTCGAGCTTATCTTGAATGAAAACATCCGCGTTTGATCGTAGAGGAAGCTCGAGGACTTTTCCGAATACGTGTGGGAGTCTAAGAAGCCTTTTTTGTGGCATCGGGATGAATTTGTGTTTGAATTTGATGGGACTAAAATTGTGTGAGTTATATGTAGAGATGATAATGATTGTAAGAATAATTGTAGTAGATATAGGAGAATTGATACCGTAAAAATGTTGGGTCGATTGTTAAAGAAAATGGGAATCATTTTGAGTCAAATCGATCGAAGTCATTTTCTTCAAGATTCTTTTTGAAACCTCAACCCTATACTGATTTACAACCGTTGAAACTAGCTTCGATATTAGGGGCAAGGGTGTAGTCGGCTTATTTTATCGGCAAGTTTGATCGGCTAGCATCGGCTCTTTGGCAAGCTTATAGCATTTGCATCGGCTAGTTTTGGCAAGTTACATCGGCTATATATATCGGCCACTTTTGGCCGATCCTTGTGAACGTTGGGAGCGTGCCTTGTGACCGTTTTTTTTTGTTCTTGTGCCAAAACTCTTTTATTTACACCGGAAACCTAAAAAAATATTTGGGGGTTTTCGATTTTGAGGCTAATCCTATGGTTTTCTTGGCTTCTATTGCCGGAATCCATGCCGGAAAAACTTGCCGATGCTCCTAACGTACAACACCCTTATTTCCGGTGAGATCGGAAACCCCTTTTTGGGGTTTCCGGTGGTTGCCGGCCAGAAACGTTCACTTTTTTACGGCCAAATTGTTGTTTGGCTTTGGCAAGGGTGTAGTTGACACATTATTGGCTCTTTGGCTACTTTTAATCGGTTTTCCGGCGACCCCTTTTTTGGGGTTTCTGGTTTAATCGGTTTTCCGGTGATCTCTTTTATGGGGTTTCTGGTTAGATCGTGGCTGCATGTAATCCGGTGACCCCTTTTTGGGGTTTCTGGTGGTGTTGCTTCGGTTTTCCGGTGACTCCTTTTTGGGGTTTCGGTTTATACGGTTTTCCGGCGAGCCCTTTTTTGGGTTTTCCGGTTAACTGCTGCTGCTGCTTATGCTTATATATGTATATTTATCTTTTTACATTGTCGTTAATTGCATGTTTGTGATTAGCTTGGTAGTGTTAACTTAGCGTTGCCGGATTTTTCCTGGGTAGCGTTGCCGGATTTTGTTCCATTAAAGCAATAGGTAGCCGGAAAAAGTAGTTTTAGCCGATGATGATATCGTTGAACAGTTAGGTTGCCGGTGTTACGTTAAATGGGCGATGATGATACAAAATGTAACACCCCGACTAAGGCGGAAACACGAGATGCCACAGAACGACATGGTACAAAAGATCTAAATATGAAACATCAACATAAAGTTTCAAATGCCATTCAAATTCAAAAGATTGCAAGTTCAAGTTGACGTTTAATAAACATTACATAACCAAATTCATAATCAGAAGATCAAATGTTCGCATTACTCGTCCAACATGCAACAAACAAACACATCAACCAAGAGGCGGTCCATAGTGCTAACTTACTGCTCTAGACCTGAAAAGCATGAAGAAAAAGTGTCAACTACGAGAGTTGAGTGAGTTCATAGGTTTATTCTATCAATTATACTTACAACCGATTCAAAAGTGAAATAGTAAATCATCAAGTTTCCAAGAATTTCCATCATAATATACATACCCAAACCGTATGTTCAATCATATAATATCCATCCATAAATAATATCACTTACATTTAGCCAAAGGCATAATTT
>CM067170.1:60903489-60908489 GCA_034093135.1 Erigeron breviscapus | reverse complement strand
CCGCTATCTAACGGAATTTTTATGATCTTTTCATGGCAAAGTATTTCAGCACGCATTTTCAACAACCAATCCATTCCTACTATCACATCAAAACTTCCTATTTCTATGGGAATCAAGTCTATACTATAATCCTTCTCATCTAAAGTTAACTTACAATCAACAATAATTTCCCTAGTCTTATACTCGTTTCCATTAGCATATTCAACATAATAAGTTTCCTCAAGCTCACTAGGTATCTTATCAATTAATTCTTTAAATTCAAAGGAAATGAAACTTCTCTCGGCTCCAGAATCAAACAACATAGAGGCATAGACATTATTTAATGGAAACGTACCTACGATGACATTTGGGTCATCACGTGCCTCATTTGCTCCCATCGCATACACCCGTCCTCTTGCTGGACCTCCTTGATTTCCTCGGTTCACGTTGTTACCTTGATTCCCTCCATTTGCTCTATTCCCACCATTTCCTTGGTTCACTCGATTCCCATTATTTCCTTGGTTTGCTTGATTCCGACGGTTGCCAACATTTCGAAAATTCCCACGATTATTGTTCATGTTCCCACGACCTCCTTGAGCTTTTCCCAACCTAGGGCAAGCATTCCTCCAATGATCCATAGCTCCACATTCACGACATGCTCCGGGATTTCCTCCAACTCTTGCTCCACTTCGGTAATAGGCAACAAGGTGTCCAAATCGGTTGCAAGTCGTGCATTGCTTACATTCTCCTCGATGGTGGTTGCCACAACGGTTACATCTTGGCGGCATGCCACCGTTTGGGTTGGGGTTAGCATCGGCAATTCCATAGTTTCTCACTAATTTTTGTCTTTTATCTGGCCCATTACCTTTCCTATCACCAAATCGATTTCCTCCTCCTTGCCTTGAGCTTGATTCACCACGCGAGTATCTTCCACTCCTAACCAAGTCATTTACTAACTTGGTTGCCAAGCTTATGGCTTCTTCAAGTGTGGTGGGGTTCGCGGCCGTGACCATCAATCTGATCTCAGGTACTAATCCATAGATAAACCTTTCAACCTTCTTAGCCTCGGTGTTCACCATCTCAGGTATTAGCACACACAACTCGTGGAAGCGAATGGCATATGCCTCCAGCTCCATTCCTTTCATAGTATGGCCCCAAAACTCAATCTCCAACTTTTGCACCGCTGGGCGGGGACAGTATTCCCGCTTCATTTCCTCCTTGAGTTGCTCCCAAGTCAAAGCATTCATTACGGCGGGACCTCTCGTAGTGACTTGGAGGTTCCACCAAGTGAGTGCCCTTCCTTGGATCTTGCTAGCCGCAAACTTGACACGGTCGGCCGGTGCGCAATCGATGATGTTCAAAGTGGCTTCCATGCTTTGGAACCATGTGAGCAATCCAACAGGACCTTCCGTCCCATAAAACTCCTTGGGATTTCAAGACGTGAAAGTCTTGTAAGCATTCCTTTCATTAGCATTGCCTCCTCCATCTTGTCTCCTAGCCGTGTTAAGTGTAGCGGTCACATTCTCCGCAATTTGGGTGGCAATGTTTGGCATGACGGCATTGATTTGTTGAGAGATAAGCTCAGCTAACTCGGTCCTTCGTCGGGCCTCTTCCTCTTGGCGCCGGGCCTCATCACTTGTTTCCTCGCCGGTCCTTCGTGGTGCCATGTCTCTACAAAGGATAATATAGTTTAGTCATTCGTGTACTGAATCATATGACATAAACTCGACTCACGACTTCTTGATCTCACACGAGTATATCTAAAGTTACTTAGTGCATGGAGGGCTCGTTTGCACACATATGTATATGTATATCCCGATTCATATTCTTTTTCTTAATCACGACACACTTGTCATTATGAGTAAATAAATGGCTAGGTAAAATTCTAAAATTAATCAACCATGCTTTCTAGGTTAGCTAAGAGAATTACAGAATCTGTGTACGAATTTGGAGCACGTAAAAGTGGCTTAAGATGGACGATCTGGATAAAACTCAAAAAATATAAAACGTATCCCTATGAGTTAAGTTTCACCTTCAACTGGAATCAGGTCAAAAGACGAAATAGAACTCCAGATATGGCCGTTCTACCAAAAGTGGTCAGAACTGATTTCCTACTGTAACTAGAACCTTTATAATAGGGATAACTATAACACAAGAAGGATAACACATCATGTAACCATAGAGAGGCATTAAGCATACATATATATCATTCAAGATAAGTTTACAAAATTGCTACATGCCAAATACGATGTGATCATCGTCACATATAAGCTAGAAAGTTCAAGAAATTGAAACAAAGTACAAACGTTCATACATCAAATAAGTTCATAAATAAAGAAGTCCTTAGGTTCACTTCCTAAGCATGAGAGGTCTCTTCTTCTTCTTCTTCTTCTTCTTCTTCTTCTTCTTCTTCTTCTTCTTCTTCTTTGTCTTCCTCTTCCTCTTCTTCTTCTACTTCTTCTTCTTCTTCTTCTTCTTCTTCTTCTTCTTCTTCTTCTTCTTCTTCTTCTTGTTCTTCTTCCTCTTCTTCCTCTTCTTCCTCTTCTTCTTCTTCTTCTTCTTCTTCTTCTTCTTCTTCTTCTTCTTCTTCTTCTTCTTCTTCTTCTTCTTCTTCTTCTTCTTCTTCTTCTTCTTCTTCTTCTTCTTCTTCTTCTTCTTCTTCTTCTTCTTCTTCTTCTTCTTCTTCTTCTTCTTCTTCTTCTTCTTCTTCTTCTTCTTCTTCTTCTTCTTCTTCTTCTTCTTCTTCTTCTTCTTCTTCTTCTTCTTCTTCTTCTTCTTCTTCTTCTTCTTCTTCTTCTTCTTCTTCTTCTTCTTCTTCTTCTTCTTCTTCTTCTTCTTCTTCTTCTTCTTCTTCTTCTTCTTCTTCTTCTTCTTCTTCTTCTTCTTCTTCTTCTTCTTCTTCTTCTTCTTCTTCTTCTTCTTCTTCTTCTTCTTCTTCTTCTTCTTCTTCTTCTTCTTCTTCTTCTTCTTCTTCTTCTTCTTCTTCTTCTTCTTCTTCTTCTTCTTCTTCTTCTTCTTCTTCTTCTTCTTCTTCTTCTTCTTCTTCTTCTTCTTCTTCTTCTTCTTCTTCTTCTTCTTCTTCTTCTTCTTCTTCTTCTTCTTCTTCTTCTTCTTCTTCTTCTTCTTCTTCTTCTTCTTCTTCTTCTTCTTCTTCTTCTTCTTCTTCTTCTTCTTCTTCTTCTTCTTCTTCTTCTTCTTCTTCTTCTTCTTCTTCTTCTTCTTCTTCTTCTTCTTCTTCTTCTTCTTCTTCTTCTTCTTCTTCTTCTTCTTCTTCTTCTTCTTCTTCTTCTTCTTCTTCTTCTTCTTCTTCTTCTTCTTCTTCTTCTTCTTCTTCTTCTTCTTCTTCTTCTTCTTCTTCTTCTTCTTCTTCTTCTTCTTCTTCTTCTTCTTCTTCTTCTTCTTCTTCTTCTTCTTCTTCTTCTTCTTCTTCTTCTTCTTCTTCTTCTTCTTCTTCTTCTTCTTCTTCTTCTTCTTCTTCTTCTTCTTCTTCTTCTTCTTCTTCTTCTTCTTCTTCTTCTTCTTCTTCTTCTTCTTCTTCTTCTTCTTCTTCTTCTTCTTCTTCTTCTTCTTCTTCTTCTTCTTCTTCTTCTTCTTCTTCTTCTTCTTCTTCTTCTTCTTCTTCTTCTTCTTCTTCTTCTTCTTCTTCTTCTTCTTCTTCTTCTTCTTCTTCTTCTTCTTCTTCTTCTTCTTCTTCTTCTTCTTCTTCTTCTTCTTCTTCTTCTTCTTCTTCTTCTTCTTCTTCTTCTTCTTCTTCTTCTTCTTCTTCTTCTTCTTCTTCTTCTTCTTCTTCTTCTTCTTCTTCTTCTTCTTCTTCTTCTTCTTCTTCTTCTTCTTCTTCTTCTTCTTCTTCTTCTTCTTCTTCTTCTTCTTCTTCTTCTTCTTCTTCTTCTTCTTCTTCTTCTTCTTCTTCTTCTTCTTCTTCTTCTTCTTCTTCTTCTTCTTCTTCTTCTTCTTCTTCTTCTTCTTCTTCTTCTCTTCTTCTTCTTCTTCTTCTTCTTCTTCTTCTTCTAGCATCATTCTTCCGTTAGCTCGGTCTTCTTCTTCTTCTTCTTCTTGGAGTGGTTGGGGAGGTTGCTCTTGCTCTAGGCGTCTCCTTTCTTCCTCTTCCATGCGGTCCACGAATCCATACAAATTCCTTGGTCTAGGGGCTGATCCGGAAGTTCCACTTGCTTGCGACATGATGTTCCTACACAAGTTTCACAAGGCGTGAGATGACGACTTGACTCGACGCTTAGACGACCATGGACGACCGACTTGACCATTGACGACCCACGTGGCAACTTACGGACAGCAAGACGACTTGACGGACCATGAGACGACCTTAACCATTCGACAAGCAACTAACCAACTCGACCAACGACTCACAAGCTTAACAACCGAACAACGACATGACCATCCACAACCGACGACCAACTCGACTCGCACGACCAACATAACCATTTATAATCAAAGTAATGACTAGGATTCAACTTGTGCATAGCTCTCATGTATTATATCTAAATGGACAAAGTAATACTAGCCAAGTGGGGGTATTAACTAAGGGTTCTAATAGGTAATGCAAACATTGGATTTGGTTATGTATCTTTTGCACTAAGAATCGTTTTTAAAGCTTATTTTCAAAAGACTCATTTTGAATATTCCTTATACAACCATTTGGATCATTCCATATTAAATTTTTAGTTAGGCATAGTTGATCAGGCTATGCATAAGTAAAACAAGAATACTTTATGATCGACTCAATTGTTTAAGAAATATTCGACTCGTTTTGAAAATACGTAGGTTATAGCAAAAATTCTCTATAACCTTGTCTCTGATACCATTTTTCTGTAACACCCCGACTAAGGCGGAAACACGAGATGCCACAGAACGACATGGTACAAAAGATCTAAATATGAAACATCAACATAAAGTTTCAAATGCCATTCAAATTCAAAAGATTGCAAGTTCAAGTTGACGTTTAATAAACATTACATAACCAAATTCATAATCAGAAGATCAAATGTTCGCATTACTCGTCCAAC